>JAPKLY010000455.1:193944-242828 GCA_026898435.1 Prunella vulgaris
CACCCAGACCAAGGAAGAAACAGGAGGCCCGCCTCCAGGAATCAATCCAGGGCTCCTAAAACTCAGGCTGACACACATACACCCTCAACTTCCCAGGCACAAAGGAAGAAGAGGACAGTGTATGTTGATGTTTCAGGGAGATAGATTTACACTTCTGATGCCATCAGAATTGTTAAACAAATCTGGATCCCGAAGGGTATGGCTGACACTGTATAACCCAATACGAGATGGGTACCTGAGGCCTGATTCTTTTCAGGTCGTTGAGGGCTACAAGAAGAGGAAGGAGGATCTGATGAAGGATTGGTACTTGGACTCAGGATGTTCCAGGCACATGACCGGATTTTGTGATCTCATTCAGGACTATGTAGCTCAGGAAAGGCCCGCAGGTAACCTTTGGTGATAACTCTAAGGGTTTCACCAGAGGATTCGGTACCCTTGTTGTTGGTTCTGTTAAAGTGCTTAATGTATCCTATGTTGAGGGTCTTAGGCATAACCTGCTTTCGGTCAGTCAGTTTTGTGACCGAGGATATAGTGTAGAGTTCTCATCTAATATATGTCTTGTCAAGGACAAATCTACACTGCAGGTTCTGATTACAGGGGTCAGGAGAGGAAACGTATATTTTGCTGACTTTAAGAGCAGCTCTCCTGAAACTTGTTTGGTCGCTAAGAGATCTTCTGAGCTCAGTTGGCTTTGGCATAAACACCTGAGTCACTTAAACTTCAAGATTATTAACAAAATTTCTAGACTCTCTCTTGTAGATGGTCTACCTAATGAAGTTTTTAGCAAAGACCACGTGTGCGGAGCATGTCAGGAAGGCAAGCAAACCAAAGCTTCATTCAAGGAGAAAGAGGCCTTCTCAACTGACAGAGTGCTTCAGCTCCTGCACTTGGATCTCTTTGGTCCGATTACTCCTGTCAGCATGAATGGTAGGAAATATACCCTTGTTGTTGTTGATGATTATTCCAGGTACACATGGGTTATTTTCTTGCTGAACAAGAAGGAGACTCAGGTTAAGCTTGCAGAGTTACTCAAGCAATTGAGTACTGAATAGGGTTAGAGCATAGTCAGGATCCGATCAGATCGAGGAACAGATTTTATTAACTCTATTATAACTGACTTTTGTACTAACCATGGTATTGCTCATGAGACTTCTGCAGCCAGGACCCCTCAGCAGAATGGGGTAGCTGAGAGAAGGAACCGGACCCTGAAGGAAGCTGCCCGGACCATGTTAGCTGAGTCAGGACTGCCCAAGAAGTACAGGGCTGAAGCAATCAACACTGCTTGCTACACTCAGAACCGATCTATGCTGAACAAACAACATGCTCAGACACCTTATGAAACTTGGAACAAAAGGAAGCCTCGCATCTCTTATTTTCATATTTTTTGGTGTAAGTGTTTCATCCTGAACAATGGGAAAGACCAGCTTAGAACCTTTAATAGCAAGTCTGATGATGGAGTTTTCTTAGGATACTCCTCAGTCAGCAAAGCTTTCAGGGTGTATAACTGTCTGTCCCTTTGTGTGGAGGAAACACCTCATGTTGTGCTTGATGCGACTGCATCTATGCGTAGAAAACAGGTTCCTAGTCCTGACACTGAGGGGGTTACCAAGAGGGTGACAAGACTGAGCCTGAAGAATCCTGAGTTCAAGATCAAGCTTGTTAGTGCTCCCAAAGGATGGTGTTGATGTTGAAAAAATGTTATGCAATGTGTTACCATCATTTTAGACAACATCAGAATTCGCCCTTTCTACTAACTTTCCTAATGATTTTTTCATGTTATATTATTTGTCTAGGCATGGAAGTAGAAGACGTGAAGGTCCCAGAAGGTTCTAGAACGTCAGGCGGTTCCATTGCTTGAGTAGAGAGATATCCACTAACTTGGAAGTTATCATTATGGGCGGTTAATTTGAAGCCCACTACTTGGCTTCATTATGGAGTGGAGAGCTCATTATCTACGTCTATAAATAGAGCACCACTTCATCATTTCAAAGTATGACTGAAAAGTATAATTCAAAGTTGAACGGATCATGTGTCATTCACTAGATTCTAGGTTATACACGGTTCATCAGAATATTGGGAACATTAGTCTCGGCATTGTTCACAACATTCATTGTTTGATCTAACAATCCGTTCGGCTGAACGTAGACGTGTTAGGTTTTGTTTAGGTCTATTCTTATAGGTCTTGTTTAGATCCTTGTGTGATCTTGTGTAGGTCTTGCGCGGCCTTGAATTTTGGTTTCTTGTGTAAACCCTGTATTTGTGTCACTACAAGTTATAGTGAAGTTTCTCTGCTAGTGAGGCAGCATAGTCTATACATTTTGTATAGCCTATGAAAATTTTGATATCCCTTTGCAAAAGTGTGCGTTTAAGTCTTCCGCTGTGTAGTGTTGTCATTTATATTATAGACATTTTTAACAACACTTCTCTAAAACATTTTCAATCACACGCACCAACACTGTCAAGTGGCATCAGAGCCACAAACTAGACACGTTTAGTTTAAGATACTTTGTTTGTGTATTTTTGCAATGGAATATCCATTAACTCCCGCACTAAAACCTCCTATCTTAGATGGCTCCAATTATTCATATTGGAAACCAAAGATGAGGATGTATATCAAGTCTCTTGATGAAAGAGCATGGAGGAGTGTACTATATGGTTGGACTCAGCCTCTACTTCCAGCCGATGATGATAATGAAGCCCGTGTCAAACGAGAAATCAATTAGACAAATGATGAGGTAACAGTTGATAAATACAATTCGAAAGCCCTTAATGCAATATTTATATCAATTGATGTATCTATGTTTAAGATCATTTCGAATTGTGTGTCAGCAAAAGATGCTTGGGACCGTTTGCAAGAACATTGCGAAGGTTCTGAGAGTGTTCGTAGAACTAAGCTTAGAATATTAGGTACAAAATTTGAAAATCTTAAAATGAAAGATGATGAGGATATATCTTCGTATAGTGAAAGGATCACTGAGATTTCTAATGAATCACATTCATTGGGTGAACCTATCTCTAATACAAGATTAGTCCATAAGGTTTTAAGAACCGTACCAAAACGTTTTGATGCAAAAATTTGTGCTATTGAAGAAGCCAAAAACACTGATCTTATAAGTCTTAATGAATTGATTAGTATTTTAAAAACTTATGACATGAATTTTGAGCAAAGAGATGAAGTTAATTCTGATAAAAAGGTTGTTGCTTTAAAAAATGATGCTTCTAGTTCTAAAAACATTTCTTTTGTTACTGAAGTTGATTCAGATGATGAATGTTTTGAAATATGTTCCTACATTTCCGACAACATTTCTTTATTAACCAAGCAGTTCAATTCATTTTTGAAAAATAGAGCTAATAGGTTAAAAGCAAATGTTCAGAATAGGAATCAAGGTACTTCTACTCCTAAAATATTTGAAAAGAAAGAAAGTTTTGATAGATCAAAACAGTTTAATAGGAGTAATAAACCTAAATTCGATCCCGAGTATAGAAAGAATGTTAGGTGTGATGCATGTACTGGATATGGTCATTATGCTAATGAATGTGCTAACACCTTGATTAAAAAGAAATTGAATTTTAATACTACCTTGAGTGATGATTCTGATAATGAACCTGACATTGAGAAAAATGATGAATTTGCTTTCTCTGCTATAATTCTTTTTTATGATACAAATGATGATTTACTGGACGATTTTGAGCCTGATGTTGAAACAAATGTGCCAACATTTGTGACAACATCAAACAAAATCACTCCAGATGAAAGTTGTCTAATGAGTTCTTTTTCAGAGATGAATATTTCAGGTGAAGAACATGTTGATATTCAACAAATCATCAAAGAGAATGATGACTTAAAGCATTCAGTAGCAAAATTGGAAGTATTGCTTACTAGAAAAGATCTAGAAATATGCAAGTTGAAAAAACAACTAGAAAGCACAACCTTAAGCTTCAAAAAGTTTACCAAAGGTGCAGAAAAATTACAAGATGCATTGATAATTTTGAATGTAGGTAAAGAAGGTATTGGGTATGATTCTAACTCTACAAAAATCGTGCATAATGATATGCCCATAAAATTTATTAAGGCAAGAAATAGTAAATCTGTTGCTTCTCATTCTAGAGATTTCGTATGTCATTTTTGTCATAAGAAGGGTCATATTCGTCCTTACTGTTTTAAATACAAGGAATCTAAAATGTCTTGTAATATGTTGCCTGGTAAAGCACAACATATTAAAGGTCTCCCTTCTTTAAAGTTATAGATGCATTCATGATTAGATTAGACTTGATGCTGTTAAAGGTCTCCCTTCTTTAAAGTTAGACAAAACCAAGGTTTGTGATGCATGTCAAAAGGGTAAGCAAATCAAAGTGTCACATAAAATGTTGGCACACTGTTAGACAACACATTGTTTTGAACTTTTACATATGGACTTGATGGGTCCTATGAAAACTGAGAGTATTGGTGGGAAAAAGTATTCTTTTGTTATTGTTGACGATTACTCTAGATACACTTAGGTAGAATTTTTAAAAGACAAATCAGAAACTTTTAATGCTTTTAAAATTCTTTATAAAAGATTCAAGACTGTTTTCAATACTAAAGTAAAAAGAATTAGGTCTGATCATGGTAAGGAATTTCAAAATTCTTTGTTTACTGAATTTTGTGAAAATAAGGGTATCATGCAAGAGTTTTCTTCACCAAAAACCCCACAACAAAATGGAATTGCGGAAAGAAAGAATAGGACTTTGCAAGAAATGGCTAGGGTTTTGCTTTTATCAAAATATTTATCTAAAAGGTTTTGGGCTGAAGCTTTAAATACTTCTTGTCATATTACTAATAGAGTCTATCTTAGAACTAATTCCAAAATAACCCCATATGAGATCCTTAACAATAAGAAACCAAATGTGAAGTATTTTCATATTTTTGGTTGTGTTTGCTACATTTTGAATGATAGGGATCAATTGCATAAGTTTGATTCAAAAAGTGATAAAGAGTTCTTCTTAGGCTATTCTAGAAATAGTAAAGCCTATAGAATCTACAATTTAAAAACTAACATTGTGCAAGAATCAGTTAATGTTGTGTTTGATGATGATTCTAGTCTTGCAGGAACAAATTTTGAAGAGGATATTACTGATTTGGTTGAAATTTCAAAACCTATAGATTATGACCAAAATAGAAATGTTGCTCAAAATGCACCAACATCTGAGACAACATCAACTAAAAAGTCAGAACCGATAGAGTATCCAAATATTTTTGATAAAACTCTGTCTTCACGCATACTGAAAAATCATCCATCAAATCAAATCATTGGAGAACAATACTCTGGAGTTCAAACAAGAGGGAAGATGAGCTTAAGTAATGTGGTAAGATCCATATGCATGTCTTCTAAATGCAATCTTGTGAACCATAAATGTTACCATTCTTTAGTTGAGCCTAAAAATGTTGATGAAGCATTAAAAGATGAGAATTGGATAAATGTCATGCATGAGGAATTAAATCAATTTGAGCGTAATGAAATATGGACTTTAGTTCCTAGACCCGAAAATGTTAATGTGATTGGAACTAAATGGATATACAAGAATAAAACTGATGAATCTGGCAATATTGTTAGGAATAAGGCTAGATTAGTTGCTCAAGGCTATACTCAAGTTGAGGGAATTGACTTTGATGAAACATTTGCACCCGTAGCTAGAATTGAGTCTATAAGACTAATACTTGCAATTGCATGCTTCATTAATATTAAATTGCATCAAATGGATGTTAAAGCTACTTTCTTAAATGGCATTTTAAATGAAGAAGCATATGTTGAGCAACCTAAAGGATTTGAAAATTCAGATTTTCCTAACCATGTTTTTAAATTGCAAAAGGCTTTATATGGTCTTAAACAAGCTCCTAGAGCTTGGTATGGTAGGTTAACTGATTTTCTTATTCAAATTGGTTTTGTAAGAGGAGAAGCTGATAGAACTTTATTCATTAAGCATGTTAATTCTAAAATTTTGATTGCACAAATATATGTTGATGACATTATTTTTGGTTCTACATGTGATTATATGTTGAAAGACTTTGTGAATGAAATGACATCAACATTTGAAATGTCCATGGTTGGTGATTTGAATTACTTTCTAGGTCTTCAAATCAAACAACTTAAAGATGGAATTTTCTTTTAACAAAGTAAATATGCAAAGAATTTGGTTAAAAGATTTGGTTTAGAAAGTGTTAAACACATGAAAACTCCTATTGGATCATCTAAAAAATTGTCTAAAGATAATGTTGGCAAAAATGTTGACCCAACATTATATAGATCGATGATAGGAAGTCTTTTATACCTAACTGCTAGTAGACCGGACATTATGTTTAGTGTATGTTTATGTGCAAGATACCAAGCTGATCCAAAAGAGTCACATTTAAATGTCGTCAAAAGGATTATCAAATATGTTGCCGGCACATGTGATCTTGGTATTTGGTATAGCAAAGATACTAACAATTCCTTGCTAGGTTATAGTGATGCTGATTGGGCAGGTGATAGTGATGATAGAAAGAGCATGAGTGGAGGTTGTTTCTTCATTGGAAACAACTTAATCTCTTGGCATAGCAAGAAGCAAAATTGTGTTTCTCTATCCACAGCCGAGTCAGAATATATTGCAACAGGGAGTTGTTGTACTCAATTACTTTGGTTAAGAAAAATGTTTGATGATTATGGTTTAAATTGTGAAATGCTCACTGTTATGTGTGATAACACTAGTACAATTAATATCTCAAAAAATCATGTGCAACATTCATTAACTAAGCACATTAGTATAAGGCATCATTTTATTCGAGATCTTGTAGAGAAAGAAATTGTGAAGTTAGAATATATTTCTACTGAAAAACAACTTGCGGACATTTTTACAAAAGCCCTTGATGACCAAAGATTTTCATCTCTTAAGAAATCTCTTGGTCTATGCACTATTAATTAAATTCATGACGAGTGTTGTAGCAAATGGTGACAGCATTTGTGACAACATATTTTAGTTCTCATAATTTTGACTAAGTATTTTTATATTTCAGTTACTTTATAACTTGATTAGATTTGTTATTATTTTTGTGCATATATGTTGGAACATTTTGAAAGTCCTGGACACACATCTCTTAAATGCCTATTAAAATATTCACTAAAAGATGCTAAATCACTAAGTAAATATGGGACACGGAGCTCACAACTACGATGCTCTCTTTTAAAAGGTGATGAAAATTGCATCAATTTGTTCATAATCCATTGAATAACTATGGGATACGGAGTTGACTACTATGATGCTCTCTTTTGTAAAGATGGATCAATATGAATTAAAATAGTGTTTTAAAAAAAAATTGGGGCAACACTAATGAAGTAAATTCATGTAAAATCCGTGTTGAGATGTGTGTGTGCCGACATACTTGACAACATTTGTTAAGGCAAGAAAATTTGACTAAGTCTTTTATGGTTATTTATTTTCTGAATTTTAATTTTATTAAGTCTTAATTATGTGAATTAATTCTCTGAATTTATTTAATTAATTATGTGTAGTGTAATGGGTAGTTATTTAATTTTATTTCCAAAACTTCCCACTTCCTTATTTTTCGAAATGATGGGTGGTTTTTTAAACCACCACATCATAATTATGGGTAGTTTTTTTTTCTTCAAGCTGAAAAATTCGAAAATAACTTCCAATTCATATCTCTATAAATTAGATCTCATTTTTCATATCATTTTTGTCTTATATCAAATATTGTTTAAGTTAATTAAAGTGTTAGAATTATTTTAGAAAAGGTATTATTTGTACTCTTGTGTAGTATCACTTCATCTTCTTCATTTCAATTGGTTTAATATTATTGTGTATTGATTATTTTAATATTTTTTTTCTCTCTGAACTTGATTAGATGGCTACGCAGGGAGGCTCTGCATCTTCACAATCATCACAATCAAAACCAACATCCCAAGAAAACCCTCTGCAAATTCTTGCTTCCATGGCTACCTCTTCTAAATCCCAGAATACTGTCGAAAATGCTAAGACATCGACACCAACATCGCCGTCGATTACCATCGGCTCGATGGAGGTTCCCCTACCTGTTGCTCCTCAACCATTTACCTTCACAAATCCACTCTCAATCCAAGCCGAAATTGCTCCTTCTTCTTCCATTACACCTATTATTGCTGAATCTTCCAAACCCACACCAAAAGAGCTTGAAACTTGTCCGATTGAAATCAAGCTTTCAGCAGACGCGACCATGGACGAGATGGTTGTCGCTTACAATCAACTCTGCCTTCAAACGACTACGCCTGTAATCGTTGTGGGGGAGAGTGTGATTGACTTAGACCCGGTGAAAAGAATGGCGCACCCTGAAGATTATGATGAAAGGGCAACAGAGGAAGAAACTGACTCGGACATTGGGTCCGGCGACTCTAAAGGCTCCAGCGAATCTTTGCAACTGGGAGAACGGCTCCAAAACGTTCGCGATCGTGGACGTGGGAAGACTACCTATCGTGGTGGTAAACGTAGGGTTTCCTACAGAACGATGGGGAAAAGGGTGAACTATTCTGAGAAGAGGCGCAAGGTACTTGATGATGGGATTGCTTCTAACCCCATCAAGGTCTTTGGCTCGAATGAAGAGAAAGAAAACTCCCTTGCTCCAAGTGGAAACAAAGAAAGCTCAGAGGAGACTGATTCAAGCATGAATATTCCTTTGAATCAGTACATAGCAATGAAAAGATCATTAAGAAAGGAGAAAGAGAAAGAAAAGGTTGTTCTGAACGATGTTCCTGAAAATGTTGCTGAAGATGTTGCCTCTCCGATGGCAACATCAGGGTCTGAAAGCTCAGAAGATGATGAGCAACATACTGAACAACACTCAGATTCATCTTCTCAAAATGAGGAGATTCAAGTACATTCTAACTCTGGTAATGATGATGATGATGCTAGGTCTGATAAGGATGAGGATTACCTTAATGTTGATAGCAAGAGATTTAAGGAGATTAGATCTAGGCTGTTGATTACTGAGAAGTTGATCAAAGTTTCTGATTTTGAAAAACTTGGGATGGTCAGATACTTGGAGGATAGGATGCTGTTATACTCTGTGACTTTTGCTAAACCATATTTTGTTCAGTGGATTTATGAGTTTTATGCTAACTTGCATGCACATACTGGAAGGGAAAACTCTAAGTTCTATGGAACCACTTGGTTTAGGAATGTGAAAATAATGTTGAATCCCAGGGTGATTAATGGTGCTCTGAAATCTGGTAATTGTGTTGAACCTGTAATTGAAGATATGAATGTTGTGATTTTTGTGCTGACTGGTGGTTTGGTATCTACTTGGGTGAATAGGATTAGTGCTTCCAAGCTGACAAGTTTGTTCTCTATCCTGCATAAATTGGTTGTATATAACTAGTTGCCTTCAACTAATACTACAATTTTGATAAAGGAGCAAGCTGTTCTTTTGTACAAAATTCATATTAAACAGTTTGATTTGGGGCAAACAATATTTAGAAATATGATGAGCTATACTGGTACTATCTTTGGGAAAGGGTTGCTACCCTACCCATGTTTGATCTCATTGTTGCTAGAAGATAAAGAATTTGATAGGCCAGAGACTGAAACAATCAGCAGTTTTCAAGCAAGCTTCAGAATCTCTCACACCTTGCTCAGTGGACCACGGGTGATTGATGTTCCTTTACCCGGTGTAAATCCAGCCAACTCTGCTCAGAATCGACCTTCTACCTCAAATGCTACTGAACATGTTGGCAAACCTGGAGGATCCATTCTTTCTGTCCAACTAACTCCCTCTTATATTCTTGATCAAATTTCCTCTTTGCAGACCACAATTGATAAATTTCTGGCAAATGTGGAGGATTTGAAGATTAGAAAAGCATATTGGGAGAATCTCCTTTCCACTCCAACAGGGGAGTAGCTCCTGATGTTGATGCACGCACAAATTCTGGGGGAGTACAGTTACAGGACATAGAGGTTGATGTAGAACCAGGAAATGAAGTTGTTGCTGACAGTGTTGTTCAAGATGATGTCAACATATTAAGGCAGGTTGTTGCAGACACTATTGCTGAGGTGGTTGCTGATGAGATTGGGGTTACACAACCTATTCCTGATGATATCCTGAGTCCAGTCAATGAGAGATTTGAGGATGCAGTTGAACATCAAGATGATGTTCAGAGTTGAGCTTGTGTGATGATGAAGTTCGAAGTATGGGGAAGTTTGTGCCGGTCCTTGTGGATGCAGCTGTTGATCTCTATCTTCAGCCCTTCTCCTCTCCTTTACTTTATTTGAATTTTCATTATTATGCTTAGACTCTGTTTTTATTTTAAAGTTGTAATAGTTGATAACCTAAAAAATAGTTCTTAGATTAGGCTATTCTATTTCATGTTTTGCTAGATCTAAAGCATTGTTTGTATGCTTTATGAACCTTCTCTATTAGTTTTTTAATATGCTTATAATTGTGTTTTGGTTTATGGTTATCCTTTTGGTCTATGAGCATCTTATGTTGTGCTTTATGTCCGGAAAACTTGTTTTGGTTGATAGTTAACCTTTTGGTCCATAAGCACCTTATGTTGTGCTTTATGTCCACAAAATTTTCCTTGTTTTATTTTATTTGGTTCGAATAAAAATTTTCATCACTTCGCTTGATGAAAATTTTATCATTTCGTCTACATAACTCTGATCAACTCTAATCAAATTTATTTGATTATGCTCAACATCAGTGTGTTGTAGTAGAAAGGCCAAATTGGGGGAGATTGTTGATGTTGAAAAAATGTTATGCAATGTGTTACCATCATTTTAGATAACATCAGAATTCGCGCTTTCTACTAACTTTCCTAATGATTTTTCCATGTTATATTATTTGTCTAGGCATGGAAGTTGAAGACGTGAAGGTCCCAGAAGGTTCTAGAACGTCAATCGGTTCCATTGCTTGAGTAGAGAGATATCCACTAACTTGGAAGTTATCATTATGGGCGGTTAATTTGAAGCCCACTACTTAGCTTCATTATGGAGTGGAGAGCTCATTATCTACGTCTATAAATAGAGCACCACATCATCATTTCAAAGTATGACCTAAAAGTATAATTCAGAGTTGAACGGATCATGTGTCATTCACTAGATTCTAGGTTATACATGGTTCATCAGAATATTGGGAACATTAGTCTCGGCATTGTTCACAACATTCATTGTTTGATCTAACAATCCGTTCAGCTGAACGTAGACGTGTTAGGTTTTGTTTAGGTCTATTCTTATAGGTCTTGTTTAGATCCTTGTGTGATCTTGTGTAGGTCTTGCGTGGCCTTGAATTTTGGTTTCTTGTGTAAACCTTGTATTTGTGTCGCTACAAGTTATAGTGAAGTTTCTCTGCTAGTGAGGCAGCATAGTCTATACATTTTGTATAGCCTATGAAAATTTTGATATCCCTTTGCAAAAGTGTGCGTTTAAGTCTTCCGCTGTGTAGTGTTGTCATTTATATTGTACACATTTTTAACAACACTTCTCTAAAACATTTTCAATCACACGCACCAACACTGTCAGATGGGATGATGATGATGATGATGACCAGGATGGACCTCAGGCCAACCCTCAGCAAGCCCCAGCCTCGGAGAATGTTGAGTCTCAGACTCAACCTGAGGTACGTACTGTCGGTGATGATACTTCTGCACCTGAGACAGTTACTGAGTCCAACTCTGTAGGGGGAAACAATGTCCCTGATATTGTGCAACCCTCAGGAAATGACTCAGTATCCCCTGTTCTTTCTCGTTCCGCTTATTTGTCTGTTATTGTCGAGACTAACATTTCAGGATCAGGCGAGGGAACTTCAGTAGCTCCCAGTGTAGCCGTCAGCAGGAGGCGGTGGCTAGATGATCACTCATTGGCTGACATCATTGGTGATGTCAATGAAGGGGTCAGGACAAGGTTGTCCTTTGGTGAGAGTGCTATGTTTTGTTGTTTCCTGAGTGATCAGGAACCTAAGAAGATAGAAGAAGCTCTCGCTGACCCCAACTGGATCCTAGCCATGCAGGATGAGCTCAATCAGTTTGAGTGGAATCAGGTTTGGAAGTTAGTTGAGAGACCTAGGCGTCAACATGTTATTGGCACCAAGTGGGTCTTCAAGAACAAGAGGGATGAGAAGAATGTTGTTGTCAGGAACAAGGCCAGGCTGGTGGCCAAAGGTTACTCTCAGGCTGAAGGGATCGACTATGATAAGACCTTTGCCCCAGTTGCAAGGTTGGAAGCAATCAGGTTGTTCTTGGCTTATGCAACATTCAAGAAGTTCAAGGTGTATCAGATGGACATAAAGAGTGCCTTTCTGAATGGTGTACTGAACGAGGAGGTTTATGTGGAACAACCTCCAGGGTTCGAAGTCGGTGATAAGGTCTATCACCTGAAGAAAGCCCTTTATGGCCTGAAACAAACTCCCATAGCTTGGTATGATACACTCTCTCAGTTCCTTATAGACCACGGCTTTGTAAAAGGAGCAGTGGATAGGACCCTCTTCAGGATCACCGAAGGGGAGGACATTCTCTTGGTTCAGATTTATGTGGATGACATAATATTTGGATCACCGAACCTGAAGCTTTGTGAGAAATTCTCAAAGCTGATGACGGGGAAGTTTGAGATGTCAATGATGGGAGAGATGAACTTCTTTCTAGGTCTTCAGGTCAGACAATCTGACTCCGGAATCTTCATAAATCAGTCCAAGTATGCGAGGGACTTGATTCAGAAGTTTGGAGTTCAGTCCAGCAAAGTCTCACGTATTCCCATGAACACAAATGAGAAGCTGGATCCTGACAAGGAGAGGACCTCAGTGAATCAGACTGAATACAGGGCACTGATAGGATCCTTATTGTACCTGACTGCAAGTCATCCTGACATCACTTATGCAGTCGGAGTGTGTGCAAGGTATCAGTCTGATCCTAAGAAGAGTCATTTAGAGAGTGCCAAAAAGATACTGAAATACCTGAAGGGTACAGCAAATTTAGGATTTTGGCATCCCTCTGATGACAACCTAGAACTGACTGGCTATTCTGATGCTGATTATGGAGGTTGTAGGCTTGATAGGAAATCAACTACAGGCACATGTCAGTTTCTAGGGAGTAAACTGATCTCTTGGTTTTCTAAGAAGCAAACCAGTGTTGCAACGTCTACTACTGAGGCTGAGTATATGGCGGCAGGCAGTTGTTGTTCCCAAATCCTTTGGTTGAAGCAACAACTGAGAGACTACCAAGTTGAGGCCACTGATGTCCCAATTTATTGTGACATTAATAGTGTCATTGCCATATCCCAAAACCCAGTATTACACACAAGGTGTAAGCATGTAGACATCAGGCATCATTTTATCAGAGATCATGTTGAGAAGAAGGATATAAGGATGGAGAGGATCCCTACTGACAAGCAGAGAGCAGACATCCTGACTAAGGCTTTGCCTGAAACCAGGTTTGTTGATTTGTCAGTAGAGTTAGGACTTCTTAACCCAGGAGTAGATGGTTCAGTATGAACCTCAGTTCATGATCGAACAAAGTGGTCAGGAGGGATGACTAACTCAGGATCAGGTTGCAGAGATGGATGGCTTTCAGGGGGAACAGACATCAGATTTGGATCTTCAGGATCAGAATAGAGTTAGGTTCCGGACACAGAGCTCAGGGCTTGTCACCCTGATCAGACTCAGAGGTATCAGTCAGGTTTCTATATCTGACTGACTGGTATGTATTATTGAACCCTGCTTTAATTATGTCCTGCTTGCATCATTTCTGATCATGTCTGACACCTCATCAATCGAAGGGTTTTTAACTCAAATCCTCAGCCATTCATTTATTATTCAGTTTTTATTAAATGCAAATGCGTATTAAATTCAAACATTCTTCTTACACGCATTAAATGCAAAATGTGCGGGAACAGGTTTTGATAAAGTAAAACATCATTGCTTTTGAAAAACTGATCTTTGGTACAGCTTTATTCCAGATATACCCCTTCATCTCATTCGTTGAATTTCAAAAGACCATTAATCCAACCCATTCATTAAAACTGAGTCTTTGGGTATAAAAGGAAGGACCATTCACCTGCACAATTTACGCACTCATATTTTCCTAACCCATTATTTCTGCAATCTTACTCTCTAGCATTTTCTGCATCAATGGCTTCCACCACCACCACCACTAAACCATACATGACTGCCTCTGAAGTGAAGAAATTTCACTCTGCCATTTTAGCTATTGAATCGAAGGTGACTTTTGACTGGTTGATTGATTTCACTCATCGATCATCCATCAAAGAGTTAGATCAGGTTTTTGGAGCCATCAACACTGCTGGGTTACTGGATTTTGTCTCCAAGAAACCTGCCAAGACTTGTGCTCATCAGATTGTTGCCTTCTATGAAAATCTGAAGGAGAATGAAGCAGAGGAGTGGGAATCAGTGATTCCACTCCGGAGGACTGTGGAAAAGGAAGGAAAGAAGATCATTCAGCACTTCTTCGAGAAGGTGAATGTGAGAGATTTGATCAGAAAGACCTATAACCTTCCTCACTCCACCGATGATGTGGAGTTGTCGGATGCGGCCATGCACAAGTTCAGCAAGGAGCAGGGTTGTGCTGACACATACCTGATTGTGCCTCAAGAATTATTTGGAAAGATGAACAAGAAATTGTTCAAGCCAGAATACAAACTGATGTTCGAGGTTATTTTTCAGAGCATCATGGGGTTTGTAGGTGGATCGGAGCAGGTCTCGCTGCCCAAGATCAGGGTTATGGCCGCTATGGTGGAGAACGCCAAGGTGGATTGGGAGGAGTACTTCCTCCAGAAGTTGGTTTCGGAGGCCAAGAAGGTGGAAAGAATTGGAGATCAAATCATCCTGACTAAGAACCCTCACTTTGGTTATAAGTTATCAGTGATGCTTCAGAGTCTCAGGTTTGGAGATGTCGATAGAGAGGGGCTAGTTGACTTCAAGGACAAGCACATCTTATATCAGAATGCAGTTGATACTATCAAGAGGATGAGAGACACTGAGATCAAGAGGATCTCCAAAAGCAAGGGCAAGGCAGGCAGTTCGACTGCTCAGGAGGAGCCGGCCAAGTCAGGGTCAAAACGTGTGAAGGTAAAGGGGATTCAGGCTACTGAGAAGACGACCACACTTCACGATTCGGAGACTGAATCAGACACCCCTGAACCCAAAACCATTCCAGCTGCTAAGTCCATGGAGTCAGCACCAACACCTTCACTAACCCCAGTTGCTGAAACCCCAACTGAGCCGGAAGTGGCTCAGAAAGATGTCAGCATGCCTCAGGAGGAGGATGTCGAGGTTGAGGGGGAACATGCTACCCAAGAGCCTGTTCAGGAAGATCCTGTTATGCAAGTCGTGCAGGATCTGCGAGTGGAGGCTCAGGCTGAGCACAGTGGGGAAGCTGAGGTGGAGGTGTTAGAGGAGGAGCAAGGGAGTGAAAAGGAGGAAGAGGAAGAGGATGATGAGGAGGAGGTCCCGGAGGGACAGGGAAGTTCAGATGCTGGAGATGAGGAGCATCAGGAAGTTGAGGGAATGGAAGCTCAGAAGGAGCTCCAGGATGAGGATGTTGAGAATAATCAGGGCCAGAGGGTCTCGACTGATGCTGAATCTGAACTGGAGCGTCAGGAGGGAGATCTGGAAGAAGTTGCTGCACCACCAACACTGACACCTTTCAAGATGGATGCAAATTGTCAAGCAAAACAGTTTGTCAGTCAGCATATTCAGGATTTGGATCCCACTTATGTTGAGGAGGTGGTGAAGCTCAGGGTTCTGGTTATGATGCGGAGGGCATCGATAACTGAAGTTGCTGCGCTGATCGAGGCAGAAGGAGTCGAGTGCCTCAGGGATCAGGAGCAAGTTATCCTCGACATATTTGGCCTTTGAACCTATGCCCAAGTCATAATGAAAGAAGATTTTATCAGGGTGGTTCGAGCCAACAATCCCCATCCCAACCCCTCAATGGAATTGGCAGTTGTTCCAATTATTGGGGAAGGTGCAGACGCAGGACAGGTTGCACCGGCCGATGACGCACTCCCCGGGGTCGGGACTGCTGAGGCTCAAGGAGAGACCCCAGTCTTGGTTCTTCAGAAGCCGAAGAGGAAAATGAAGAAGAGGAAGAATCGAACCATTTCAGTAGGTCTCTCGCTGATGGGTCGTAGCATCATTGGCAAACTCTACCGTCAGCAGGAGAAGCACAAGAAGCTGGCGAAGAAATTATCAGATGCAAGGAAGGAAGATTCTGAACGCTTCCTGAGCATCGAGACCCAGAGATCTACTGAACTTGCCACAATCTCTAGTCAAGCTCAAAGCACTATTGATTCGGCTCTCAGCAACCTAAATGGAAGGATCAGGGAATTGATTGCTGAAATAATGAAAGAGCAGAAAGCCACGGTCAGAAGTTTGGCCAGGGAAGAAGCTCAGGCGGAGGATGCATCATTGCTGAGGAAGATCAGTGAGAATCTGAAAAGAAATGACGAAGTATGGCATAAGTCCTTCACCAATCTGCAGACTGAGTGTCTGACTCAGAGGAAGGAGTTGGCTGCCATGAAGTCAAGTTTTGAAAATCACCTCACTGAAAGCGTACTCAAGGCTGATGCGCTGACTTCTAACCTGAAAGTGGTTGCTGACCAGGCTGCTTCTCAGGGGATCCTACTGGACGACATCAAGGCGAAAATAGATAAGGAGGAGGATTCCCCTGATGCTGCCAAAAAGGGGGAAGGAAAGAAAAATCCTAAGTTCGACGCTTCGAAGAAGAGGAAGGCCGCTGATCCTGAAATTCCCACTCAGGATCAGAAGAAGAGGAAACCGGCAACTTCTGAAGAAGTGAAAGAGCTCTTGGAGGAATGCAACGAGCAACTTTATCCTGGTGACCCCTTGGTTGTGGCAAAGAAGAAGCAGAAGCAGATTACTTTGGAAACTGCACTGAAAGTCAGGGCTCAGGACACAAAGATTGAAAAGCTTCAGGGTCAACTCGATGCCCTGAAAACTGAGAAGAAGAAACCTGAGCCAAGTGCAGTGAAGAAGAAGGATGCTGGTCAGAAGAAGAAGGCGGTTCATATGGAGGCCTCAGGACCCCTTCAGTAGGAGTATGTAGACAACTTCATTCCACCACATTTGAATCAGACTTGGGTTCCGAACAAGAAGGAGTTTGTGGAGAAGTATTATGTTTATGGGAACTGGTTGAAATGCGAGGGCCATGATAAGGATGCCGTATTTATTGAGTGGATGGCCCTTCATCATCCTGACCTATGGACCGAGATCGTCAGATATGCCGACAGAGCAGGATATCAGATCAAAGCCCCTGACAACATAGTCTACACACCGCCGATGATGGGAATTAATCATCACCTCAACTGTAGTGCTATTCAAGCTGAAATCGCCATGGTGGCTCAGACTAACGGTGTTGCTGAGGATCCTGATCAATTCCATGAGGTGAAGCTGAGGGTTCTGGCCAAGTATGGACTGACCTTGGTGAAGTGGGATGATGAAGACTGAAGAGTAGTTTCAGGGCTAGTGTTTCAGGAATATCACTTTGTAATAGTTTCAGGATAATTTGTACTTAGAATATCTATCAATGAAACTATTTATATTCCTGAGACAACATCTCGTTGACTCCTGATTTACTTTTCTGCTCTTTATCAAGAACTGTACTAAGTCTTTCCTGTTTCCATCTTATAGAACTCAGGACCTGTTATAGGTTCCTAAACAGAATACTGACTAAGTCAGTAACTTGTTTATATGGTAGGATTTTTTAAGGGTTTTGGCATCATCAAAAAGGGGGAAATTGTTGGGACAATCTGAGTGTTTTGATTAGATCCCAAAACCCCTTGATGAATTTGCCTAAGTATAGTTCATCAGGATGATAGGCTCAGGATTAGATAGGTTAGAATAGATTTTCTATTCGCAAGTATTCAGTTCAGGGGGAACGTACTGAGGAGTGAAGACTGATGGAGACGTCCTTGAAGTCTGAAGTCTGAAGCTGTTCCAACCCTGAAGGTGTTGATCATCCTGAAGATGGTCAACCTGAAGCTGCAACCTGAAAAACCTAGAAAGAGTCCTGAAGATGCCTAGAAGCCATCCTGAAGAAGACCACTGACCCTGACAGAACTGAGTAGACTAAGCATGCTCAGGGAAGTCTTTGTCAGTGAAGGCTCAGTGTTACCTTGATCAGGCTGAACGTCCTTCTGATGTTCATAAGTCCTGACTTGGGCCTAGTATCAGTTAACCTGATACTTGTAAGTCCTGAGACCCAAAGGTTACACGTGCGAATGGAAGTCGGATGAAGCAGAAAGAATGTCAGAGTCTCCAACATAAGACAAACATTTATGCTGAGTAAAAGAACGAGAAACTCAGTGTTATAAATGTACGAGGATCAGTAAAGTCAATGCCGACAAACTAGCCGTTGGACAAGCGACCATTTAGAAGGCGACACGTATGTACGGAGACTGAGCGCATTTAATGCTTCTCAGAGGTGCAGGCGGCGGATCAGAAACTTTGCCATACTAGGTATGGGTTTTGTCAGACAAGGACAACCAGGACCTGCACCTACCTAATATAGAAGGTTTGAAACGGATCACTTCCAACAGATCTTTTTCAAACCTCATATAAATACAGAAGACCTTGCCCCCATTCAAGGTTACGGGAAATTTCCAAGTGAAAGCATTCTCAAGATTCCAAGCACTCAAAGCAAATTTGAAGCAACACTCTGAACTTTAAGTTTCCCTAGTGTTGTAGTAGGAATCATTCTGTATTTTGCTTAGTGTATTGATCCCACCCTTAGCACTGATTTGTTAGAGGGATACACAATAGTTGGAAAATGTGAATACCATACCCCCCAGGTTGTGAGTTGGTTGGTAGGAAGGACTGGGACTTGTAAAACGCTCAGGGGTCAG
Source organism: Prunella vulgaris (assembly GCA_026898435.1). Lineage (NCBI taxonomy): Eukaryota > Viridiplantae > Streptophyta > Magnoliopsida > Lamiales > Lamiaceae > Prunella > Prunella vulgaris. The sequence goes on from JAPKLY010000455.1 coordinate 212,821, forward strand.
TTCCTTAGAGAGGAAGTTGGCTATTCGTGTCCCTTGGCACGTAAAACCCAAGTACCTATCCTCAGGGTTTTGAGGATAGTTTCCTGTTCAATCAGGTCGTGGACGTAGGAGTTGGTTATCTCCGAACCACGTTAAAAAGACCATTGTGTGCTGATTTACTATTCTGCTCAGGATCATAAACTGTCATCATATTAAACTGAAGCATACTTGCATTGTTTCTGAAAAACCATCAGGACTGACTTATCATCCTGATCAGTAAACTGTGCACCAGCCTTAACCACGTTTTCACTAAGCAAACTGATAAAGTTTTCAGAACTAAAACGAGTAAACACTTAAGGGCTCACATTCCACACTAATCTGAGCTTACTGAGATAGTAGCCCAACTGACTAGCTTCCGAGCGGTTAGTAGGATTGTTATCTCTACTGAGCTTCTGAGAGCACAACTCTGACTTAGCTTATTTGGTTCAACACTGATTCGTCCCTGCTGCCCCTGAGGACTATCAGTCGACTGAACATTTTCAGGAGCTTCCTGACTAAGTCTGAAAGAGAATTTTCCCGAGTTTTTGGAAAAATCTGACATCAGTGTATTCCCCCCCATACACTGATTATACTCGTTTCGGGACCAACATCTTGTATTCTTGATCATAATTTATAGGACCTGAGATGTCTCCATGGTCCGATGGACCTGTATGACCATCTATTGGATCGCACCAGTGTGAGAAACCATGCTGGCGACAAAAGTAGAACAATCGACTGGGATTTTTCGTAGATTCAGAAACAAGAATATATGCTGGACTATTGCATGCACGGCAAAATGACCGGCTGTACTTGATATATGTAACAGTGTTTGAGTGGGAGCTGGATTGTGCCATTGTTGGGCTAGGATCAATTTTCTCCACAGCAAGCTGGAAACCAAGAGTTTGAGTTGATGCACTATGAAATCTTTGATTTTTGATGTAAGATCCTCAATATAGACTCATATATATAGCATTTCTAGTGCATTTTTGAAAACTTGTTGTCTGCAACATGGTTTATTCCGGTTTTTCACATAAAGCTGCAGGTTATGAAATATTGTTTTTTTAATACATGAGTGGCAACGATTATGTACAGCTGGTTGGTGTCAACGGCTACTTTGTACACACATTTTTTTCCATTTATTGTGATGTGGCCCAAATGTTAACAGAATTATTAAGGCTAAACTAAATGATTAATTGATTTATGCAAGGCCTATTTTTTTGCAATGGGTCTGACATTTATTTACTATTAGTTGCAAATTAATGTAATAATATTACATAATTAAAATAAAAATTTTCCTTCACCTGTGCAACTAAATTTGTACAAAGGGCCATATGTGCACAGGCTTGTGCAAGGCCCATTTGTGCAAGGCCCACCTTGTGCAACTAATTTTGTGCAAAGGGCCATATGTGCAAAGGCCCACCTTGTGCAACTAATTTTGTGCAAAGGCTCATTTGGAAAAAAAATTTGTGTAACTATTTTGGAAAAAATTTCGTGTGCAAGGCCCATTTTGTGCAAAGGCCCAACAATCCAACTAATTTTGTCGGGAGTTTAGGTTCAACTAATTTTCTATTAGTTGCAAATTTATATAATAATATTCCGTAATTAAAATAAAAAAATTCACACGTGCAAAGACCCATTTGTGCAAAGGCCCATTTGTGCAAGGAACTAATTTTGTGCAAAGGCCCATTTGGAAAAAAAATTTGTGCAACTATTTTGGAAAAAATTTCTTGTGCAAGGCCCATTTTGTGCAAAGGCCCAACTGTGCAACTAATTTTGTCGGGAGTTTAGGTTCAACTAATTTTGTATTAGTTGCAAATTTATATAATAATATTCCGTAATTAAAATAAAAAATTTCACGCGTGTAAAGACCCATTTGTGCAAAGGCCCATTTGTGCAAGGCCCAACTTGTGCAACTAATTTTGTGCAAAGGCCCAACTGTGCAACTAATTTTGGTGGGAGTTTAGGTTCAACTAATTTTCTATTAGTTGCAAATTTATATAATAATATTCCGTAATTAAAATAAATTTTTTCACACGTGCAAAGACCCATTTGTGCAAGGCCCAACTTGTGCAAATTAATATTCTATTTTTTCCCATGTGCAAGGCCTAACTTGTGCAACCAGTTCTGTGCAACGGCCCTTTTGTGCAACAGGCCCATTTTGTGCAAATTAATATACTATTTTTATTCCCCATGTGCAAGGCCCATTCGTGCAAGGTCCATTAATGAAAAATATATATACTTTACTTGCAAATTAATAAACTATTTTTTTTTCTTAACAAAAAAAAATTATAAATCTTATTCAACACACCTTTTCTGCAAAGGCCCAATATGTGCATCCTGGATTTTTCCAAAGGCCAATTTAATTTCAATTTAAAATCTTATTCAACACACATGTATATATTACAAAATAATTGTACAAGTTTGTTTTATTAAAAATATACCAACAATTTAAAATATTCCCAAATGTCAATATTCTTTAAAAATAAATTGTTATTTTTCCTAATGCATGTTTGGGCCTTTGGAAGGGCCCAAGGTATCAATGCTCAACCGTGACATGCCCAAAAATAATCAAGAATATGCCCAACTGTCTTTTTTAAAACGACAAATAGTTCACCAACTTTGCATAGATTTAAACGAAAACATAGCAGCAACTTTCATATATACAAATTTTGGATCCAAAAACCAGTGAAATATACATCATCATCTGCTGGAAAGTAACATCAGTGATACCCAAAATATACACCATTCATTTCTCCAATTTACAATAATAAAAATCACTGTGATCTTCCACATTCATCAAAACCAAACTAAGTCTCCCTCAAGCTTTCAATTACGTACTCTTTCACCCATAACCCCGGACTCATGCACTCGAAAGACGTCTCTCGGTAGCTGCTTGTCTGCAAATTGAAGATAAAAAAAGTTCTCAACGGATACACTTGACACAGTACTTCATCATCATTGCCAGATATTGACATCAAAGGATTAAGAGTGAAACGAATATGGGACGGGGACAAGAGAGGGCTCAAAGCAATGTTGATGGATCTCCACGTATCCTGTTTTGAGATGTCATCCAAGATCCACATGGAGAAAATCCCCCAATCACTAAATTCATTGGAGAACAGAACCATCTTCATATCATCCAAGGACCTAAGGGTGAAATCTTGGCTTACTTCACAGTTTGGGGGAATCCTGATTTTTTTATAAGATCTGGAAGTAAGATCAAACGACCAAATGAAATTTTCTCCAATCCCTAATATAACCCAATTCAAACACCCAAAAACCCAAACCCCTGGTATTCCTAAGGGAGTCTCAAAGGGGAAATCAGGGACATGCAACCATTCATTTAAATCACATGAATACAACCTAACATCATTACAGAAATTGTCATTTCGAAATATTGTGACCCTTAGAACCATCAAATCACCATTTCTTAGGTTACTACCCAACCCATAAAACACTGATGTTGTATTACATGAATCAGGAAATTGGATAAAACAGGATGGAAGGTCACGAGTTTTACCAGTTGTTGGGTAGAGGATATATAACCTGTCTCTCCAAGTTGACATTAGGCACAACCCTCTCCACGAAGCCATTACCTCATTTATATATCTTGGTATTTGTACGTTTCGAACACCCCCTTCTCTTGGTGCACTGTACCTTAATGGTAAATTTCCAAATTGTGCTCCTCTCAACATCACCAGTTGTAGTTGCCTTTTCATCTGTGCTTCAAGAATATCGGAAAATCCCTTGCTTGAGAAGAGATTCCTTAACCTCCTGCACTCACATTTCAAGCGCCCTAAAACTTTTGCCCGGAGTCTTGAGAAAATGTATTCCAAAATATTGTCTGATATTTGGTGAAGAATCCTTCTCCTGAAAAAAAAATTTATTCTTCTTTGTTCTCTCGGAACATCCATGGAAAGCACCCTTTTTGCAGAACGTTCTCTCTTTGAGTTTCTTGGAATGTTTTCTCTCTTTTTTTGTGACTATCTCTCGCACTCTCTCTCTCTCTCTCTCTGTTATAAACTGGTTTCATTTTTGAGTTTTTATACCCCAAAATGTCGAATCAGATTTTAATCAGTCAGTGTTTTTAATTAATGCTGAATACGAAGAGACCAATCCTTCCCCTCCATTCATTAAAAAAAAACCAATTGGCGCGTAAAGATTAGTTATTTTCACACTATTGTTAAGTGATCAAAGTATAATAATTTTTTTTGCCAATAAAAAAAAAAGTACTAAGTGGGGAAAAAATATAAACTCATTTTGACATAAAAATTCTCAATTATAACTTAGATTAGTGGCATAATGGCCAGGTATTATTTCAATAATGGTTAGTGGCATAAAAATTGAAATTATTTCATTATAATTTCTTCCAAAAAAACTATTAATTTCCACAGGTATTTTTTTGATTAATTTTTTTTCAATTTTTACTAACATAATTTTATCGCATTTTCGGGCCTGTAAATATTCCCAGGAAAAAAAATTGTTGAAAAAAATAAACTAAAAAAAATTGGGCTTGTGCTAATCTTATTTGGGCTTGTGCTAAGTCCCAGGAATAAAAATTGAATTATTTAAAAAATTCACCATAATGGAAAAAAATGACCAATTTTGAAAAAAAATAACCACAATATGTCAATGAAAAAATAACCATTACTCCTATTACTATTCATGTTTTTATTTTTGCTCTTTTTGGGCCTGTTCGTAGGCCAGGGAAAATATTGTAGTATTCTATTTTTTGTTTTATTTTAAAAAAATCAACAACAATCACCATTATTTCCAAAAATCACCATAATTGAAAAAAATCACCCATTATGAATAAAATAACCACAATAGATCATAGGAAAAATCACCATTAGTCCTATTAGGTTCTTTGCACTTTTCGGCCTTGCACATGTTTAATTTTTGCACCAGGCCCAATAGCACAAGATGGCCCCTCTTACAAGAGAATTAAAAAAATAACCACAATAGATCATTGGAAAGATTAACTTAGACTCTTAGGGCTCATTTGGTTCGTAAGATAAAAGTATCTATCCGTAAAAAACATGCATGATTTTGACGGATAAATACTTTTATCTTACGAACCAAATGAGCCCTTAAAGTATATATAGTGGGCGTTTTCCAATTAATTTGCACTAATTGTCCTTGCACATCTTACTTTTGCACTCGGCCCAATTGCACTTGTGGGCCTTCCACACGTGTTTTATCTTTTTTTCCCCCACACGACCCAAATGAAATTAGTGTGTATAAGTCTCTTGTAGAAGGGACATTTTTTGCAAATGGGCCGTGTGCAAAAAATACACTTGTGCAAGGCCCAATTGCACTTGTGAGAAGGGACATTTTTTGCAAATGGGCCGTGTGCAAAAAATACACTTGTGCAAGGCCCAATTGCACTTGTGCGCCTTGCACATCTTACTTTTTGCACCAGGCCCAATCTATATAATTGTCATTTCCAATTAATATGCACTATTGGGCCTTTAACATTTTTCCTCTTTGCACACGCCCCAATTGCACATGTGGGCCATTTTCTATTACATTTTGTTTAGTCCCCAAATAAATTACTTCTTGAAGAAAAATTTACATACAGGGCACAATTTACTCAAAAAATGAACTTAAAATCCAGACGATTCAATTTCCAACTCATTGTTTTACAAAAATTCAGTTTGTTAACATAGGCCTTTTAACTACACCAAAGACCATACAAAAGGACAATCATCTAAGCCATTTTAACTACACAGAAAATCAGCTTTGCAACATCATCCAAAAGCAAATTCAGCTAGTAAATATATACAAAAGGTCAAATCATCTATGGCTTGGTAACACTGACTACAAAATAGCATTGTATCTAAATAACTTGCCCAAAAAATCAGATTGAGAGTTTTCTGATTTCAATATACACAACACTATGGCTTTGCATTACTTGGGTCAACAAACCACTTCGCCATACGAGCACGATAATTACCAGCTGATACCTCATTGTATTCCCCCTTTCGCACTGGTTTACCTGCCACAAATTTCTCAATGAGATAGCAAACTATAACACCACAGTCCACTGTAGAAGGGGCTTGCTGAAGACAGTCCTCAGACACAGGTGGAACCAATGCAGTCTTCAAGAAAGAATGTGTAGGCCTGCATTTCTTGTATATCTCACGCAGCTTGTTGTCAACATAATTCACCTGTAAAAGTATTTCACAAACAATTATAATAAGCATACAAAAATATAAAGAAGAGAAAAGTATAGTTTACTATATGAATTGGAAAGAGTTTTTACCACAACAAAAGATTGTTTCAAATGTTGATCCACTACTCCACGACCCCTTGGACACATTGAGTTGTAGAATTTCCATTCACCCTTCAGCACATTGAACTTCAAAAGAGTCCAATGATCGTCCAAACCCCTCACACGCGAAGATCCAGACCCAGCCAACATGGGAAAAAGTAGAACATCCATATTTATTGATTCTTCTAATCGACTGTCAATTAGTGTATGCAGCGCACCATTGTTGTTAACACCACCATCTTTAATCAACCCCTATTTTTCCACACAAGTTCAAAATAAATTTCATAAACCTATATATTTCATTTTTTGACTGTGGAAGCAGATTATGAGAAGCAAATTTAAACCTCCTTACCCAACAACTGGCTGAAAAAATCTGTACATATTTTGAAGCTGGCACATCTACTCGATACACATCACTCACAATATCTGACCAAGCATCTATAACCTAATATAAAAAGGATTAATAAATCAATAAAACTATCGACAGACGACATCGAGGAATTTTTTTTAGTAATGTAAACACTTACAACGTCTGACAATCTATCATGATGAAGGAGATCAATTATGGACTGCAGAGTTACAACAGCCATATGTTGTTCACCATCCCAAATCAGGTGCCTTCAAAAAAGAAAAAAAATTACTTATTATTATAAGGCCATATATAGATACCTAATTACAACTAATTAGCAAATTTACGTACCCACAGCCACGTGTTCTTAGCAGTTGCTCAAAATAATCCACATGTTCCTTAACCGTTCTCTTCACAGCAATACAAGATGTATCTAACTTATGCAACGGCCTGTTTTGCACTCTCCGTTTTGCTGCCAAATAATCGATATCATCTTCCTCAATGCAAACCACTCCTTCATGTCTCTTTGTCATCTCAGGAGTTGGAAGCTGTGGAGACACCTTTACAGCCTTCCTATCTTCATTTTCAGTACGTTTCTTCACATTCCTAATTAGGGTGCTTGGCTCTGGAAATTTAGATGCATTGCTATCTTTTGCAGTTGGTGTAACCTGCAATTCTTCATTCCCTTTGCATTGTTGTACTGGTTCAGTCTCTAAATTAACAATTTCCACTACGTCTTCATGTTGTTTGCCAGTCGTGCCCCTTTCAATCTGCAAATCACTATTCTTCCTTTCAATCTCGATCCCAACTTCTTTTTTCTCTTGTCCTCGAACTTTTTTTTCCGTTCCAGCTCATCTCGTGCTTGTTTGTCTCTCTCAATGTATTGCACATTTTCAGCAATCATTTTTTTCATGTACTCATTCATTTTCTTCAACTCTTCATTATCTCTTTCCAGTAGATGTACCTTCTGAACCGCATCAAGCAGGTCCAGGTTTCGTTGGTCAGAATATATTTGTGTTGCACTTCTTCAATTTGAATCTTCAATTGAAGCAGCTCATCCTCTTTCGCCTTCAAGTTTCTATGAAACTGTCCTTCTGAAGTGTTGAGTTGACGCTTTATACCAAATAATTCACATTGAAGTTTCTGATAGGCATCGTCCTTCACCTTCGCCAGCTTTGTCAATTCCACTATCTTTTCTTCTTTCATCTTCATGTCCCCATCATACTTTTCTTTAGCTCTGTCTACATCATGTTTTTTTGTTTCCAATGCTGCCTCAAGGTTGACACGAACATTGTACAATCTAGTTGTAACAGCTTCATCATCAGGCTCATTATCAACTTTGTCCTCCCCCTCTGAAACAACACCATCCCGGCTCACAGGCGGACCACTATCATAATTGTTCGAATATTGAAATGCAATATTCCTTATAATATTCATTGTTTCCTCTTCGAATTGTGATATTCCAAGGCAAAAAGTAGGAGAGATATCTTCAGGGGAATTCATCAACTTCTCTTCATTTGGCTTTGTCCCTGAACCAACATCTGGAAAATTGGTAAATTGGAATTCAACATCAAAGATAAAAAAAAAAATTAAATGAATGAAAAGCGGTCTAATATATAAAATTTTTGTACTTGAATTCAACCATTTTTACCTTCACAATGTTTCGTCCCCTGTATCGTCTTATCCTCAGCAGCTTCTTTAGCCTCGGATGGCATAGTTGTGAAACTATGCTTGGGCATCCCATCTTCTCCTACTTCTTTACAACTTGATGTGCCAGCTTTGGATGTGTTTTTTTCCTGTCTTTCAGTCAATGGAGATGACTCCTGCCTTTGTCTTCTGGGAGTGACAATTGTCTTTTCACGAACTTTATACCTTTCACCATTTCTCTTTTTCAGCAACACTGCTCTCTTATTACATTCTGTGTCTGGGCTGCAGTCTTCCTTCTCATCTCCATCACCCTCCAAATCTGAACCACTTGCTTTAAAATTTCTACAGATATCATCATCTATCTCTGTTTGTCTAAATAACTCTATCAAACGCATACATTCATCCTCTGTCGAAGTCGATTTTAACACTCTGCTGTCTACCTGAATATCACCCACAATAACATGTTGTTATATAATACAAAGGTATTTAAAATTATAGGACACATTTGTAATTAACTTACATCATCCATCTCTCCAAGCCTAACACACGAAATTGCAGAATGAAATTTACACATGTCCCACTTCAAAAAACGAGGGAAGCAGTCTCCACTTGGTTTCAATATATTTCCATGTTCACAAAGCCAATACTGCATTTTTTTACCAGAGATATATAATAAATGTATTGATTAAAAATAAGGTGAATTAACAAACAAAAAAAACTGTGCAAGTCATTACCGTCAGTATTAGAGCACATCCACCAGACTTCATAGCCACACTTGATAGCAACTGTGATCGGAGCATATCAACCACAAATGCAGCCCAATCGTAGCTACAAAGTTGGTAAAAATCTTCCAAGAATTCTGTAATAGAGCAGGAAATAGCACCATTTTGATTGGGTGAAAGAAATGCAGCCATAAAGTAGCAGTGAACCAACCTTGCAGTGTCCAGAACACTATGTCTGTCCTTTCTCTCCACTGCCCTTTTTATTTTGTCTAGTATATGTGGTTTATACAAGACAAACTGCACATTTCTGTTAGTAATTTGGTCCCTAAAGCACCGTCTAACCCAACCTGGTATCCTATGACCTTCAGTTCTTAATTTGATGTTTCTAGACCCACAACTAATCTCAAATATAAGCTTTGCATCATTTGCAGTTAGAGATAAATAATTTCCACCAATGACAAATCACCAGTTCTCTTGTCAAAGCACCTAACAATTTTCCTAATGTCATCTTCATATTTAAAACTCCTTTTCATCAACTCTTGGTGCTTCCTAACATACACAGCCTCAAACAAAAACCAAAACGGTGTCATCTTTATTGCTTTCATATGGTTATCCCCAAATCTCACAGTGTTAATCTCCTTTATAGCAGTTCTGAGATTTGAACGATAATACGTTTCATTTTTGACAACCGGAAGATCACCTATAAAAAAAAAACAAGTTTGACTGCTATAAACGTGAATATTCCTCAACATAAAATAATAATTATCTAAAAGTCAAGTCGTTATACCAAAAGGATTGTTTGGTCTAAGAATTAGACTTTGTCCTGGGCTGCAATGATTATATACTTTCCTCTTTCCTTTAGCATTATCACATACTTCAACTGCAGAAAACACAAAGACTCAGTATTAATGTTGAACATCATAACAGCTAAGAAAGTGATATGAAGTAAAAGGATTACCTTCTGCAACCCTCTTTATTTTCCTGTCCCTAACCCTCTCTTTCCCCTTTGCTGGCACACCCCTATAGGTATTTTCGTAGTCTACACCTAAAACGATCTTGAAATTAGTTTAAAATTCCAGATTTTATGAATTTAAAAACAAAAAAAATAGCTAAAGCTGATAAAATAACCTTCATTTCGTCTGCTATTTCGATCAACATAAATACACTTATTTCGACCAACAAGAGGAGTAGGTTGATATTCTGAGTCTAATTCAATTCTTCTCCGTGCACTGTCTTTCTCACGTACTGTAAAAAAAAATTGTATCTTTCATCTACAGTTCCTCTAAAATTTTTCTTTTATTCTTTAGGATTAATAGTCAATATAAATAACATACCCCCTTTCATTGGTGAAAATTCCTTCATTTTCACAGGAGTTCTTGTATTATATCTCTTTTTAGGTGTATTGATAACCGCCTCTTCCAATACATTTGTAATGCACATTAAAATAATGATATACGTTAATAAAACCTTAACATAAAATTATAATTAAAAGCATCAACACATTACTAACCCTTTCTTTGTGTAGAGCTTCTGTTATCATCAGTAGGCCTACTTGCAGAATATGGCTTCATATGTGACCTGTGACTTTCATGATCTAGATTCCAAACAAATGAATTAACAAAAGTCTTATTGCAAAATATAACATCTTACAAAAAATACTCATATGCGGATTTATTACCTTTATACTTATCATCAACTTCTTCATGCCTAGAACTGTGATGTTTGTTTGGAGTTTTCTCTGAGAAACGAAAAATATAGGATATTGTAAACACAATCTATTTATCTTTGACATTTCAATAAAATCATAATATCTGGAAACTAACCTTTGTGCTTTGGAGTTAGATTTTGAACATCCTTTTCTCTACCCCGGGTACGATGCTAGTATGTGACTCAGGGCTTACATATTCTAATAACAACAAAACATTCATCCAAAAGTAATACATATGAACATTGAAATCATTTAATTAGAAACAAAAAATTTAAAAAAATAAATGAACTGAAATATGGAATATATACTAAACTGCTTGAAGGAAGGTCGTCTTCTTCATCGACAAGATTTGATTTCATCCTCCTTACATATCTTCCATTTCTTGCCATTATCTATAATCCATAACAAGTAAGACAAATAAAATCAAAATCCATTTCAGAATATTTGATAACGAAATACTTTTTTTTTAAAACTCTGAACTACCTGCCTCGAAACGATGTAGAACCAATTTTTCAAGAACACAACACTCCCCCAATCAGGCGGGAGTCTTGGACAACGAAATGAACAAAATGTTTACAATATGACCAAAAGAGGGGTTTTTTGAACTGGGGAAATGTCGTCGAAATTCAAAGGAAATGAACTTGGAATTAGAAACCACTTACCTTTTCATGAAGTCAGGCAAACTGGAAGATTAATTCTTTGTCTCCTGGATAAAACATGGTCTTCGTACTTGCCTTCGAAAATGGCGGCTATTTCTCTTTACCGAGGGAGAAGAGGTAGGGGCTAGGAGCTGGAAGGTGTTGGGTGGTGTTAACATTCGAGGTAGGGGGTGGGATGATATATTTAGTGGGCCCAATTAACCAATCTTTCATTTTTAAAAAGTGTCTGACTATATTGTATATAATGAGCTTCAATTGGACCATTATGCCACTGACCCTTAATTTAAAAGTTGAACTTTTGAAAAATGGGGCGTGACAAATATGCATTACCATTAGAGCAAATATGTATTACAATCTTATAAAATGTTGTTATTTTGCATATATTTATTTGTTTTTATAGAATAAATAGTTTTTAACATAATATAAGAGAAAAATCATGTGTGTTGCTATAAAAAAGCATATTGGTTTTTCATAAATATTTATTTATTCGTATAAAAATAGTTATTTTTTTATATAATAACACATATAAAATAATAAAAAAGTGTGTTAATATATGAATCAATATACCTAGATTTAAAGGAATGATGATTAAATTAAAAATCACATATTTATTCTTATAAAAGTACATTTTCTCTTACAGTAACACATATTTGCCCATATTGTAACACAAACTGGGGAGCAAATGCGTGTTACTATTAGAGCAAATGTGTGTTACAATCTTATGAAATGTTGTTCTTTTTATATATTCATTTACTTTTATATAATAAATAATTTTCATATAATACAAGAATAAAATGTTTGTTACTATAAGAAAATATATTGTTTTCTCATAAATATTTATGAAAAATAATTTTTTTTATAGTAACACACATTTTTTATTAGATTGTATGAAAAAATGTATTTCTACAAAAACAAATGAATATATGTAAAGAAAACAACATTTAATCTGATTGTAGCACACATTTTATTTATTAGTAATATGGATTTGTCCAAATTATAACATACCCTAAAATAAAAAAATCTGAAATTATAGTTGCGAAAATTTTGAAAAAAAAAAGACCAAATCCTACCTGATCGGTTAAAAACCCGCAAATTTATAATTAAACAAATTCAATTCACGTGAGTGTGCCTCAATTTTAAAATAACAAATCAAACAATTCAATTCAATTAAATAAATTAAACATATCCCCGTACTTCGATTTTTTTTGAAATAACTAGAAACACAATTATTGAAATTTTGCCCTAGAGAAAATTTGGGAACACAGACATTTTGGGAACGTTACGTCGCCGTCTGCCTCCACCGCGAGGGCGAGCCCGTGGCGGTCCGCCTCCACTGCAGCGCGAGCCCATCGCTGTTCGCCTCCACCGCGAGCGCGAGCCCGTCGTCGTCCGCCTCCAGCCCCTGCGTGAGCCCGTCCGCCTCCGCCTGCAGCATCCTCCGTCTCCGCCTTCTGCACCAGGTTTATTCAATTAGAATTTTTGTTATTTCATTCTGGTACTGAATTTAATTTAATTGTTCATTGTTTTTACTTGTGCCTATTGTTTGGAATTACGTTTGTTCATGTGAGTAAATTTGTGTTTTGAGAAATTCTTTCCTAAACAAAAGCAGAGGGAATACAGAGGAAACATGGTGTGTGTGAATAATAGAGGAATCAAATCTTGTTGATGACAATAAAACATAGATACAAATATTAATGATTGAAATGGTTCCTTCCCCTACTTAACATGAAGATTGAACAGTCTATGTTTGATTAATGAAGTGTTATGTTTAAGAATAATGATGGTTAAAACTCCTACTTTAATACCTCTGAGTTTTCTAGTTTTGTCTCTTAGATATTTTATGAAATATTTTCTTGGCTATGTAGATAAACTGACATTCCCAAATTTGCCGAAAAAATTGTCCTGGATGGGGTACCTTATATTTCCTCTACTTATAGTCTAACTGCTCACAGTGATTATAAATTTTTCGAAACACTTGCATGTGGACAACAAATATAATTAAATAATATGGGAGGTTGTTGTTGCTCTGCTTCTAAGAACACTGAACTTCATAGGTCATCACCATTTTTTCATGTGAGTTATATCTCTTTTCCTTTATTATTGTGGCTTTGGGTTAACTAAATGTTATCATGGAATTAATGCGCTCTTAAGATCAAACATCTTGCTTCTGGTTGATCTAGTATTACCCATGCTAACTCCAAATTTTAGTTTCAGATGTTGGTACAGTTTTTATTTACTTACTAATTTTTTTATGGCAGACCCCCTGTACTTTTGAATTTTTTTTCTCATATATACTGTTTAGCTTATATATTTTCTAAACCCCAGCTTACTTCATATTATAATCCGACAAATGCTCCCCCTTGATAGGTTAGATCTGCCCCTGAAAAGAAGGTATACTTGATTATGTAAAAAAAATCTTTAGCTTCTGCTGGATTTTCTTATTAAACGAAAAATAGAATGGGACTCAGTAACATTTTTGTAGACTGAATAATAGTGCTGGTGGTCATGAACTTGATGTTATCTTCTTTATGTAAAAGCATCAATTGTATTGACAAATTTTAGGTTGTGCTACTGCTACCGAAGTGTTAGTTCTTCAATGTTAATCCCATATTCCTTGGACTTATGAATGGTAACTGACCAAGTAAGTTATTGGGGTCGATGAATTAATATGAAAAAATACATTTTTAACTACTGTGAGATGCCACACCTCTTTTGTTAAGCTTATGGTTATAATTTGCGTCCAAGAGGCTGTGTGGCATTAAATGCGATAAGAATGTGCACGGTTAAATTTTTGAGAATCGCACGAAAAGTGGGTTAATGAAAAGACATGGTTATAACTGTCTTTTCTTAAATTTCTCAACCCTTGGATCCTTTCTTTTGGTCAATTCTAGACCTTCCATTTTGGGATAAGACACAAGTTTTCTTACAAGTTACAACACGTGTGGTCTTTTGACTTGCAATAAATGTCGCCCGCCTACACATGTCATAATGGCTCATCAGTGTAAATATGTTTGTTCGATAGAACTGCCGCTTCATATTGTATTTATGAGTTCATTCTTTCTTTGATGTTTGAAGAAAAAATAAGCAGAATCTTTTTGTACATCATTTCTCCATTTGTGTGTTGGCGTAAGATGGGCGAGAAGGAATGCTTCTTGAAGGAGTTGGGACAAGTTTATGGGTACCCAAATGCTCCCAAAAACATCGACGAAATCAGAGCTACTGAATTTAAACGATTGAAGGGTTCGGATTTTCCCTTTTCTCCCTTTTGGATTTTGATATGCAATTCAAGAAAACATTGGGATTTTAAAATTGAATTTGGTTGGTTGTTGATTGGTAGATTTAGTGTATTTGGACCATGCTGGAGCAACTCTGTATTCGGAGTCTCAGATGGAGGAAATTTTGAAGGATTTGAATTCTACAGTATATGGAAATCCTCGTATCCTCCTGATTTAAAATATCCCTTTTGAAGAAACCATAGTTTTGTATTCTTAACATAAGATTATTATAATAGATAGCCAAAGCAACTGCAGCTTGACGACTGGCGACTTTGTGGGGGAGGCTCGCCATCAGGTCGGTTGTTCTTCCTTAAAGAACATCGTTTCATATGTTTTTAACGGTTTCTTTTATTGGTATAGGTACTTAGTTTCTTTAATGCAGCTCATGGAGAGTACAATTGTATATTTACCTCTGGGGCCACATCTGCTCTCAAACTTGTGGGCGAGATGTTTCCGTGGAGCAGTCAGAGTACTTATATGTACACGATGGAGAACCATAATAGTGTTCTTGGGATCAGAGAGTATCCTTGTCATTCAATGATTTTTCTTTTGAAATGATCTGAACAAATTGTTTTCTTCCTTAATCCTTTTTCCAGGTATGCTCTTGGTGAGGGAGCTGCTTCCATTGCAGTAGACGTTGAAGATATTCCTGGGGAATCTGCCTTTAAAATTGTGCCACATACTGTACAAAGGAGAGGTGAAGTTGGAAGGAGGAATAAACATCAACTGAGTTGAGTTATCTTTTTCTTCATATTGTTGTAGTATTAGTATGTTCTACTTCTTCAAAACATTGTTAAAATGCAAGAATGTAGTGGAAGCAACAATTATGCTTGGTCTTATATCATCTTATATGTTCAAATGCAATTAACAGGTGATACATACAATTTGTTTGCATTTCCATCAGAATGCAACTTCTCAGGCTTGAGATTCAACCTCAACCTAGTTAATACGATAAAGGAAGGTTCATATGAAATGCCCAGAACTTCTCCACCTCACAGGTGTATAAACATTTTAGGTGTATGCTATTAGCTACGTATTGCTTTTATAAAATCAATCTGTTTCGCTCTCAATATCCCTGCTCTGTGTTTGATGAATGGATAAAACAAGTTGGCATTGGTATTTGATTTAGAAATATACTTTTAATTATTATCTAGTATTATTTCACCATCTTCAATGAAAATTATCTATAGCTTAAATATTTCCTGGCTTCGTATCTGCGACCAGTGGTCACTGGATGGTTCTGATTGATGCTGCAAAGGGAAGCACAACTTCTCCACCTGACTTGTCAAAATACAAGGCAGACTTTGTTGTCGTCTCATTCTATAAGGTATTTATGTAAGACCTTTGAGTTTAATTATGAGGATCTGCTACTTATTTTATTATCTTTGTCCTTCCAGCTATTTGGCTACCCAACTGGAATTGGAGCTCTTATCGCTCGAAATGGTAAACTTCTCAATGGTGTTCTCACCTCTGATACAGAAGCCGTTAAGAAAGTGGACTAATTTAAAATTTTGATACAGAAGCTGTTAAGTTATTGAAGAAGACTTATTTTAGTGGAGGTATAATCTTGCATTTTATTTTCTCCAAGTTATTTACTCATGGGATGCTGTAGTCATTACTTTTTAACTTTATTTTTAGGGACTGTGGCTGCATCAATTGCAGACATGGACTATTACAAAAGAAGAGATAGTATTGAAGAATATTTTGAGGATGGCACCATATCATTTTTGAGCATTGCATCCCTTCTTCATGGATTCAAAATTCTCAATGCATTAACCATGCCTGCTATTTCCAGGTGGCGTAGAACTTCCTCTTATCACTAAGACTAGAAACATTGTTTGTAACTCTGTTTGAACTGTGGTTTTGATTAACAGTTGTGTTGAAATTTTTAGTATATATGGTGAGAGAATGCACTCTGGTATCCCCAGAGCCGAGCATATTAATGGTTAAATTTGAAGTCTCATATTGTATGCAAGTTCAGAAGCCTCAATTTGAGTTTGAAACATTTTGTATGCCTTCTGACATTGTCAAACTTCTTTGATATATCATTATTAGCATATGGAACATCTGGAACACTTTCAATCATTCGGAAAAAAACCTATAAATATGTCTTCTTGTGTTCTGCTGTATTTATCTATCTTACTGACAGACCAGTGTTCTGATTGGGTACTGATTTTTTTGAAGGCACACAAGCTTGCTTGCTTCATATGTTAGGAATACGCTGTTGAATCTGAGGCATGTAAATGGAAATCGTGTTTGCACTCTCTATGGCCTTAATAATCCCGAGGTTAGTTCTGCATCCTGTATGTGATTGGAACAAATTGCTTCCCATTAACTCGATCAGTTTCTGCTCTCACTCCCGAAAAATTGGTTGAGTATTATTCAATGCGAAATTGAGATATTTCTATAGTATTGTGTTCTCAGTCTCTCTTATTCTCAGTCAATGGGTCCTATAGTTACATTCAACATGAAGAGGCCTGATGGATCTTGGTTTGGCTATCGGGAGGTGGAAAAGTTGGCATCCTTGTCCAACATTCAGTTAAGGGTAAGATCTCAGAAGAACAAATGATTTTTTCTTTGTTGTATCATTATTGTAATGAAGGAACATTTGTTCTCTTAGAATGCAAGCCTTTTTGAAGATCACTTATGTGTTTTCCTTTCTCATGCTTAGACAGGATGTTTCTGTAATCCTGGTGCATGTGCAAAATTTCTCGCTTTGTCTCATTTGGATATTCTTTCTAACATTGAGGTAAACCTCGACTCTAACCCGCTCTACAAACATATTATATAGACTTTAATCAAATTGATGTTACTAAGTTTCTAATTCAGGCAGGACATGTTTGCTGGGATGATAACGATATATTGCATGGAAAACCAACTGGAGCAATTAGGGTGTCATTTGGTTACATGTCCACGTTTGAAGATGCTATGGTATACTTTTATGGTTCGGAGGATTTTCAGTTGACATAAGTCTTCTGTATTTCCTTATTATTGATCCATTATTATTTGGCAACAATTATGTTCTTGATTTATGGCTATATATGATAAGTTATGAACTTATAGTATATTAAATGTTAATCTTGATACTTTCCGCTGTTTATTAGCTTAGTCATTGAAATGATCATAATTAGGTCCCACTGTTATGATATATATAAACTAACTAGTTAATGATGAAATTGCCACCAGTGGTATCATATGAATATGGATTCCAATTCTATCTTTTGCCTTTTTGTCCCTTTAAAGATATATGTTATACTGATATGCAGAAGTTTTTGAAGTTCATCGAGAGTTCATTTGTACTTCAGCCGACACATCTGGATTTAATTGGAGAAAAGCCTTTTCGTCCCTCAACTGAAGGTAATTGTAAAAGTTGACTCTTGGTTGGTGGTATTTAGCACTTTTCTTGTTGTTTCTTGCTTCTAATCCTTTTTATATTTGCACGGGTTGTTGTTTCTTGCTTCTGATCCTTTTGGTATTTGCAGGGGTTGAAAGGAAGACACAGAGATATTTTCTCAAATCAATCACAATTTATCCAATAAAATCTTGTGCTGGCTTCAGCGTGGAGAGCTGGCCTCTATGTCATACTGGTATTATTTTAATCTTCTTACAGTTTGAGGCAGTTATGTTCTATACTACGGTCTCATTCATTTCAAAATGTAAAGTATATAGATGGAATATAAATGCTAGTTCTAAGAATTATTTACTTGCCTAAAGAGTATACTGTATACTACAGAATGTTATTTGAAAAACTAAAGTACCTTTCGGGTTCACTGAACATTTTTCTTATCATGTTCATCACTTGAGAAGAATCTCACTTTGATTATTAAAGATACTAACTTAGGATAGCAAAATCTGTATGGCTGTGTTTGTTGTTAGAGCAAGTCAAGGTTTTAGAATCCAAGGATTTAAGTAAATATGTGAATTAAATATATGTGTTTGTTTTGAGATTTGAGTAGGGTGGGATTGAACTTTATGCCAAATCAATGTTTAATAATGTGATGTATTGGGAAGTGTAATAATAGATTTTATAGGTATTTGTTGGTTTAGATTGAATGTGAATTTTGAACAGTCGACTTCAAATTCCAAACTCGTATTGGACGGAGAGCACAAAGCCCTAAATCCATCCGTGTGGATCCCAAAACAAACACAACCTATATTACTTGTTAGGGATTTCTCTCGGATTGAGACATGGATCATTTTTCACCTTGGAGGAAATTATGATATTCGTAGCCTTTACAGGAAGAGCAACTTGTTAATTATCTGTTGCATTCCATGATTCTTATTGTTGTACTTCCATAAATTTCAGGATTGTTGCATGACAGAGAATGGCTTCTCAAGAGCTTGAGTGGGGAAATTTTGACCCAAAAGAAGGTAAGTTGTAATCTCATAGGAGATGCTGCATTTTATGTGGATTTCTTGTACATACCCTTTTCAATTTAGCTGCTAGCATAGCATCTTTTACCTTCTGTAACAAAAGCTAGAATTTTGCTAAGGAGATACAAGACTTACTGCTTATAATTAATTATCATCTATGAATTCTTCACTTAATTTTGTTAATTATAGGTTCCAAATATGAGCTTTATTACTACATTTGTTGATCTCAAATTGGGAGTGCTTGTTGTCGAGTCACCCTGTTGCAAAGAGAAACTGCAGATTGAGATTACATCAAATCAATCTACTGGTGAAAGAGAGGTGATGGAAATGCATTCTCAAAGGTACAATTTTTTGTAGTTGAATTCATATGTCAATTGTTTCTAATATCTGTTCCTGTAGAATTTCCTTTTCAGGCATATGTTTCTCTCGTTACCTGGCTCGTTTATTAAGTTGAAAGGATGAGAAGCATTAACTTTTTAAGTTTATATTTGTCTAATTTTGTTTCTAACTAGAAATTCTCTCGTCTGATGCACAATTAGTATATTGAAGATTTTTATATGAATGATGTAATTGGCTGTTTTTATATGAATATTGTAAAATAACATAAAAATCATTAAATCATTTTTCTTGACTAGACACGAAGTCCATGGGTATCGCAATGATGTTGACATTTGGTTTAGCAATGCCATTAGTCGGCCTTGCACCCTTGTAAGGAGCTGTGCATTCCAGAACTATTTGTGCTCAAATAGGGTTGAAAGTGTATTAAGGACATGCAGAGATGTGGAAGCCAGATTAAATTTTGTCAATGAAGCCCAGTTTTTGCTAGTATCCGAGGAAAGTGTTGTAGATCTGAACGAACGATTGAGATCAAGTATGCTGTAATCACTTTCTTTGATATGTAATTTTTTTTGTATATATGCTGTTAATTAGTGTTTTCTGGTCATAAAACATTCAATAGGTTTGCTTGAACCATAAAAGTAGCATCTATTGAGATCTAACCCACATTGATTTCTGAATAGAGTTGCATAGTGGCTCATGGAACCAGTCTTCTGAAGTAAATCCTATGAGATTCCGTCCAAATTTGGTCGTCTCTGGTGGCGAACCATATGCAGAAGATGGATGGGAAACTCTGAAGATTGGAGAGATAAAGTTTATGGTTAGTTCTTGTGTGTGTTGACATTATTTTGCTCAGTGCATTATGCCAGGCTAGCTGGAAAATAAATTTCTCACTCTTTTTTGCATCACAGAAAGGGGAAAATTATTTATTGCGCTTTGAGTAACTTATTATTGATTCCAGAAACCCTGGGACAAGAACGATCAAGCTTCTTCTTCTTTGGTTGATGGACTCAGACGTCAAGCTGTGGATATTGGATCTGATTGATTTCATTTCGTTCAAAAGTTGTCTAGGGCAGTAGGTCTTCCCGAACAGGGTAGGACGGTGCCTAAGCCTTTTTCAACTAATCGAAGAGGGCGAGCCGCCCCATAAACCACGTATTCCTCACTCACCTAAGTCCTGCCGAATAGAAATGAAATAGAAGAAAACGTTCGCTAACAAGAAAAACGTGGTCCAAACATTCTTACCTCGCCTCTAACATTCTCTTAAGCTTCTGCCTATACCATAAGCTTATCCCTTCGTTCATCAAGTCCCAACTCTTATAGGTGAACGCAAGCAAGCATAGAAGGGAGACTGGACTTTATGCAAGAGGCTTGACTTGGATCTGAGTTAGAACATTAGAATAGGTAAGATAGTACCAAAGCCAATTCCACCCTTAACTAAAATAATATTGTATCCTGGGTTGGACCAACTCCCATATCTTATTAGCAAAAGAGGAAACCTGCACGAGCTCTTCTTCTAGCTTCTTAAGCTAAGACTCTTTCCTCCATCCCAGAATCTTCACCTAAGCAAAAAGCTTTTCTTCAACAGCCTAAGATCCCGCGTCGTGATTCTTTCAATTGAAAGTTTTTAACTACAATCCCTTCTTAGATTGTATAAAGATTGGTATTATTAATTTTTTTTTATAAAATAAGTTTATTTTGTCACACTCTCAAGTCCCTTTTGCTTCTTGAAGAAAATCAAAAAGCAACTTATGATTTGTTTAAAAATTGGTATTATTAATTTTTTTTGTAATTAAATCGGTTTATTTTGTCACACTCTCAAGTCCCTTTTGCTTCTTGATGAAAATTAAAAGAGCAGGTCTTTTGTGAACAAGGTATCATGCTTAAAGTAATATTGTTTAATTTATGAAATAATATTGTTTAAAGTAATATTGTTTAATTTATGAAATAATATTGTTTATCATACAAAGTATCATGCTTTAAAAAATGCTTTATTTTATATGTCATTCTTCTCAAAATCATTAAACCATGATACGATGTATGCTAAATTATACTAAATAATATTGTTGAGTTCGCCATGAAACTTCTGTAAACCAAATTCATAGAAGTTTTCTCAAATTAAAAAGTTGGTTAAATGCTTATTTTATTGCTCATGTTCGACTATGTTTGATTGTATAGTCATTGGGTGGTTGCAACCGTTGCCAGATGATCAATACTGCCTCCATAGCTGGGTCAGTGCAGAGGTCCAACGAACCATTAGCCACTTTAGCATCTTATAGAAGATTAAAGGTCAGTAAACTTAATATTACAAATCAACATTAATGCCTCCTTTTGGGAAGAATATGATTATCATTGGTCTGCATAACAGGGGAAGATATATTTTGGAATATTGTTAAGATTGTGCCATTGCAACGAACAAGGTGCATGGCTTTCTGTTGGACAAGAAGTAGTTGCAAACACTGATTAGCCTTGGCTTCGGAGTTATTCAGGTAAAACCTACTTCTTTCTAAATTAATTTTCGATCAGGGAAATACTGCACTATCCTGGTTATTTGAAACGTTTATATATTATGGATATTTTTACACCCCTTTATTATCCATTTCAATGTTCTATTTTTCAAATGGGTTGAGTAATACTTGTATGTTGTGCAACTGGTGTACAATTAATACTAACGAACTAATGTTCTTCAATTGTAACAACTAATATTTTTAATTAAAAATTACACAACAGTCGCACGATGCAATTGGTGTATACAATATACTTTTGCCTAAGGTTGTCTATATTTTTTAGTTTGTGTCGAGCTCTGTTGCTAAACCTGGAATGCTGGAAAACGTAATGAACAAAAATGCACCGTTTTTCACAATACTTGTCGATTACTTCTTAAAAATAAATAAATAAGACCTAGTCCAAAGAGTTGAACCACTTTAAGGCAATGCAGGTGGATTTATATCGAGTTAGACCATATCTTTTGCTCATAGTGTGGACCTAGTCGTTTAAAGCTTGAATGCACTTATTATTATTACAAGTCTTGGGTGGTAATAAATATAATGTTAGACGGGGGTGATGGGTGATCACAGACTAGTTTATTGCAGGCCCTAGAATATGAAATTTGAATTATTGCTTGACTCGCAACTTTTGGAGAATGTGTTGAAGTGGACAAATTTGGAACAAATTCCATATGGAGAATCACGGGGTTTCTCTCTTCTCCCGCTGATGTCGTGGAATTTAATTATTTTTCTGTCTTTTTATGAATACTGTAAGAATGAAATTAATCGTTAGTTTTTTATTTTTAGGGTGTACAAGTTAGTATGAGATATTGGAACGTCCCAAGAAATAAAAGTAAAATTTTGCATGTCACGGGGAGATTAATTGTTATCCTAACTGGCTATGTCAAGTGGTTTGGATTTTATTGAACTAGTTTTGTACCTATCCGTGCAACAACAATCGTGTATATATTTTATTTCTTAAAAATAAAAAATAAATTTTGAATATATTTAGTTTAATTAAAAATATTTTTTTTTATGTAATTTAACTTATTATATATTGATCCTTCAGAATTATAAATTTTGATTATAGCCTTATATTTTTACCTCTTTTTGAATTTTATTCTGTTTAAATCTAAATTTTGATTATAAATTCTGAAACTTTTTTTTTTTATCTCTGTCCTACAATCTATAAACACATTTTTAGGACTAAAACCAAAAAAATATTAAGCTATAGGACCAAAATCAAAATTTAAAATTCAGTTGGACAATAAAAAAAATGTATTCTACAATATTAATATCAATAAATAAAAGTTAGCTAAACGAAAAAAAAAAAAAAGCAATAAAATTGTAGGATGAATTTTTTTTTCGTCCTTTTATAATTAATACCATCAAAATTAGAGCATGCAGAATTTTACATAAGACATACTAAAAAAATTAATTATACTAAACCAAAAAAGATGTAAAAAAATTATGATGCAACAAATTAAAAATACATTCGGTTATTTGAATATATTTTTCGATCGAGAAATTATAATAATCCAAATTATTTAATTAATTTCTCACACAAAATTTTTTCACCATTATCTTGAATCAAAAAATTTAGAATATTTTAAATTATGCACAAAATCAACAAAATTATTTGTATCTTATTAGAAACCGTGATAATAGTTAATTTACAAATTGCTTTAATTGAGGTCAAATTTAAATCATTCTAGTATTTTAAAATTAGTGTTCATCTTTGTTACCAAACATCAATATAGTTTAATTTATAACAAGTTCATGAAATTTTTATGCGAATAATGATTCTTTATAAATAATTACATTGATGTATAGTTATACAGATTTTAAATAATTTACATAATTAAAAAATGTAAAAAATAAAAATATATAATTAAAAACACAATATATAGAATATGAAAATTAAAAACAAAATTACATCTAAGAAATTCTAAACATTTCTGAACACTTCCTGATATACAACATTGTTCGTTGTATTTCCATTAGTGTCAATATCACAACACAACATAATTTTCTAACCATGATGTGTTTTAATTCTAGTAATTGTAACATACAATTGACCATGATTGAATACATATTTTTTAAGGAATACTCTTACATAAGAAAAAGATTGTTCTTAACTTTTGTTTATAGTCATTGCATAAGAAACAATCAACGAAAATTGTCTCCTTGTGAACTTAAATGGTAATCTAGGATTAGAAGGAGTCAATGACAACTAGGAATCAAAGATAATTCACCAGCACTAATACCAGTGAGAACTTTAACTTCAATCACTTTATTGCACAATCGAGTGATTACCAACCTTCATAAAAAATAAATATATGTCAATATAATTTTATAAAATATTATAACGAAAAATGTTAACAAATATTTAATTTAAAGTAGACAAAAACAGTAAAACAAACCTCGTTCAATTACAAAGCCCTCTTGAATGATTAATATTTCTCAAGAGCATAACATGTGTGTCGACTTTTAGATTCAACTCAGGATTAGGTACTCCAGAAAACTTCAAAATATTCAAAAACTCGGGAGTATGAACGCTAGCGAGAGAATCAAAATTCAAATCAAATGTACAAATAATATCACAACTTAGATACTTTTTGGATTTCCTGTCATTCAATCCAATCATATAATCATTTATAGATCTAACGGAATCCAGAGTTGGTGCTAGGATAGCTCTGTCTTGCAAAAATTGGTGATCGAACATCATAGACTTAAAATCAGGATAGACATAATCAACAATAGATGCAGTTGGATCATCACCACCTTTCAATAAAATGTCATCTGGAATAACAATATTTGATCCATAATTCATTTTTGACCCTATAGTTCCATCACCAACCAATTGAATCCATTCTGAAAATGATTTCATTTCATTTATTCCTTCAACAAATTCCAAATTCTGCAACCTCATATTCCTTGTCAATTTTAAAACAGTACATGAATTCCATAAATCCGAAGAGTTGATGCTAGCATGTACTATATCTTGTCTCTTGCCTTTTGGAATTATAGGTAAAATATGTCGAAATCACCACCAAAGACAATTATCTTTCCCCCAAATGGTATCCCAGAACGTGATGAATCACATAACTGCATAATATCTCTCAATGAAGGATCCACAACTTCAATACAGTGCCTATGAACCATTGGTGCTTCATCCCAAATTATATGATTGCATTTTATTAAAAGTTCAGCTAAATGGCTGCACTGTTTAATATTGCACGTAGAATCTTCTAAACAACTTATTGGAATACAAAATCTTGAATGAGCAGTACGTCCACCGGGAAGTAAAAGGGAAGCTATGCCACTCGAATCAACATTTAGAACTATTTTACCCTCGGATCGGAGTCTTGCTGATAAGGTTTTCCACAAAACAGTTTTACCAGTACCTCCATAACCATATACAAAGAATACTCTTCCAATATCTGAAAACACTGACTCAATGATTGTATCATAAACAACTCGTTGTTCATCATTCAATCTACTCAACAAAACTTCATGCTCCACTCTCAATTTCCTATTACGTGTTATCTAATTGTTATCATGAACAACCAAAGATATCCCTTCAAAATTTTATAAACTCCTTCCAAGGGGATGCAACATATTTTCAATCTCCAAAAGATAACAATTTTTAATCTCATCTTCTGTCATCCTTAATTCTTCAAACATAAAAAATAAAGTGAAAATAAAAAATTAAGAAAATCTAAATATTTATATTGTCATTTATTGAATATTATTTAACATAAATACAGTAATAGTATATAACACAATATAATTTAAAATAAAATTTTAAAGATAACAATTATACAGTACAATTACTCAGTTATTCTTAAATTTAACAGAACGCTACATATAAAAATAATTCACATGAAATACATAATACATACACAATTTTTTTTTATAAAATATAATGTAATATATTTTATTATGCTATGAAAATAATAAACTAATACTAAATATTTTTAATTGTTACTTAGGTGCTGATACATTTATGCAACAAAAACACAGTAAATTCATTTATATTATAATATAATTGAAAAGGTAAAAAATTAAAAAAAAACTTGGAAAACGGAGTATTTTTCTTCTTTTGTATAAAATATCATCTGACATAAACTTCCAACACCTATTCCGTATGTCACAAGGATTGTTTAAAGATACAGATGTGATCAAAGTGAAAAATAAAGACCTCATTGAAGATGTTGAAGCCCATTCACTTGCTTCTTCAAAACCATAAACA
This sequence comes from Prunella vulgaris, assembly GCA_026898435.1. NCBI lineage: Eukaryota > Viridiplantae > Streptophyta > Magnoliopsida > Lamiales > Lamiaceae > Prunella > Prunella vulgaris. Next base: position 238,924 of record JAPKLY010000455.1, read on the forward strand.
TACTCTTGATCATCTTCTAACAAACCTCTGGCAAAACATGCATCACGAAATGTAGGATATAGAATGCCTCGAAATGTTTTTATGTCCTCAAAACACTTTGGTCCAGTAACAAAATTTAACTAAATTCTTAAATAATACACTTCTCCACTACCGGGAGGCACATAACAAAGACGTCCTACTGTAAAATCTCTTTTTCTAAGTTCCCAAGTCCTTGAATCCCTCTTCCAAACAAAAAATTGAGGAATCTAAACATATGTTAAATCAACAGCTTTAGCAGACCAATTGTTTAATACAAACCAAGCTAAGAACATGCTAGTTTTTGCACTTGGTTTGTTTAACACCGAATTTAATGACTTTGAATCTCTAAAGAGAACATTCTGTCCATCCGGAAGATGAAACACCAGACGCTCAACAAATGGATATCTATAGTTGATCTCATAGCCAAATAATCTCTAAGAAGCTTCACACGGAGAAATATACCTACAATTATAGTACATTTTAATCTCATCAATATCAGTTGAATGATTAGAATTTGGAGAACTGTCAACAAAAGTGGTAGTTACACGATCATGTCCTTTGTTGACATACTTAAATAAGTACTTAATGACTCTGGATTGATTACACCATTCAACGTTGATATGTGCGTCATACTTTAAAAGAAGATATCTATTATGAGGAACCACATATCTATTATCCATAACAAAATCTTTCTTTTTAACAGTTCTTCCGTCATCCCTTCGTCTATATATAGGATACCCATCATCATCGAATGAACTCTCGGAAGAAAACCTTTTGGGAAATTTTTTTGTACATTCACCATCTTCAGACATGCATGGAGTGTACTTAACAGTAGGACCACAAGGACTATGCATCATAAAATCACGAACTGCCTCAAAATATGATTTATCAATAACTTCATCTGATAATTAAACATATATAATCCTATCAATATCATCTGGAGAAGGAGAATCTTTGTATCTCAAGAAAAACTAAGATATGAGCATATGGGGGAGTCATCTTTTTTGAAACTCAACTGTATACAAACTGAAAAAAATATAAATACATTAATCACAATATAGATTTTAAAAAATTAAAAGCACATGTATAATTAAAAATACTAAAAGACATTATAATTAAAAAATTGTACCTGTTTTGACATTACCAAAAATCTTATCTTGATGAATATCACGAATTATTCCATCCAATTTTACTCTGAATATACGACAAATTATATTAGGACGATCTTCAGGATTTTGATTCCTAAGTGACATGTATCGAACAATTTCTGGCCATTTTGAGTTGCATGTTATTGTTATAAACAAATGTGGGTAGCCAGTCCAACGACATATAGCTATAGCATCTTGATAATTCTGCAGCATATACCGAGTGCCTCCAGTAAATGAAGGTGGTAACACAATACGTTTGCCAACAACTCTTGCATCTCTTTCTCCATGTAAATAAGCATCTTGAAGACCATTGTACATATCACATCGCAATTCCTTTTGTTGATTCTTTATATACAAAAGCTGTGCAAATTCAACCATAGTGTAAGCATCCACAATGAATTGTTGAGTTAATCTTTTGCAAGAAAGTAATGTAGGTGGTTCTCTATTTCTTTCTTGAAGATGAAAAGCAAAAAACTCTCTTATACTAATTCCAGTCCTGTGTCCAACCCTCCGCGCAGACTGTGAAAAAGGTATATCTTCTCTATATCCATCTTCACCATAAGGAAAAAGAAGAGGATACTGTAAAGCAAGATAAATGGATTTAACTCAGTTATGCGTTGCAATTCCCCAGAGCAAGTTTCAACAATAATATCTCGAACACGGGTAGTGCTGTCGAGTCACTAGTAAGAATGGCTGCAACTGTTCTATGTCCGACATTAAATTTTTCTCTAGCAGTTTTAAATCTTTGAACTAACACATTACATTCATCCAACATCTCCTTTAAATTAGACACAATACCCGCTTCAATTGTGTGTAATCTATCTTCCGACCTTAAAAGAATAATATAAATAATCAAGTTTAATAAATAAAGTAAAAGTAAAGTATTTTTGCAAAAATGTTAATAATGAAATTAGAAAATTATACTTGACAGATCGAATTCTATTAGAAATCTCATTATCGGTATCATATATGTAAAGCTGTGCAAATACAGGTGGAACTGGACCATTAGGAAGCAAACTCCCTAATCTGTGAAAATTTTGCCCATGTAACCGGAAAATAGGAAGAGTATTACCACTATTTAAATTTCTATCAATTGTTCCACCTAAAGAATGTAAAACAAAATATATTGTTAAATGAACGAATATTTCCACAAAATGTCTGCTCCGGTTGTTATGACCCTAAATCAAATCACGAAGAAGCAATGGAGGTTGGGGCATTAAAGACAACTGGATTTTTCCTTGTGAATAAAACAAAGAAAATTTAGGATGCATGACATCTTTTTGAGATTTCAACCGTTCATTAACCAAATTATAGCACCACAATATTGACATCGATGAATTGGATCACCAATGTCCCAATATTCAACATCTGAAAAATTGAAATGAAATATGTAAATACCTTATAAAAATTAAAATAATTAATATTATCTTAAATACAATAAAAATAAAAAGGTATTGAAAAAGACTTACAATCAACATGGTTATGGTAATTAAATAATTCATCGGCATCAAAATCAACCAGATCTGGACTGTTATTATTGGATGGACGAGCATTACTGAATATTGGTTCCTTAGATCTTAATTCTTGTATATAAATATCATCTTTATTCAAAAATTAAGGAGTTGAAAAATTTTCAGAACAATCTTCATGTGTATGTTGTCTACTCGTGCCACAAACTGAAACACAATTAAAGAAAAATATTTAAATTTTATAAAATAAATATGTTAAAATGTTTTAAATAATAAAAATAGTAAGGCAATGTTACCGTTATTAACAACATGAGTTGATTAATTTTGATGAAATTCTTCATTTAAATTATAAAACTCATTTCCAAAAACATAACAGAATGTTGTAGATGAATGTTCATTTGTAATATCTAACAATTGAGAATTTTCACTGTCTGCAAAATAAAGAGATTATAAAAAATTAGCCAAAAAAATTAATATGAATTTAAAAATAACAACTTTAAAAAATCATTCTAAATAATAATTATAAATATAAAATTTTAAGAAACGCATACATTCCAAATTGTCCAAAGATGATATTTGATTATTGTGAATGACAGATAACCTTTGCAACTTCCTCATAAGTTCCTGCATAAACACAGATAAATCAAAAAACTACTCCATATGTATTTTGGTTCTGTAAGTGTTGATTTTTTTATATTAGTCATTATAATTTTATTTTCGAAATATTAATTCTCTAAATTTGAAAAAAATTAAATATTTTTGAAAAACATATTTTGGTAATTGCTCTTCTATGTAGATTTTAAAAGGAGTAGATAAAAAAAATTATAATTTATAGGACGAAAAATCGAAACACATAATATATATTGAACAAATAAAAAATGTGCAAAGTTATAAGACGTATATATTTCTAATCCCAATACAAGAACAAAAAGGAGCACGTAATTGTAAAAAATATATATACATAAAAATTAGATAAAAAAGCTATTAAATATAAAAAAACGGTACATATGTTTAATAAAAATAATAAAGAATTCAAATACTAATATCCATTGTCACGCCCAGCATAAATGGATTCAAGTTATAGTTTATAAGTCGTCATTTGAGGTTTTAAAGTTAGGTTGCGCGTAGGATTAAATATTGTGCTTTAGTTCTTTAAGTTTTTCACAAGCCTTAAGTATTAATTTTCTGATGATTAAGTTAGTAAAGTTGATTTTAGTATTTGGGAATTAAGATTAAGTTCTTGGTAATTTATTTTGGGCTTTAGTATGTG
>JAPKLY010000455.1:275448-338456 GCA_026898435.1 Prunella vulgaris
CGAGCACCGGTCCAGAAGAAAATCCAATTCCCGGTGATGTCCGCATACGAGGGCGAGTCCAACCCGAAGGTCCACTTGGCCAAGTATGCAGACTTCATGATCTCGGTCGGTGCCACCGACTCCACCCAGTGTCGGAATTTCCCGCTGAACTTAGGGGACCGAGCCCATCGCTGGTTCTCGTCGCTCACCCCGGGGTCAGTCTGCTCATTTGGCCAACTCTCGCGGGAGTTCTTGGCCCACTTCTCCGGGTTCGGGTCCTACCTTACCCAGAAACACCGTCTCGCCAACATCCACCAAGGCAAGAACGAGACCGACCAGTAGTACCTGGAGAGGTTCGATAAAATACTGCTGGAGGGCGAACCAGTGAGTGAGGACACCAAGGTCATCGCGGTGATGGCCGGGCTCAGGAAGGGCACAGACCTCTGGAAGGAGATGCACCTCGCATGTCCGAACACTTACAATGAATTCCGCCACAAGGCGGGGGTGTTCGTGGCTATGCAGGAGGCACTGCTGAAAGAAGTTGGTACCCCGGAGGAGAAGAAGCACTACGGGAAGAATTCCGGGGGCATATACAAGGCCCCCCAGAACTTAAAGGCCTTTGGCATTGGGGACGAGCTCAAGGAAAAGCTCAACCAGGTCCTCACCGTCTTCGTCGACCACATCTTTACAGCTGTCAAAGACAAGGCCCTGCTGGAGGACCGAGGCGGATCCGCCAGGACCGCACAAAGCTCAACCCCAATAAATACTGCGCCTATCACCAGGCCATCGGCCACTTCACCAGCGAGTGCAGAGACCTCCCCAAACAACTCTGGAAATTTTATGAGGACGGGAAGCTGACCGAGTTCGTAAAGAAGGCCCCAGCTAAGAGGCCAAGGTTCAAGAGGAGGGTTACCTCCGATGATAAGGATGAGGAAGCGGACCAACCTGGTCCCCAGAACAGACGGAAGGCACCTCCCCAACCTCAGCAAAACATGGAGCCCACCCGAGAGCTCTTGGTTCTCGAGGAGGAGATCGGAGCTGCCGGAGGTCTACAAGACGGGGGATCCTCCATGTCCAAGAGAAAGAGGAAGGCTGAGATCCGGGCCATAAACCAGGTCAAGGAAGGCAGCTCCAGCTCCCAGACCATCGCGCAGCTCACTGATGAGCTGACATTCTCCTCGGCGGACCTGGAGGGGGTACTGACGCCCCACAATGACTCGTTGGTGATAACCGCCAACATCATGAGCGTCCGAGTTCACAGACTACTTGTGGACACCGGCACATTCACCAACATTCTCTTCAAATCCACCTTAGATGCCTTAGGTGATTTTGAGTCGTATCTAGAACCTAGCAATGCTAGGATAGTGGTATTCGGAGAGGCTGTAACCGTCCCCCTAGGTAGCATTAGGTTGAGCGTCCAACTTGTATCGGCTGAGGACCCGGAGCGGAGGCTGACTAGGCTCATAGATTTCCGAGTTGTCGACCAGTAGTCCTCCTACAACGGGTTCCTTGGCCGCCCGTTTATTAATGAAGTCAAAGTGGCGTGTTCAACCTACTACTATTGTTTAAAATTCCCAACTCCAAAAGGTGCCAGAAATGTAAAGGGTGGCCAGAAAAAGGCCTAAGAATGTTTACTCCAAATCAAAGACGGCTGGGTCAAAAAGTCTGTTACGCAGGTCCCCATCCTTGAAGAGGATGTACAGATTCCAGCAGACGAGCCAAACATCCTAGACGCCATCTCGGTCGAAACTGAGATGATGGAGGTAGGCGACCTGTCGGAAATAAACCAAGGCACAGGACCTGCGCAAGACACACAACCGGCACCAATGGAGGGATTGGAGGAGACCCAAGCGTTGGGACCTGCGCAAGTGTCGGGACCTGCGCAGGAATAACAACCTGCTACCATGGAGGTGGTTGACGAAGCCCAAGGTGGGGGACCTGCGGGAGGTCAAGAACCAACACCAATGGACGTTGACCCAACTCCCCAAGTCACCACACCATCCCAAGTTGACAGACCACCGGAGGTATTGACAGTTGATGAACCCGCCCGAGCTGAAAGCCAACCCGATGACCTCAAACCGCGCATAGGTCACGAACCTACGCAGATGTCACAAGAGGAGTGGGACGAGTTCATCAGTGACCCGAGGTGGAAAAATCAAAAGAGGAAAACCACTCTAATGGAAGAATTGACTGCACTCCCGGTGGACCCGGAAAGGGACTTAGAACTTTTCATTGGTTCTGAGTTACCTGAACTGTACCGGTCGAGGATGGAGCTGTTCTTGATGTCCAACCTGGACGTGTTTGCCTGGTCCCATGAAGACATGACGGGGATCCCGTTGGAACATGCTTGCCATAGACTCAACATAGACCCAACGAGGAGACCCGTACGTAAAAAATGAAGAAAGTATGGACCAGACAAATACGCGGCTCTAACTGTTGAGGTGGAGAAGTTGCTGGACAACAAACTAATCAAAGAAGCTTTGTGCCCGCAGTGGGTTGCAAACCCAGTCCTGGTAAAGAAACACAACGGGACGTGGAGGCTATGCATCGATTTCACGGACTTGAATAAAGCATGTCAGAAGGACAACTTCCCACTGCCTCACATTGATCAGCTGGTAGATAGCACCGCAGGCCATGAGATGATGAAATTCATGGATGCTTTTGCGGGCAATCACCAGATAGCTCTGCACCCAGATGACCAGGAACATACGACGTTCTACACCAACAAGAATATGTATTGCTGGGAAAGGATGCCGTTCAGACTCATCAACGCCGGAGCCACCTACCAAAGGTTGGTGAATAAAATGTTCGACCAACACATTGGCGAGTCAATGGAGGTGTACGTGGACGACATAGTTGTCAAGAGTTTGAGGAAGAAAGACCACCTGGACCACCTAAAACAGACCTTCGACATACTGCGCCACTACAACATGAAGTTAAACCCCAAGAAGACCAGCTTCGTCGTGCACTCCGGAAAGTTCCTGGGGCACCTAGTTAGCCAGCGTGGAATTGAGGTCAACCCGACACAGGTCTAATGTATAATCGAGATGGGTGTACCCGATTCCATCCAGAAAATTCAAAGACTGACTGGGTGCATGGCAGCCCTGAACAGATTCATCTCCAGGTCCGGTGACCGAAACCGTCCATTCTTCGAAGCAATCAAAGTAAACACGCAAAGATACAAATAGGCGGCCAAAGCAAACAAGCTCCACCTCAAAAACTACTTCCTGTGGACAAGTGAATGCCAACGAGCCTTCGAAGACATCAAAACATACCTGGCAGATACGCAGGTCCTGTCAAAGCCGATACCTGGAGAGAAGCTGTATCTATACCTAGCCGCGTCGGAGGTGGCCATCAGCTCCATCCTGGTCCGAGAAGAGGCGAAGAGACACCTACCAGTGTACTATGTAAGCCAAGTCTTACACGAAGCTGAGTTTCAGTACACCCCAACAGAAAAACTGGCTTATGCACTGGTGATGAGTGTTAGAAAATTGAGGCCTTACTTCTTTGACCACCCGGTAGAGGTGCTGACAACGTTCCCACTACGTCAAATACTACAGCGCCCAGACACCGCCGGATGCCTGCTGAAATGGTCACTAGAGATCAGCCAATATGGTATAACCTACGCACACCGAACAACGATCAAGGGACAAGCACTTACCGACTTCATTGTTGAGCTAACTCTCCCACAAGATCCGACGAGGGGTAGTATAGCTCTGTGGCATCTCTACGTTGATGGATCATCAACCAGCGTAGCTGTAGGCACCGGCGTGGTCCTGATCATCCCGGACAGATAAGTCTTCACCTCCGCGATCCGGTTCGACTTCCGAGCAACCAACAATGAGGCGGAGTACGAAGCTTTGATAGCTGGACTTAGGCTATCATTAGCTGTGGGGGCAACCAATATTCAAGTTTTCGGAGATTCCCAACTAATAATATCCCAAGTCCGGGGGGAATATGAGGCAAAAGACCAGCAGATGATGACCTACCAAAAGATAGCCGCGCATCTGATCTCGATGTTTATGTAGGTCTACATTAATCAGATATCGCGGCTAGAAAACACACAAGCAGATGCTCTAGCATGGCTAGCTACTAGCAACGGTGAAGCTGAATTCACGGAAAAACCCATCGACATCCGATTACAAATTAAATCAAACCTCAAGTGGGGGGCAGGAGGACAGTTAAGATGGTGAAGATTAGTGCACTCCAATCCAAAAATATTTAACAGACGGAACAACCCCCGTGGACACCTGGAAAGTAAGCCGGCTAGTAAAGCAGGCTGCCAGATATACGCTGCTAGATGGCCAACTCTACAAACATGGATTCTCTCTACCCCTACTCAAATGCCTAACTAAGAAATAGGGGTCCGAAGTGTTAGAACAAATCCATTAAGGAATTTGTGGGAGTCATGCTGGGGGGCAAGCACTGGCATACAAGATGATTAGACAAGGGTACTACTGGCCCACTCTTCGCAAGGATGCCATTAGCTTTGCACGAAGGTGCCGAAAGTGTCAACTTTTTGCACCTAACATCCACTCCCCAACCAACCAGCTGAAGTCGGTTTTCAGCCCATAGTCTTTCGCGAAATGGGGAATCGACTTGATCGGCCCATTTCCACCTAGTAAAGGCGGTGTAAAGTTTGTTGTTGTAGCAGTAGACTAGTACACTAAGTGGGCTGAGGCCGAAGCTCTCACAACTATAACCCAAGAAACGATGATCGGCTTCATTTGGAAGAACCTGATGTGCAGGTTCGGACTTCCGCAGTCGATCATCACAGACAATGGAAGGCAGTTTGACGGTCAAAAGCTGAGAGACTTCTGCAGTTCATGGAACATTAAGAAGCACTACTCAACTCCTTACCATCCACAGTCGAACGGCCAGGTCGAGGCGGTGAACAAGATTCTGAAACACATATTGAAGCTTCGCCTCGAAGAAAAGAGAGGGAGCTGGGCAGACGAACTCCCAGAGGTCCTATGGTCTTATAGAACTTCCTATAGGGCCAGCACCGGAGAAACCCCGTTTGCCCTAGCTTTCGGGACTGAAGTCGTGGTCCCCATCGAAGTCCAGAACAAGACTTGGAAGGTGGTGGGATATGATAAAGAAAAGAATGACGAGGCCTTGGCAGAGGAGAAGGATCTGATCGAAGAGACCAGAGCTTCGTCAGAAATGAAGAACGCCACCTACAAGCGAAGAGCAGAAAAGTACTACAACTCCTAGGTCCGAGACCGAAAATTCAAAGTCGGAGACCTGGTGTTGAAAAAGAAATTGATGGCCACACCGGGTGTATTAGGTTCAAAATGGGAAGGACCGTTCCGGGTCACCGCAGCCTGGCCAAACGATACCTACGACCTCGAAGATGCAGAAGGCAATGCCTCGTCATACACCTGGAGTGCGGCCCACCTGAAAAAGTTCTACCAATAGACTAGAATTCTGTAATAGACTAGTCGAAGGTTCGCATTAGGAATGTTGATAGCAACCGGTGTAAATTTCGTTGCTATAAAAAGGTTAGGAAATTTGTGAAATCAGAAAAATTTCCAAGTGTTTGGACCTGCGTAGCTCGCCCACTTCGCGAGTTACCTCAGGTCGCCCATTGCCCAAAGAAGTTCGCCAGCCTCAGCTCGCTCAAGCACTCAAAAACCCGTGATGCGCAAGGACCAAGGTCCCAAACGTTGTAATTGAATAGCTCGAAGGCAAAGGCTAAAGTGCCCAAGGTCGCGAAAATACCCTTCTTAAAGGGTTGCTAAGCACCTACTGCCACAAGTTAGAAAAATTCGCGAAAAAGATGAAAAACGTCTAAGGCAAGGTTCATGAAACCCAACGGCCCAACGTGAATCAATCGAAGTGCAATTCGCGGCCCTAAGTGGTGCAAGACGAAGAATACGCACTCTCAAAACAGAGGTACAATTCGTAGTCATAAGTGACGTAAAACGAATGATTCGCTTCTCAAAGTACAATAAGGCGAACAGTTGGGTACCCATAAAATAAATAAAAACGAGCTATTTTGAAAATTATAACGTAAAGCACAAAAACATAAGTGCGAAGAGTGAGGCAAAGAATGCTCGGTTCCTATTCAAAAGACACTTAGGAAATTTTCAAGACAAAAACACTTGAAAATTCCTAAGTGTTCGAAGTGGTGCTGGCCACAAAGGCCGACCAGCTAGCCGTCTTTAAACTACAAAAAGCTCTTTCTGGGCGAGCTATACATGAGCCCGGCGAGCTACGACTACTTAGCAAAAATCAAAAGATACAAAATGGAGCTCCTTCTGGGCGAGCTCCATAACCTGACGAACTACTACAACTTCAAAAAATAAAGACTACGAAAGCTAAACTAATCTAAGAATCCGGAGCAGTAGGGGTGGCGGTGACATTGGCGGGGTCCGTGGCGACCTGGCCGGCGGGAAGGGTGAGCTCGGTCTCAGAGGTAATATTGCCAGTAAGCCTGCTGGTATCGAACCCGAAGGTGTCAATCATAGCGTCACCCACAGCATCCTGGAGTTGCTCGACGGTGAGAGTAACTCGCTCCTCAACCTCAGCTTCTTGGGCGACCTTGGCAGTTAGGACCTCGTGCGTCTGAATAATGTTGAATTTTTGACGAGCAGCATCGAGGTTAATCCCGTAGCCGGCGAGGTCCCCTATATTCAACTCAATGCCGGGAGGAATCTTAGCCTTAGATAGGCAATCATCGAACTCACTGACGAGGGCCTCCAATTCGCTATCATTGTTTATCCGCGACCATTGGAATGAGCGGATAACCTCGGAGAAGCAAAGGACATAGCCCTTATCAGTGGCGACCACCTCGGCGAGCTCCAACGCCTCAGGAGTGATGGTGGCATCTGAGCGGCCCCTGAGCTCGGCGACCTCCAAGGCCTTGGCGGTGACCTCCTCACGCAGTTTCGTGCACTCCTTCATATTCCCCCGGTTTTGCTCCTGAAGGATCTTCACTTCATCCTGGGTCCGGGCGAGGTGCTCATCTTTGGAGGCCAGCTGTTGACGAGCTTGCTCGAGCTCAGCCTGCTGTCGACGGAAGTCAGCCTGGAACTTCTCCATCTTTTTGACAGCGAGCTGCTCCGCCTCCAGCGAAGCCTTCGCCTTAGCCTCCATCCTAGCGAGCTCATCGACGGCCTTCTTCCCCTCGTCACCCACCTTGTTGAGCAATTTCTTCGCATCATGGCGAGCTTTATCTGCGGCGGTAACTTCATCAGCGACGAGCTGGGCTGCCGCCATAGCCGCGCAAGCATAGTGCATCGCCAGCCTCGCCTTGTCGGTGGGCTTCTGCCTCTCAATCATGGCAAGCTCGGAGGCAGAGAGGTATTTGGGGGCCTCGGTGAATATCTGGCGAGCTGCCCCCTCGAGAAGGTCCCTCGACGAGGTCAAGGCCTTGCACCGCTCCGCAGTGTGAAGGGACTCGGGCCGCTGAGGGAGCTCGGCAGGAACGTACCTGTGAATGTTCAAAAAGTTAGCAAACATCATAAAAAGCTATAACGAAAGTTAAATGGCTTCCAACTTCAAAAAGAAGCTCGCCCTCTTACCCGAACCTATCAGGGTTGAGCCCGAGGAGGGTGTCATCCCGGATAGGGACCCCGTAGGGAGACGGCGGGGGCGCGCTCTGAGGAGTTGGAGGTGCGGGAGTAGAATGGGGCACGAGAGCTCGCCCTGACCCTCCTTGAGTCGACCCTGAGCCACCTCGGTCGCTGTGCTCAACGGAACCACCCTCAGTCCGAGACCGCTTGTTGGAGCGAGCTTCATCCCCGCTCACCCGGGGGCCATCTCCCCGATGTAGGGTCCGCTTGGTTTGGTGAGGCGGAAGCTGAGAACCCCGCTCGGGCCCAGAACCTCGCCCCGAAACCTTTTTCGTGGGGGTGACCTTCTCCTTCGTTGGGAGGGGTGCCGAGAACTTCTGCGAGCTTGAGACTCCGGCCTTGTCAGCAGCCTTGGCGACCTCTAACCTCTTGGTCGCATCCAGCACAGCCCCCGATGGAATGCCTTCCCTACCCGGGCGAGGTTTGCCCATTTTTAGCTTACGAGCTAGGAAGTGGTAGGCCTCAGGGACGTCTATGGGAGGGAGCTCGGCAGCAGGACCTGCACCTACAAAATGAAGGTAAGAGATCAGTGATCCGGCGAGCTCCTCTTACAAGATTGTGAGCTATTCAGACTTGAAAATTTTGAGGTTTAAAACCTTGAGCAGTGAGGTGATGGGGCGAGGTAATGAGACCTGCGAGCCTACGACAATGATGTTGGCACAGGTGCTTGATCTCGCGATCTTTCTTCTCTCGCAAGCAACAAACAGTCCGCACGAACTCAAAGCCGACTGAGATCTCGGGCTTCCCACGGCTCGACTTATGGCGCTTCAGACCTGCAAAAAAGTTAGTTTAGATTAGTAAATCTAATCCAACGCACACACACCGAAGTACGCCACCTACAACTCGCCTCCCCATATTCCTCGGGAGTAAGGATGCGCCCTCCATGGCCATTCGAAGCTCGCCAATCCCCGCCAATGAAGAAGAACTGTTCTTTCCAGTCCTGGACCTTGTTGGGGAGGTCGCCCAAGAACTTATCCCCCAGACGAGCTTGAAGGGAATAGTACCCTTTCCCTTCCCTTACCTGCCGGATCACATTGAATAGCTCGCTGATCTCCGCCGTGCTCAGCCGATTCTCGTAACCCTCAAGACCAAAGACGGTCAACGCCGCCAGTAGGCTACTCCATGTGTTAGGGGTTAGCTGAGTGATGGCGAGGTTTGTATCCATCAGAAATTGCCCGATGATGGGGTGTAGGGGCAAGGTGAGCCCGACCTTCAGGGTGTGGTAATTGATGGCTGTGAGTCCGGCAGGGGGGAGGTCGACGCGCTCTTTTTCCCCGGGAGCATACATGAAGATGTCCAGGGGGATGTGGAACTTCTTTCAAATCTCCGGCAGGGCGTACTCGCTGATAATGCTCTCCACCCCGGTCGCCTTAAGGTCGGACTTGCCAGCGGCCTTGCGAGAAGCTCGCCGGGGCAGAGGAAAGCTCGCCTGATGGGTTTGCACATACTCCCTCCATCCGAAGTCATGGACGACGTCGGCAGGGACTTGATACTCGGGAAGCCTGGGGAACGGAAAATTAATAAACCGAAGGTACTCGTAAGTGACCTTCGTCCCCATATCATCACCGACCTCCTGATCGATCTCGCGAGCCAGCTCGCTGGCTTGGTCGCCGGCCTCGGTGACCTCCTCCTGAGCATCAACCTCGGTGACCTCCTCCGTCTCGTCCGGGGCAGCGGCCCCTCTGGGAACTCGCTCGGAGTAATCCCAAAGCTCGCGGAGTGGGGACTGCTCACCGGAGTTTGTAGCTCACTCACTGGAGTCAGAACGAACCTCACCCATGAGATCGCGGCTGCTTGGGCGAGCCACAGAGCTCGCCCCAGAGCCTGATGAAATCTATCGGGGAGTCATTTGGGGGATTGGCCGATTGTCGGTCAAAGGTCTCTTCCCCAAGTTACGGTTCGAAGCGGTACATCTCGAAGAGTGTTCAGACATAGTGAATCGGTTGTCGGGAGCATTCGGTTCTTAAGTCCAAAAGTCTCCAGAAATGTCCAAAATCTCTGGAAAACTCGAAGGGAAAGAAAGAAAGGGAAGAAAAATGAGTAATCTACCTTGAGGAACGCCCGAAGAATCGTCGGAAGCAAAGGAACCGTTCATCGGAAAATTACTCGAGAAGCTGAAGATGCAAAAGTGAGGAATGAGGGAGGTTCCCCCTATTTATAGACATGGGAAGCGAGCTCGAATTTCTCAAAAGACCAGGGACCGATTTGCAAAAAATTGAAAGTTAAACCATTATTATGGGCGGGAACCGAGGCATCAAAAGGCATGCGCGACGTCTGGGATCCCTTATCATGTCGGCCGAGGCGACCGCCATGGATGAGCTCGCCCGCCAGCTCGGTGCTCGCCCGAGGGTAGTTCGCCAAGGCTTAAGTTCTCCAGCTCGCCTGCACATTGGACGAAGTCATGATGCACGCGAGCTGGGGGCAAATGTTGGCGTGGCGAACTAACACAACTGGTGCAAGAATAATCACCAAGGCTTGGCGGATCGCCAGGACTCACCCGGGTCCGCGGAAGTCCAGAGCTCGTTCATATGGGGGCAGCTCGCCCACGCAGCTCGCCTAAAGGAGCTCGCATCTACCCCATGGGGACCTCGCCAAGGTCCATTGTCACACGGCACTCAGAAGCCACGTAAGGCATCGGAGCTCGCCCCCGAGCTCGCCCAGGAGCCCACCTCCGACCTCGCCTAGGAACTCGCCCCGTAGTCTATTAGATCCCGATGGTTGCGCTCTTTTTCCCTCCGTCCGGTTTATCCACAAGGGTGGTTTACGACGAGGTTTTTAATGAGGCCCATCTAGTCTAAGGCATAGTAGTAGGATGAGGCATAACAAAGGGATGCAGTGTGAGGGACCAAGGTGAGGGTAAGGAACCCTCGTCAACACCGGAAGCCATATAGGTTCGTAAGGTGCCGTCTCACACTCGCACACCTATAAATAAGACCTCTCTTGTAACTATTACACAATTATAATACATTTCCTACACAATACTTTCTCTCTCTAAGCTCTCATTTCTCTCTCTATATTATATCCAAGAACAGAAAACCCTCGATTATTGTTTGGTAGAATTAATACGATATAAGAGCCACATAAATACATCGATTAGTAAATTCTATGAACATCCATATTATCAAATATTCCCCACCTTGAAGGTATGATGCAAGTACGGTGCATATGAAGGAACAACCATATTATATATACGTGGAGGAAGGCAGGTGCACCCAGACACATTATGTAGGTACATATTTTTTCTAACGATTATCTCCATGGCCCCACTTTTTAAAAATGATTTAAAGATTAGGACACACATTTTATTTACAGTTCAAGACACACTTTACATTTTTTTAATTTTAAATTTATGCTAGGTCACATTATCAAATATCCCTACGTTTGACGTACCACCCTGTACGGTGTACACAGTCACATTTTTTAATTACAGTACAAGACACATTTGTATTTTTTAAAATTTAATTTTTTGCTAGGTCTATATTCTCAAATATCCCCACGTTTGAGGTACCACCTTGTACGGTGCACATAGTCATATTATGCAGTTTACCGAGTTGGCAATATGCAGTACATTTATTTAAAACAATTTTTTTTGCAGTTTTTTCTAATTTTTATATCCATAATTAAAGTACTAGTCACTCTATTTTTTGCATTTTTTTAATAAGTTACAACCCTATTATGTTCGACCTTAATTTACCCATTTTCCAAAAAAAAAATGAAAAAGATCTGGGTTCAAAAGAAGCGCGCACCCAACCCACTAATTTTTCAACTGCAATTTTTTAAAAAAAACCCAAAAAATAACTTCTTCTTGGATAGACCCTTCGCATTCTAATCAACCCCCGCCTTAACTGTTCATTTCTGAAAAGACAAATTTCTGAAAAAGAAATAAGACAAGATATGAAACTTCCAGTTGAATGAATATCCCATACCTAAAATATACACATTATCCTGTAAATCCAATGACACCCCACCACCTAACCGCACTTGATGATCTGCCCCTGGAGTTGATGATTAAGATATTTGGCACCACTCCGGCAAAGAAAATAGGTCAATGTAGATGTGTTGGTCCCAAAACTAGTAAATCAGTGTATGGGGGGTGGGGAATACACTGATGTCAGATTTTCCAAATTCTCAGAAAATGCTCTTACAAACTCGGTTAGGAAGATTCTGAAGGTATTGCACTGAACTGATGGTCCACAGGGGCAGCAGGGACGGATCAGTCAGGTGTTCAGATAGGCTGAGTCTGGGTAGTGCTCTAGGAAGCTCAGTAGAGATAACAAACCTACTGACCGCTCGGAAGCTAGTCAGTTGGACAACTATCTCAGTAAACTAGAGTGCATGCAGAATGTGAGCCCTTAAGTTCTACTCGTTTTAGTTCCTGAAAACATTTTCTCTAACTTGCTTAGAAAAGGTGGTTAAGGCTGGTGTACAAGATTCAGTGTCAGATGAAATGAGTTCTCTTAACTTTTAAAAACTTATGCAAATGCTCAGTTTATAATGATGACAATTATGATCCTGAACAAGTAAGTAAATTAGCACACAAGGGGCTTTTTAACGTGGTTCGGAGATAACCAACTCCTACGTCCATGGCCTGATTTAACAGGAAGTGATCCTCTTCCATTGAGGATCGGAACTTATTTTTAACGTGCCAAGGTGCACGAATAACTTCCTTCCTCTCTTAGGAACTTAACCCCTGAGTGGTTTTACAAGTTCCAGTCCTTCTAACCAACCTTCCTCACAACCTGAGGGGATTGGTCTTCTGATTCCAACTAAGGATAACTCTAGCAATATAAAACAGTGCTAAAGATAAGAGCTGTCAAATCTAAGAAAATACAGAGTGAATCCTACTACAACACTAGGGAAATTTAGAACTTCAGAGTGTTGTTCAAAATATGCTTTGAGTGCTTGGATTCTTGAGAATGCTTTCGCTTGGAAATTTCCCGTAACCTTGTATGGGTTTAAGGTCTTCTGTATTTATAGGCAGATTTGAAATAGGTCCGTTTGAGGAGATCCACCCAAATCTTCCTATTTTAGGGTTGTTGCAGGCTAGTTGTACTTGTTGACCTTTTTCCAATGCTTAATCTGGAAATTATGTGCCCGCCGCTTGCAACTCTGAAACGCATTGAATGCCGCATTAATTGCTGTGCAGACTCCACACATGCGTGTCGCCAGTCGATTGGCTCTCTGTATAAACGACTAGTTATTCGACATGACTTTGTCCTTTCTCGTATATTCAAACTTCGAGTCTCTTATCTTTAACTCAGAATAAATGTTATCTTTATTGGAGTCTACTGACATTCTCTTTGACTCAGGTGTTAACATAAATGTCAATTACCCACAGCAAGTGTAACCTTAATGCTTAGAACTTACAGGTATCAGTAAATAATACAAAGCCCAAGTCAGGTCTTATGAGTATCAAAAGATGATACTCAGCCTGAATAAGGTTACGTTTCCCTCACTGACTAAGTCCTGACATAAGCATGCTTAGTGTACTCAGTAGGATCAAAGTCAGTGGAATCTCTGGATTGTCTTCAGGACGGATCTTCAGGTCTTCGGACTTCAGCTTCAGTTCAGGCAATCTTCAAGACTGACTCTGACCTCTTCAGGATGGAATGCACTTCTAACTTCAGATAATTGGGTCGACACCAACACTCTTCAGTCTTCAACACGTTGCCCCTGAACTGAATCTCAAACCTGACTATTCCTGATCTAGACAATCCTAAGTACTGTACTTAGGCAAATCATTAGGGGTTTTGGAATCTAATCAAAACACTTAAGATTATTCCAACAAGATGTGTCAGCACACGGTGGAGCGTGGTCTGGCTGACCCGATTATTGTTAATCGATATTCAATGTCTGCATATGAAAAACCAGGTTGGTATTTCTCCAAGAGGAATTCCTAGGAAATTTATCCCTGTCTTACGAGGCCACGCCTGTGGGCAGTACATTCAATCAGAGGGTTGATCCTAGAGCTGACCGAAGGATTGAGTACATGGCAGCATACAATCACGTTGCTATCTGCTGCAATAGGCTTGACATGTTATTTATTTGTAACACCAACACGAAGATCTTCAAAGATATCCCATTCTGTCACATTCAATTTCATCCAGATTCCAGTCAGGGTTTGGTGTTTTATGGAATGGGATTTATTGAAGGTTCAAATGAGTACAGAGTTGTAAGGGTTTCCTGGTTTATTACCGGAGGATTTGAAACCGAGGTTAAAATGTGGTCTTCTTCCTCCAATGTTTGGACACAGTTGACGCCATTCCCATACAATCGCCCAATCCCCGGACCAGGTGTGTTTGTCCAGGGTTGTCTCCACTGGCAGGTATGTATCAATGAAAACCATTACATATGCTCGTTGTCCATAGATGCACTACAATATAAATTGTTTGATGTTCCGGAAAGGTCTATACCCCTTGTACAACATTGTGATTTTTGTACTTTGGACGATCAGAGGTTGGCTATTTTCACGTTTTATAAATTTATGGATCGATGATTGGATTGGCTATAAAATATCTTTGGATCCTGGTTTGGTTGCTGACCTTAATCGCATAAAAATTAAAATTATTTGTGCTATGAAGTCTGATGATGGTGATAGAATCCTATTTCACATATTCTCTTTGGGTGTCTTCGGCACGTACAACCTGGTGGGCAAAGAATGCCATTTGAGAGAGGACTACGTGCTCCCTCATGGTGTTGGTGTTAAATTATATGTCCGTGATAGTTTGTTGCCTCCGTAATTTATTTAATAGTTTGATAGTTTTTAATATAGTTTGTGTATGTATTGTTGGCTACTCTGATTTTTGCTACTTTGGGATTTTGTGATGCTGTGTTTGCTTTGCTAATTCACAGATTTGTTGGGGGGTGTAAGTATGATAACTTTTTGGATGTATATTTTGTCATATTTTGTAATGAAGTTTGGAAGTGTAAACTGTAATCTGGCACATATTAAATATAACATGGACCCTAGTTTTTGGTGTTTGTTTGAAGCTTGGGATATTGGAATATGTTTTGTATGTTTAATGAACTTCATCTGACATTGGATGTCTTTTGTGGTTTTTGGGGTTCTGTTCAGATTTTGTTTTGGGTTTGGCAGATTTTAATAAATTCCTGTGTTTGAGTTTGACACATATTAATAAAATCCTGGGTTTGATTTGTTTGGGTTTGGTTTTTTTTTTTTTTTGGGTTTGGTTTTTTTTTGTACTGCATATTGGTTTGTTGTTTTTGGGCTTGTAATGAATTCTTGTTGTTGTTAATAAATAAGACCCATATCCTATTTAAGGCCTAACCAATTTTTACAATTTTTTTAATTGTTAAAATTGCAAAGGCACAAAACTTATTTAAATGCAAAGGCTCATATTCACAAACCTGGCTCATATTCACAAACCTAGCCCATATTCAATGCTGCAACTATAATATACAATTAATAAATGTACAATCCAATAAATTAAGGCCCATATTTGTATAAAAAAAGTATGTATATAAAATTAAGGCACATATTCGTATATAAGGTTGACCATATATTATTGTCTGATTTGATAGTTCCATATTCAATTCTGCAACCCATATTCTTTTTGCACCAGACCCATATACAAATTTTTGTCCAGCCATATTCAAATTTTATAGGCCCATAACTAAATAAAATAAAATAAAATAGTTAACCCATATTCATTTTTTCATAGGCCCATATATTTTCTTGTAATTTTATAAATAAAAAAAATAAAAAATTAATTAAACCCATATTCAAATTTGATATGCCCGTATCTTATTTTTCAGGCACATATGCCCATATTCAATTAAAACAGTGTAATTGTAAAAAAAACAAGGGCCCATATAAACAGCTCAAAGTAACTATATAATTTTAAAAAAATAACGGGCCATATGAACAACATTTGCATATTCAGATTGCGAAGGCCCATATTCAATTTTGATAGGCCCATATTCGTTTTACTGCAGGCCCATATTCGTGATGCAGCAGACCAATATTCAATTTTGTATCCAGCCCATATTCAAATTTGATAAGCCCACAACTCCAAAAAAAAAAAATTAAAAAACAATAAACCCATATTCAAATTGGATTGGCTCATATTCACTTTTTTATAGGGCCATATATTTTCTTGTAATTTTATAATTCCAGAAAATAAAATAAAATAATTAACCTCCATATTCAAATTTATTTGCCCATATCCCCCTTTTCAGGCCCATATGCCCATATTCAATTAAAACACTGTTATAAAAAAAGGGTCCATATGAACATCCCAAAGTAATTATATAATTTAAACTATGCATATATATACAGCATCGCATGTTCAATTGGCGAAAGCCCATATTTATTTTACAAGGCCCATATTCAGTTTCATCCAGCCCATATTTAATTTTGTTCCAGACCTTATATTTAATTGTAATTTTATAATACACCTATTTATCGCATATTCAATTTTGGTATGCCCATATTATATTTTTGAGGCCCATATTCACACGGCCCAATCAGGATATACTTACTTGTTGCCTTTATTTTTTTATAAACTAAAATTTGACTGTGAACTTTGCAATTTAATTACATTGCAGGGGCTTGAAAAGAAAAAATATTGGCCTACCTAATCTGATCAAAGTTGAATATATGAGATTTTTTTTATATTGTATACTGGAATATAAAGGGATATTAATCTAATATGGCGCCTACCAATATCTGCATTTACACATAAAATCAAAATTGACATATGGTCTGGGGGGGAAATTGAATATGGGCTTGTGTAAAATTGAATATGGGCTGTTCAAAATAATTATGGGCCCACAAAAATGAATATTTCGAAATATATGGGCCCAAATATATATATATATATATATATATATATATATATATATATATATATACACTTATTTTGGTGACTGACCACCAAACTTTCGAAGCCCACACGTACTTGATCATATTTATATACCCAAACAATTTTTTCCATAGTTGCTCAGGCTGAAAAGTTTACCCAAACACATAAAATATTGATGTAAATGCACAATATATTATCCATACAAAATATCAGACACCCAATAATACCACATATATTTTCCATACAAAATATGTGTTTGCACATATATTATCAAACACCCAATAATACCACATATGTTAGGCTATCATCCCAGAATGTGACATCAATCCACCATCCAAAATATCAACCCCAAACCAAAATAAATAGTTGTGCTTCTGCGTTATCAACATACATATTCCCCAATGATTCAAAATATCAAACTGTATGAATTTTACTTTTGGAATATAATATTTTTCGGGTCGAAGAATCAACTGAACATCTTGTACCTATAATTTGTAGCAGCAGCCATTGTGAACTCCCCTTTTTTTACAGGTCTCCTCAGTATTAAAGTCTCCATCACATTGCACACAACAACTCCTCAATCCATCTTCAAGAGGTATAATTGCTGTACAAACTTGCTTTTATAAGCATCCCTAAGCTTTGTATGAACATATTTTGCCTGCATATTACCCCCCGTCCCCCAACAAAATATAAGAACATCAAAAGTAATTAAAAAAATCAGAGACAATGTACATTTACATAAATTCCAATATCATTTACTTACAACTACAGAAGATGCTACCAGATGAGGGTCAGCTCTCCCCCGTCTTGGCATTAAAGAGTTGTAGAACGTCCATTCTGCCTTTTTCAAATTTAACTTCAGGATAGTCCAATGGAACCCTAGTCTACCTTCGTTCGCAACCATGGGGAACAATAGCACATCCTTATCAAGACTGTCGACTATACGATAATCAACAAATCTTTTTAAAGTTGTTCCGCACCCCTTCCCACCAGACTTGATGAGTTCCTATATTATTTCCCCTCGAATTTCACAGTTGAAAAAATGATAATAATAAAGATAAAACACGGCAGTGTATAGTTAAAAATTACCTAGCATTGAGAATTGAAAACAACAGTCGATGATGCTTTTGGGTTAAACTTCCCACATTTAAATATTAAGAGCTCCCCCCAAGATGTAACAACCTATTATGTGTTGAAAGAATTTTATTAAGAACCCATTTTATCTTTTCTAAATGAATACACAATAACATTCACACACAATCCAAAATGATTTTTTGTATTTTTTTATTTACCTGGCAATTGTAACATTTATCATGTAGAATGTCAATGATGTTCTTCAGGGACACTAATGTTTCCTTGCCCCTCCAAACTTCCTGACTACAGAAAGCAGATACGTTTCATGATGTCAAGTTAATATGAAATAGAAAGTTTAAAAAAAAAAACCAAAAAAAAATGAATATTGGAATGTGCATACTGTTGACCCTCTCCTTGCATGAGAAACTCCAGCTCTAGTCATTTTCTTGCTTGTTAGCTCCAGTCATTTTCTTCACAGCTCCACACCTGTCATCCCATTGAAACTTTGTCGCTCTCTCTCTCTTCTCTTCTGGTGTCTCAAGTCATTTTTCAACCAAATCAATCAGATCTGGAATGTTCATCTGTGGGGTTATTTTTATTGTTCTTCTGTCATCATGTAGTGTCCTATCCTTCACTCGCATAGCCATTGAACTTGGGGATGGACGACAATTACTTCTTGGTCCCTTTATACATGGGGTCTCTTCAAACATTATAATACTTTCATTGATCATACACCGTCTTTTCTCATCTTCATCAGCAACTACACTAGCCTTCTTCTCAGTATCTTGCTGTTCATAACCATCCGTGATGGCATCTATCTAGTCCAGATTTGTTTGATCGTCAAAAACCTGTGTTGCGCTAGGCACATCCCTTTCATCTCCAGGTATGCCACTTTGATTCACTAGATGATTATTTTACAATAGAGTCCATGTACCCTCCATACCTTCATTCTGACCACCCTCTTGACATGGTGATTCTGACCTTTGAACAATAACCAAGGATTCCCTCTCAGCACAAAGCTCTGCAATGTAGCCATCCTTCTCTTTAATTTCTTTCTCAGCACGCATAATCAACGCATCCCTATCAGCACGAAGCTCTGCAATGCAGTCATCATTTTCTTTATTTTCTTTCTCAGCACGCATAATCAATGCATCCCTCTCAGCACGAAGCTCTGCAATGCAGCCATCCTTCTCTTTAATTGCTTTTCCAAACACGTATTTACTCTCGTTCAATCCCTTTTGAAGACGCTCCACCTGATCTTATAACTCCTTTATGGCCAATGTTTCATCGTTTGCATTGCAGGTATTCAATTCATTGATAACTCCTATGACATTGTAGTAAGATGTATCCTGAGCAGTAAAACATTGAGTCAATCCCACACTCCATGATGGGTCTTTCCTGTTTTCCCAAATACTCTCTGAATTTTGACATGTTTCATACACCGAAGGAATGGTGTATTCTGTTGCTTCAACTTTATCAGTATTCCTTCCACCTTGGTGCTCATCCGCAATAGATGTACCCCCTACAAACTCATTATCATTGGAACTCAAACCTGATCCCCATGCATTACAAAGCTCCCTAAGCTTAACCTTTACAAATGATGTTGGTTTCAAACACATTTATCGTACCTGTATAAAAGTATATATATATAATATATATGAAAACAAAACCTTTTTTGGTGGTAATATTCCAACAAAATATAATTGTGTAAAATTTGCACCAACTTGCATTTCCTATTCTTGATAGCCTCACACGCTCCAGGGCGTTATGAACATCCTTCAAATCCCATCTCAGAAACCTTGGGAAAATTTCATCATCCAGGGGCTTAACTAATTCAGTGTGTTCACACAGCTAATACTACAGTAAAAAAATAAAACAAATTCGTTAGTATATAGATCTATTCTTTAGGAAACAAAAATTTTCAATGCATTGTAAAACAGAGTCATACCGGTAGAATAGATGCACATCCTCCTATATTCAAACTGTTGTTGTTCTTTATCTATCTTTTGAAGAAATTGATAACATACAAAATCCAATCATAATCACATATTTCTTCAAACTTCTTAAGGCACACTGTCAAATGGACTGATATCTCTCCCATCCTGTTCAATGAAAGTATTGATGCCAACAAATAACAATGCAGCAATCTTGCCACATCTTTGCAACCCAGCTTCTTCAATATCAGGTGCTTGTACAACACAAGATACTATTTGGGGTCTTGCATTTCTGCTGCAAACACACGCTTTATCCAGCTTGGTACCTTAAGTGTCACCTCCTTCACACCACAAGTTATCCCATATATGCACATTGCATCCGATTTTTCTAGATTCATCGAGTGTTCACCAATATTAAAACTTTCAGACTCAAAAATAAAACACCTTAGTATTTTCACAATGTCCTCTTTATTATTGTGGAACTTACTAAGAAATTTAGCACCACATTTTCTATACAATGATTCAAACATTAGTCAAAAAAGGGTGTATCTTATCTTCCCTATATGGTATTCATCAAAATCCAGTAAACATATTTCTTTGACAGCAGTACGAAAGTTAGATCTGAAATGCATCTAGTTTTGTAAATCATAAACATTGCCTAATTAAAAAAATTCAAAATAAGTTAATATTTAAAATACCAACACAGGACATCATAATTAACCGAAATCAGAATATTGACTCACCAAAATAGTTTAGAGGCCGTACAATACGTCTATTCACATTCCCTTCATCACGGTCATGTTCGCTAATTCCAACACCTGCTAATCTCGATTTCCCCTTACTTTGCATTTTTTTGTCCTACAAGTAGACTCAACATGTGTATTACTCCAATTTGAACAACAAAATATCAATTCAAAATAGATTAGGCAGATTGCTACATCCCATGGTGATGCCTTTTACAAAATAATCTACCTGGACAAGGACTTATTCCATGATGATGCCTTCTAGGACGTATTTTTGGACTTGATGCTTCTTTTATCACCAAAAAACATATTCAGCTTGAAGATAATGGACTCTAATGCGTGTAATTTTACAATTATAAGGAACAAGAATTTATGAATGACCAGACTCAAATGCAATCCTCCGTGATCTTAACTTCATCCTACGTACTGGAACATCCTCTTTGTTCGGTGTAAATGAGTCCTCACGCAAGTGTACGTGTTCGCTATTAGCGTGGTAAGCTTGACCAAGTTTTAATATACATCGAACCCAAGGGAGACGGGGACTTGTAAGGAAAATTCGTTGTTTCAATTGGCTAGCTAACAAAGCAATAAAGGGGAAAGGTATCTATCGTCTACTAACGCGTCAAAGAAGTAAACTACCTATCACCTTGGGTTGCAAAATGAGCAAATGTGAGAGATATGTGCTAGTGTACTATCATATGTTTCATGTAGTTAAGCATCACTTTATCGTGCAATGAGATTGTGTACAATCAATGGCAAGCCACTCCAACATGCAAAAGGATTACCTAATGACATATCAAAGCCTCTAATTGTTCATCTAATTCACTATAGACAATTCTCACTATCTTAGGAATTTAATCAAACACTTGATATGCATTGGCCTTAATACAAGAAAGTTTAGGAAAATAGCTCTACTTTCGCAAGAGACTAACTCCCTAATGGCCCTAATTATCATCTACACATGCAAGCATTCATACAATCCATCAATGTGGAGAATTGATCATACAACAACTCAAAACATTCAAAAGATCAACATATCACTACACTACTCCATATGAATCATACACTAACACATAAAGGAATTAGCTCATGGCTAATTGAGTAAACATAAGAACAATTAAGCTAGGAACAATCATCATTAAGCAAGAAATGTAAAGAGATTTACCTATTAAAATAAAAATTGGAAAGATACAATTTACCTCTAAAATACTAACTAGCAATCCGACAATGGAAATTGAAATTCAATCGGTGAGAATGTAGCCTTAGACCAGACGAGAATGCAGGAATTAACGGATCAACGATCAAACCGGTAGATCAAAAGTTATCTAAGAATTTGTGAGAAGAAATCTTAAGAAACCCACAAGTAACTACCTCTCTCTCTCTAATCTAAGAATCTCACTATGATTATGAACTAATGTGACTTGGATCCCCTTGAGAATCTGATCCTTGGAGTATTTATAGTGCCCACAATGCTTGGTCCAAAATGCCCTTCATTAAACGCGCGAAAAGACGAAACTGCCCTCGAAATTGTGTCTTTCTGAACCGTCGCACGAGCCCATGCATATGACCACACGAGTCTGGCTCGTGTGAGCACTCGTGTGGCTTGATCTCGCCCGAACCAGAGCCACCTCGCACGAGTGCAGGCTCGTGTGAGCACTCGTGCGAGCCTTCATCGCCCAAACCAGAGGTGTGTCGCACGAGTGTAGGCTCATGGTCACACGAGTCTGGCCTGGCTGCGCTCGAGCTTGGCCTCGACTTGTTCGATCGATCCTCGACTTCCTCATTTTCTTCATATCTTGAGTTCTAGAGCTCCGATTGACTCGATTCTTTTTCCATTGCGACCCTCTCTTCGAACTCTTCGACATGGTATATCATTTGCCTCCATTGGATCAACTCACAATTTCTGGACTTTTATGAACTTACTCGTCTCTTGCCGATTTTTATTCGTTTTCACTACAAAACACAACTTTCTAGCCAAAAAGGGTTAAATGCACAAAGTATAGCATTTTAGGGTCAAATATGAACATAAGCACATCAAAACCATGTATAAATGGATGCAAAAATATGCAATTATGACCCTAATCACTCTTCTATAATGCAGTCCACAAAACATTCAACATAAAGAGTAAGATGTAGGCCTACAATCAAAATTAAATAACATCCATATTGGCAAGATTATCCCAACCTGTTTCAGGAGTAGACACCACTTCCACAGCAATCCTACGCCTTCGTTTACTACAGTGAGGTGTATCCCTACAATCTGTTGGCAAAAAAGAGTAAGCATGCAGTTACAGTCAACTGGTTAGGGTGCATCCCAATTACCTCTTTCAATTCTCATCCGGCCGGCTCTAACTGTTATTGGTGTATTGTGATCTACATTACAAAATAAATGTTGTGATTATGTAATTCTCCGTGCAAAATTAAGGACTTTTTTAAAACCAACCTGAATCAGATGTGCTGTATACATACCGAAGCACTCTTTTGCCTGGAAAAATACGAAATTTCTTAACTAACCAAAACTTTTTCTTAAGAAACTGTCAGATAAACCTCTTTTCTTTGCCCCAGCATCATTAAAGAATATCCTTGAACTGTTAGAACCTCTTAATTCCAAATGACAATTACGGTCACCCAGCTTTTTTGCCTTCTTCCTGACGATACAGACATCTTCGTCACTGGAGCTGCATGTTCCTCTTCTAACCATTCTGCACAAACTGAAGAGTCCGACAGAAAAAAAAAGTTATCTGAATATATAGAGGATAACAGAGTCTTCAATATATGATTAACAATCAACCATATTCACAAATTCAAAGAGAATAACTTCTATGATGATTTCCAGAACTCAATTATAGAAATACCTCCTATTCACATATTTCTCAAAAGAACAACACCTATTCACACAACAGAACTTTTAACCGAACATCGTTTTGATACCTTAAAGAGGTATTAACAGGTTGTATCTCACTGTAAATTACCCTAATCCACCAATTTCCGCCGGAATTCCTGAAACAATTTTCATCAATAACCAAAGATCAATTTTCTCGAGCCTAAACTCCTTCACCGCCTATAATACAAATGACAGATTTCAATTTTTGAATTTGGGTATTAGATTATAGAGGTGTAAGCTATTGATTTGAGTTTGTCAGCTAAAAGTCTATACCCCTATACTACTTTTGCATGGGAAAATGGTCAACAACAAGTTAGTATATAGAATGGTCCCACAAAGTGTTGCACCTTGTAATGTTAATTTTTGAGTGTTACACTATGTAACTCATCCTACTGATATTAATCCTAAATTTTTTTATTTTATAATTTTAAATTTTTTAGGATAACACGTCTACATTTTTGGTCTTCTGTGAAAATGTTTGGCAGTACAAAAATTTAATTTATAGGACATATATAAAGAAAATGTAATACATATGGACCGAACTCAAAATTTTGTGAAACAAAATTATTATATCAGTTTAAATATTAAAAAAAATATTTGAAAAAATAAGAAAATATCAATAAAGAGATTATATTGTGATTTTATTATTAATACGGTACAAACTGAATGATCATGGTAAATAATAAACTCTTTAGAATTATAAATTATACAATTGATTTTATATAAAATATTCCAGGTATGTGCAATTATTGTAAATTATGTTTGATCCAACATTAATGAAAAAAATTACTATTATAATTATTAAAATATATAAACAATTATTATGCATTTTTTTAGAAGATGTCAATTAAAAATAATTATTTCTAACATAAAAATGATTTATTGCTATTTAACATTAATTTGTTAGATTTCTTGACATTAAATTAATTATTTAATCATTAAAAGTCAATTAATTTTCAAACTTTTTTAAATTGGTGAAAAAGGAAAATATGTGGGTTTTATATTGATATGTAAACGTATGTTGTCACATACTTACTATATATGTGGTCAAACTTTAATTTTCGAAGAAATCATGTAATTTTGCAAGTTTGACCACATATTTTCTTAATGACAAATTAATAGTGTGTTCAAACTGTTGACAAGGCGAACTACCTAGGGATAATCATGAAATTATCCCAAGGCTAAGGAGGTCACCGGGGTAAGTGGGGGCTAAATCACTGGCTCGAACCAAGGCCAACACAGGGAAGCTCGGAGAGGTAGGCGAGAACCTCGCCCAAGCTCCCGACAGGCCGAGGTCGGAAACCAAATACACCCAGAGGAGAGGAGGCTATGGGCGATTAGTAAATTCTATAAATAATTTGGCGCTAGAAGAAGGGCGCTTAACCCAAAAAAATTGAGAGTAAATAGTGAGAGTTGTTAGAAGATTTGAAGATTTGAAGGTGTTCTTGACCAAAGTTCAAGAACACTTGAAGATACACATATATTTTCACTCCTTGAACGAAAACACAGATTTCTGAGCAAGAAGCCGGATTTTTGGACCCCTAAAATCTGTCCAAAAAGGGTTTTCAAACGCACACGTGTACACGGATAAACCGGATTTTGGATAATCCATTGCACGCAAGGCTAGACAAACACCCGGACAATATCACCCTGGCTGGAAGTCAGGAACCTCGACGAGCTTCCCTACTAACCTCGGTGACCTTTCCCCAGCGAAAACCTAAAATGCCTAAGGAACAAACCTCGGCGAACATCCGGTGTGGAAGGAAGGCAACCGGGACCAATGCGAGGGGGAAACCTCGTACCCAGCTCCCCAGAAGAGCAATGCTCCGAGACCTCCCTGGGTTTCGGTGGCTCAAGAGGAGTTAAACCCCGCTCTGAGGGACCTCGCTAACAACCCCGACAAGCTCAAGCGCACGATTACAACCTTGCAAAGGTTGCAACTGAGGCAGCTCGACGAGCTCGCCCTGGTTCCTCGGTGAGCTCTAGCCACTGAAGCTAGGGAGCAGACAAGGCCGACCCAAGGCACCCAGACCCGGGGTCAGTATAGCGACCTCCACACTGAGCAGGAGGCGAGCTCGGCCCAAGCTCGCCAGCATCGGGAATGAGCTGGGAAGGCCAAGGTGGTGGAGGAGCCCGCCCCGCGCGCTGGGCGAGCTTCGGCCTATACCGAAGCATCTGCCACCCACTAATCGCTGAGAAGAGAGGTCCTCCAACGCATGTTGGGGCCGAGGTGTGAGGAAAACGAACGAATGTCAGCCCCAGCTACGTCCCAGAGGGGAGAGTCGGACCTGCAGCCCCGTAGATCCACCCACGATCGACTAAGGAGGCCCGCAACCGATAGGTTGGGCCCACATGGCGGGCGCCAGTTCTGACCCACCGCGGAGGGGTCACCCCAGAGTTAGGCACCTCGGGGGCGTGCATCCACGAGGTGCACGACCTTCGAGCAACCTCCGCCGGAGGTGACCCACGATGACGAGCTGGCCACATTGAAAAAGGCCGTCGAAATGCTACAACAACAAGTAGCAGCCAAATCTGGTGGGCCCGATGCCACCACTCTCCCGGTATCCCCTTTGGCGCCTACCATCCTCCGAGCACCGGTCCAAAAGAAGATCCACTTCCCGGTGATATCTGTATATAAAGGTGAGTCCGACCCGATGGTCCACCTGGCCAAGTATGCAGACTACATGATCTCGGTAGGCGCTACCGACTCCTCTCAGTGCCGAAACTTCCCACTAACCCTTGGGGACCGAGCTCACCGCTAGTTCTCATCACTCGCCCCGGGGTCAATCCATTCATTCAGCCAACTCTCGCGGGAATTCTAGGCCCACTTCTCTGGGTTTGGATCCTACCTTACCCAGAAGCATCGGCTCACCAATATCCACCAAGGCGAGAGTGAGACCGACCAGTAGTATCTGGAGAGGTTCGATAAGATATTGCTGGAATGTAAACCGGTGAGCGAGGACACCAAGATCGTCACTGTGATGGCAGGGCTCAAGAAAGGTACCGAGCTCTGGAGGGAGATGCACTTGGCATGCCCGGACACTTACACCGAATTTCGGCACAAAGCAGGGGTGTTCGTCGCCATGCAGGAAGCCCTCCTAAAAGAGGTCGGTGCCTCAGAGGAGAAGAAGCCCTATGGGAAGAAGTCCGGGGGCACATACAAGGTACCCCGGAACTTGAAAGCCTTCGGTGATGGGGACGAGTTCAAGGAGAAGCTCAACCAGGTCCTCACTGTCTCCGTCGACCATATCTTTACCGCGGTCAAAGACAAAGCCTTGTTGGAAGAGCCAAGGAGAATTCGCTAAGACCGCGCGAAGCTCAACCCCAACCCCAACATGTACTGTGCCTATCATCAGTCGATCGGCCACTTCACCAGCGAATGCCGAGACCTCCTCAACAGCTATAGAAATTTTATGAGGATGAGAACCTGGTCGAGTTCGTGAAGAAAGTACCGGCGAATAGGCCTAGGTTCGAGAGGAGGGAAGCCTCAGATGATGAAGAAGAGGACGCGGGCCAACGTGGTCCTCAAAATAGACGAAGGGCACCTCCCCAACCTCAACAGAACCTGGATCCCACTCAAGAACTCTTGGTTCTCGATGAAGAGATTGGAGCTGCCGGAGGTCTCCGGGATGGGGGATCCTCCATTTCCAAAAGAAATAGGAAGGCCAAAATTCGGGCCGTGAACCAGGTTCAGGAAGGTAGCTCTAGAAATAGGCCCGTTGCGCAACTCACTGACGAGCTAACATTCTCTTCGTCGGACCTGGAAGGGGTACTGACGCCCCACAACGACTCGTTGGTGATAACCGCCAACATCATGAACATCCGAGTTCACAGACTACTTGTGGACACTGGCGCCTTCACCAACATTCTCTTCAAATCCACCTTAGATGCCTTAGGTGATTTTGAGTCATATTTGAAACCTAGCAATGCTAGGATAGTGGGGTTCGTAGAAGCTATAACCGTCCCCCTAGGCAGTATCAGGTTGAGCGTCCAACTTGTATCGGCCGAGGACCCAGAGCGGAGGCTGACTAGGTTAGTTAATTTCCTAGTTGTCGACCAACAGTCCTCCTACAACGGGTTCCTTGGCCGCCCCTTTATTAATGAATTCAAAGTGGCGTGTTCGACCTGCTACTACTGTCTAAAATTCTCAACCCAAAGGGTGCCGAAACCATCAAAGGTGACCAGAAAAAGGCCTGAGTGTGCTTACTCCAAATTAAAGATGGCCGGGTCAAAAAATCTGTAACGCAGGTTCAAATTTTCGAGGAAGATGAACAGATCCTAGCAGACGAGCCAAACATCCTAGACATCATCTCGACGGAAACTGAGATGATGGAGGTAGGTGACCGGCCGGAGGTTGATCAAGTCTCAGAACCTGCGCAGGACGCACAATCGACACCGATGGAGGGGGCGGAGGAAGCCCGAATGGACCAAGTGCAGGAACCAGTGCAGGGTTCACAGCCCGTGCCCATGGAGGTGGTCGAAAGTTCTCAAGGTGAGGGACCTGAGGAGGACCAAGAACCGGTGCAGATGGAGGTTGATCCAACTCCCCAAGTCGCGAAACCATCCCAAGTCGGTGGACCTCCGGAGGCAACAAAGGTCGATGAACCTCTCCAAGCTGATGAACCCCCAGAGGTATTGATAGTTGAGGAACCTGTCCAAGTGGGAAGTCAAGCTGATGATCTCGAACCACGCCTAGGTCACGAACCTGCGCAAATGTCACAGGAAGAGTGGGATGAGTTCATCAGCGACCCGAGGTGGAAAAGTCAGAAGAGGAAAGCTACTCCCATGGAGGAATTGACACTCCCGGTGGACCCGAAAAGGGACTTGGAACTCTTCATAGGTTCAGAGTTGCCAGAACCGTACCGGTCGAGGATGGAGCTATTTCTGATGTCCAACTTGGACGTGTTTGCCTGGTCCCATGAAGACATGACGGGAATCCCGTTGGAGCATGCTTGTCACCGACTCAACATAGATCCGACAAGGAAGGCCGTCCTCCAGAAGCGAAGGAAATATGGACCGGACAAGTACGCAGCCCTGACCACCGAAGTGGGGAAGCTGTTGGACAACAAGTTGATCAAAGAAGCCTTATGTCCACAATGGGTCGCAAACCCCGTCCTAGTGAAGAAGCACAATGGGAAGTGGAGACTATATATCGATTTCACGGACCTAAACAAGGCGTGCCCGAAAGACAACTTCCCACTACCCCATATTGATCAGCTTGTAGATAGCACCGCTGACCATGAGATGATGACATTCATGGACGCTTTCGCGGGCTATCACCAGATAGCGTTGCACACAGATGACCTGGAACATACAACGTTCTACACCAACAAAAACATGTATTGCTGGGAAAGAATGCCGTTCGAACTTATCAACGCCGGAGCAACCTACCAAAGGTTGGTGAATAAAATGTTCGACCAGCACATCGGCGAATCTATGGAGGTGTACATGGACGACATAGTTGTCAATAGTTTGAGAAGGGAGGATCACCTTGACCACCTAAAACAAACCTTTGACATATTACGCCACTACAACATGAAGCTGAACCCCAAGAAGACCAGCTTCGGCGTACATTCGGGAAAGTTCCTGGGGCATCTGGTGAGCCAACGAGGAATAGAGGTCAACCCGATGCAGTGCATAATCGAGATGGGTATGCCCGATTCCGTACAAAAGATCCAAAGGTTGACCGGGTGCATGACAGCCTTGAACAGGTTCATCTCCAGGTCTGGCGACCGGAATTGCCCATTCGTCGAGGCAATCAAGGCGAACACGTGGAGGTACAAGGAGGCAGCTAAAGCCAGCACCTTAAAAACCACTTCGTGTGGACAAGTGAATGCCAACGGGCCTTTGAGGACATTAAAGCATACCTGGCTTACACGCAGGTCCTGTCAAAGCCTATACCTGGTGAAAAACTATACCTGAACCTCACCGCATCGGAGGTGGCCATCAGCTCCGTCCTGGTCCGAGAAGAGGCGAAGACACACATACCAGTGTACTACGTAAGCCAAGTCTTACACGAAGCTGAGCTGCGGTACACCCCAACAGAGAAGCTAGCCTACACACTGGTGATGAGTGTTAGATAATTGAGGCCCTACTTCTTTGACCACCCGGTAGAGTTACTGACGACGTTCCCACTACGTCAAATACTACAACGGCCAGACACTGCAGGACGCTTGTTGAAATGGTCACTAGAAGTTAGCCAATACGGTATAACCTATGTTCCCCGAACAGCGATCAAGGGACAAGCGCTCGCCAACTTTATTCGTCGAGCTAACTTTTCTGCAAGATCCAACGAGGGGACGTACAGCTCCGTGGCACCTCTAGTGGATGGATCATCGACTAGCACAGCAGCAGGAGCCGGGGTAGTTTTGATCAGGCCAGATAGACAAGTCTTCACCTCTGCCATCCGGTTCGACATCCGAGCAACCAACAACGAGGCGGAGTACGAAGCTTTGATAGCCGGACTTAGGTTATCATTAGCTGTGGGGGCAACCAATCTTCAAGTTTTTGGAGATTCCCAGCTAATAATATCCCAAGTCCGGGGGGAGTACGAGGTAAAAGACAAACAGATGATGACCTACCAGAAGATAGCGGCACATCTGATCTCGATGTTCACGTAGGTTTACATCAATCAGATACCGCGGCTGGAAAACACACAAGCAGATGCACTAGCCCGACTAGCTACCAGTAACAGTGAGGCCCAAATCACAGAGGTTGTAGTCACCAAACTGAAGAACCCCTCGACGTCCGATTACAATGTAAATCAGACCTCGAGTGGGGGGCAGGAAGGCGATGAGGACAGTGAAGATTGGTGCACTCCGATCCAAAAACACTTAAAGGATGGAACAACCCCCAGGGACACATGGGAAGCTAGTCGGCTAGTGAAACAAGCTGTCATATATACGTTGGTGGATGGCCAGCTCTACAAAAGTGGATTCTCTCTAGCCCTACTCAAATGCTTATCTAAGAAGCAAGGGTTCGAGGTGTTAGAAGAAATTCACGAAGGGATTTGCGGAAGTCACGCTGGGGGGGTAAGCTTTGGCATACAAGACAATCAGACAGGGGTACTACTGGCCCACTGTTCGCAAAGATGCCATTAGCTTCGCACGAAAGTGCAGAAAGTGTCAATTTTTTTGCACCTAATATCCACTCCCCAGCCAACCAACTGAAGTCGGTTTTCAGTCCATGACCTTTCACAAAATGGGGTATCGACTTGATCGGCCCATTCCCACCTGGCAGAGGCGGTGTGAAGTTTGCTGTTGTAGCAGTAGACTATTACACCAAGTGGGCTGAAGTCGAAGCTCTCACGAAAATAACACAAGAAAGGATGATTTACTTTATATGGAAGAACCTGATCTGCCGGTTCGGACTTCCGCAATCGATCATCACGGACAACGGAAGGCTGTTTGACGGCCAAAAGTTGAGAGATTTTTGTAGTTCGTGGAACATCAAGAAGCACTACTCAACTCCATACCATCCACAGTCAAACGGTCAGGTCGAGGCGGTCAACAAAATTCTGAAGAACATATTGAAGATCCGCCTCGAAGATAAGAAGGGAAGCTGGGCAGATGAACTCCCGAAGGTTCTATGGTCTTACAGAACATCGTACCGAGCCAGCACTGGGGAGATTCTATTTGCTTTAGCCTTCGGGACTGAAGCAGTAGTACCGGTGGAAGTCCAGAATAAGACGTGGAAGGTGGTAGGATTTGACGAAGAAAGGAACGACAAAGCCTTGGCAGTCGAAAAAGATCTGATTGAAGAGACCAGAGCTTCGTCGGAAATGAAAAATGCCACCTACAAGCGGAGAAGTACTACAATTCCCAAGTCCGAGATCGAAAGTTCAAAGTTGGGGATCTAGTACTGAAAAAGAAATGGATGGCCCCACCGGGTGTATTTGGATCGAATTGGGAAGGACTGTTCCGGGTTACCACATCCTGGGCGAACGGTACTTATGACCTCGAAGATGCAGAAGGCAACGCCTCATCATACACCTGGAGTGCGGCACACTTGAAAAAGTTTTATCAATAGATCGAGATTTTGTAATAGACTAGCCGAAGGTTCGCATCAGAAATGTTGATAGCAACCAATGTAAATTACGTCCCTATGAGAAGTTAGAAGTCTTTCTTGAAAAAATGTCCAACTGTTCAAAGGTCCGCAAAAATACCCAGCCGTTCGTAGGTTCACAAAAATATCCAACTATTTGAAGCTCCGTAGACACGCAAGGACCAAGGTCCCGAACGTTATAACCTAAAAAGCTCAAAGGCAAAGGCCAAAGTGCCCCAGGTCAGCGAAGGTATCCTTCTTAAAGGATCACCAAGCACCTACTGCCATAAGTTATAAAAATTCACAAAAAAGACGATTGAAACGTCTAAGGCAAAGTTCATGAAACTCGATCGCCCAAAGTGAATTGAACAAAGTACAACTCGCTACCCCAAGGGGTTTAAGACGAGCAATTCATGGCCCTAAGTGGTGTAAGACGAAGAACACGTACTAACCAAACAGAGGTACAATTCGTAGTCCTAAGTGACGTAAAACGAACGATACGCTTCTTAAAAGTAGAGTAAGACGAACAGTTAAGTACCGAGAATATTTAAACTAGCTAATTAAAATTATAATGTAAGCGTGCAAACGTAAATGAAGACAAGGTTGAAACAAAAGGTCGAATTTCATTCAAAAATACTTGAGGGATTTTCAAGCCAAAAGATACTTGAAAAATTTCCCAAGTATAAGTGGTGGTGCTAGCCACAAAGGTCGGCTAGCTGACCCTCATTGAAATACAAAAGTGAGCTCCTTCTGGGCAAGCTACACATGCTCGGCGAGCTTTGACTACTTTAACAAAAAGAAACTACAAAAAGAAGCTCCTTCTGGGCGAGCTATACAAAGCCCGACGAGCTACTATAACTTGACAAAAATTAAAAAGATAAATAGCTAATCTAGAAAAACAAAGAAAAGCCTAAGAGTCGGGAGCTGCGGGGGCATCAGAGGCTGGAGCAGCAGGGACCTCGGTGGGGCTAACGACTTGGGGGGCGACCTCCCCTCCATCAGTCCGCCTAGCTGGGGGAGAGAGCCTCGGCATAACGGTAATGTTGCCTGTACACCCACTGGTGTTGAAGTCGTCGAGGTTCACCATGGCATCCCCACAAACCTCCTGCATTTGCGCCAGGCTGAGGGGAGTTTGCACCTCCTCGCCGGTGGCCTCCTCCCCTTCGGCGAGGTTCAATTCTGGCATGGGAATTGTGTTAATAATTTTGTAACGTGTCAGAACGAAGTCAAGTGGCACCCCGAGCTCGGGAAGGTCGCCGATGTCAAGCTCCGTCTCATCTAGGAAGGGCGCCCTATCCAGCCAATCTTTGAAATCGCCAACCACCGCTTTCAGCTTGTCATCCTTGTGAGCTCGAGCCCACCAGATAGCCCGAATGACCTCGGTGTAGCACTGGACAAAGCCCCTGTCCGAGGCCTCAACCTTCACCTCCACCAAGTCCGCTGATGAGGAGGCATCATTGCGATGCTCGGCAACTTCGTTGATCTTAGCCGAGAGCTGATCCCTCAATTTTGAGCACTCCTCATCGGCGCCCTTGGTCAGACCTCGCTGAAGTTCCAGCTCCCTTTTGGTTACAGCATGCTCGCCGACCTCCTTAGCAAGCTTTTCGGCGAGCTCGTCCTCTTTGGCCTTGAGTTTGGCATCTGAGTCTTGCTGGAGGCCGGCGAGCTTTCGCTGAAGGTCGCTGAGCTGCTTTAGGGGCACTTTGCTCGGTAGCCAGAGACGCTGCGACATTCTCCTCGGCGAGCTCCAAGGACTTCTTCCCTTTATCAGCGGTCGGCCATCTTCAAAAAGGCCTCGTTCCTCTTCTGCCGACCTTCCTCCAGTTGGGCGGCCTGCTCCACCACTTTCTGATTCGTGAGCAGTAGCCCGCTCGCATAGTGCACCGAGAGCATGAGGTTCTCGGTCAGGTTCTGATTCTCAATGGTCACCAGCTGGGGGGTGGACCAGAACCTCGGCACCTCACTCACTGTATTCCGGATGAGGCCTGGAGGAAGGTAGCGCATCGAGGTGAGGGAGCGAGACCGCTAGTAAGAATGGAGAGCCTCGTGCCTGTTGGGGTGTCCGATGGAAGCATAGCCGCGAGGTTAAAACTCTTAAAGAGTTAGAAAGAGGATGAAATCAAAAAGGCATGAAACCACATCAGGCGAGCTACTTACTGGACTCTCTCAGGATCCCAACCGAGGATGGTGTCGTCGTTCATCTGGGCCCCGAAAGGTGACTGAGAGGGTGGCGACCTCGGTGTGGGGGCAACTGCCAACGGGACAGTGGACTGAACAGAGCCACCCGGCCCAGACTTCGTCAAAGCTCGCCCAGCGGGGTCGGACTCCTCATCCTGCAAGGCAAACTTCGTTCTCTTGCGGCTTTGGGGTCCTCGTCGCCCCGATGGAGACCTCGTTTCCCGGAACCTCACTCGGTCGCGCCCCCAGCTCACCCCCCTCCTCGGCTGGTCTTGACAACCTCTACAGCCTTGGATTTTGCTGGAGCCTTGGCCGACCCCTTCTGGGCCCCGGAGCCCCCGGCATCGCCCTTCTTTGCGGCGAGCTCTGCTTTCTTGCTCGCCTCGAGGGCGAGGGCCGAGGGTAAGGCCGATCTGTTCGGACGAAGGGGGCCCATGGCAATCCGGTGAGCTAGCACGTGGTAAGCCTCCGGGATCTCAGCGATTGGAAATGCGACCCAGTTAACACCTACAGGAAATAAAATAATGAAGTTAGGGCCTGTGCGAGCTACGTATCACGAGCGACAAACTTTGGTAAGTTACGGACCTGGGAGCTCCGGACCTCGGAAGATGAGGTGATGGGGCAAAGTGTGGAGTCCGGCGAGTCGGAGGCAATGATGCTTGCACAAATGGGCGACGTCCCTGTCCTCCTCGCTCCTCGAACAACAGATAACCTGCACCAGGTGGAACTCCTCCAACACCTCGGGACTACCTCGATTAGACTTGTCGCATTTCAGAAGTGCAAAAAGAAAGAGAATTAGATTAGTAAATCTAATCTGACCCACGCACACCGAAGTGGGCGACCTACTGCTAGCTTCCGCATATCCCTCAGGAGAGAGAATACGGCCACCTCGCCCGGAGTAAGTGTCAGAAGCTCGCCAGTCTCCACCTATGAAGAAGAAATGCTCCTTCCAATCACGGACTTTGTTCTGAAGCACCCCTAGAAACTTCTCCCCCGGGCGAGCTTTTAAATAATAGTACTCTTTGCCGTCTTTCACTTATCGGGTCACGATAAAGAGCTCACCCAGGTCCGACGAGGTCACCCAATTTTCATAGCCCTCCAGTCCAAAGACAGACAAGGCCGCGAGGAGGTTACTCCATACGTTCGGTGTAAGCTGGGTGATGGCCAAGTTATTGTCAAGAAGGAATTGACCAACAATCGGGTGCAAGGGCAATGTGAGCCCGGCCTTGAGGGTATGTATGTTGATGGCGGTTAATCCTTTAGGAGGTGAATCGGCCCGCTCGTTCTTTTAGGGGGCATACATGAAAATATCGAGCGGGATGCGAAACTTCTTACGTATGTTGGGGAGGGAGTACTTGTTGATGATGCTCACGACCTCGCTGGCTTTGTAATCAGATGTGGCGACCTCCTCTAAATCGAGAGGGAGCACTCAGTCCGGACAAGGGAAGCTTGCCACATGCTCAACAACATATTTCTCCCAATCGAAAGGGTGGACGATCTCTTCTGAGACTTGGTGCTCGAGAAGTTGGGGTTCCGGGAAACCAATGGCGCGAATGTATCCGACGGTCACTTCATCGAGGTCGCCCCCAGGCTCGTCCTCCTCGGTGACCTCTTCATCCTCTGCTAGGGCCTCATTAGAGGCTGGCACGTGGCTTCGCCAAAGCTCGCGAAGGTAGGACTCCTCGCTCTGCTCGGAGGTGGTGACTTTCTCCCCCGGATTCGATCGAACCCTCCCAGGGAGCTAGCCGGAGTTTGGGCGAGCTACGGAAGTCGCCTCGGAACCAGAACCGATTATTATTGGAGTGATGAGAGGGAGCAGTTCATTTCCAGTGATGGGGCATTTCTGGGGATTGTGGTTCGACAAAGTCCGACTTGAGGATTAGGTCGACATAGCTTAGGCGAGGTTCAGGTAGTTCCAAAATAGTTCGGAGG
The DNA here is from genome assembly GCA_026898435.1 of Prunella vulgaris. Lineage (NCBI taxonomy): Eukaryota > Viridiplantae > Streptophyta > Magnoliopsida > Lamiales > Lamiaceae > Prunella > Prunella vulgaris. Next base: position 310,621 of record JAPKLY010000455.1, read on the forward strand.
CCTCGATCGCCGGAGTCACGGTATAAGGACAATCGGAAATATGGAGGAGTCGCCGAAAAACGTTCAAAATCTCCGAAAACTCGAGAAAAATGGGGATAAAAACGGAGGGAATCTGCAAAAGAAATAAGGAGAAGGAAAGAAGAACTGGGATTCTACCTTGAGGAGCCTTCGAAAATCTGTCGGATGAAATAAAAACGATCGCCGGAAGAAAACTCGGAAGAATAAAAAATGTGAAAGTGGAAAATGAATTCGCCTCCTCCTATTTATAGACGTCGGGGTAAGGTCGAATATCCGAGGAGTGCAGGGACCAATTTGCAAATGATTTGAAAAATTGCCATGATGGGCGCGGGAAACAATGCCTAGAAAGGAGTGCATGACGCCTTGATTCTCGCACCACATCGGTCGACCAACCGCCGTGATGAAGCTCACCCACAAGCTCGGCACCCGCCCAAGAGTAGTTCGCCTATACTCAAGCCTCCGTCCACAGAGACAAATCAGCTCGCCCACACATTAGATAAGTCATGATGTGGGTGAGCTGGGGGGCAAATGTTGACAAGGTGAACTACCTGGGGATAATCATGAAATTATCCCAAGGCTAAGGAGGTCGCCGGGGTAAGTGGGGGCTAAGTCACTGGCTCGAACCAAGGCCAACACAGGGAAGCTCGGTGAGGTAGGCGAGAACCTCGCCCAAGCTCCCGACAGGCCGAGGTCGGCGACCAAATACACCCAGAGGAGAGGAGGCTATGGGCGAGCTTCTCCTCTCGAGGGGAAGCTCGCCCCCATCCAAGGAGACCAAGGCAATGGAGCTTGCAAGGAAGCTCACCTAGCCCGAGAGCCCAAATAGCGGGTGCATAAATAGGACATGTACATGTAGTAGGATAGGGTTTTGAAAAGGTTGCATTGTGAAGGACCAAGACGAGGGTCACGAACCCTCGTCAACACCAAGAGCCCAATAGGTTCACAAGGTGCCACCTCACATTAGTACACCTATAAATAAGGTCTCTCTTGTACTATTCCGGACAACTTAATCATAATACACTTTACTTTCTCTCTCTATACTCTCTACTTTCTCTCTCTATATTATCTACTCAAGAACACATTCTTGAGTTATTGTTTGGTAGAGTTAATACACCATAATAGTCACATAACAAACACCGATTAGTAAATTCTATCAACACAAAGCTTTACTAAAAATATAATTTACCCTTATTTAATTATGAAATTTATTCATTCCACCAATTACTAAAATCTTAACTTTTTAATATAAAAATATGTGGGTTTTTGTAAGTATTTCATAGTAAATTTGTATGCTTATTATAATTGATACATGATTAGGGTCATATGTGCATCAATTTGTACTTATTTTGATATGAATTTCTAGTATTTTGTATGCATTTAAAACCTTAATTGCTACCTATTTCGTTATTCATAACAATAACCCACTTCCACGCCTGAAATTTATTCATTCCACCAATTACTAAAATCTCTGAAATTCTCATTCGTACACCACTATTCACCCACAAGTCCACAACAATTTGACACCATACACCACTGCATACAAGGCCACGGCCATAACAATAACCCACTTCCACGCCTGAAACTCACCATCCACAGCCCGATCGGAAATCGCTCCATATCTTTGTTCCGATCCACGACCCCAGCTCTGCCGCCATTCTTCACTCACGCTACACCACCGGTAATTACACAGCCACACGTCGCCAACGCTCAACCTTTGGATTCACGACTCTACCTCTGCAAGCCGCTCGGAATTCCCTTAATCCGCTTCCAACATCAGTCCTCCGCCCTCAATCCAGAGACCAAAGCCCAGCTAACCGTCAATTACAACGCCTGAGTCCTGAAGCAACCGATGCCGTCGATTGAAAGCTGCGACTCCTTCGCCCGATTCGATGCCACGGCCAACCTCTGAAACCTCTCAATCCGCCTCGTGAAGAATTCGCAGAGAAGAAGATTAGATTTGGGCTTTGATAGGTAAGTTTGGGCCCAGCTCCTTTTTCATTTGTCAAAGCCCACATTTTTTATTAAATAAGGGCCCATATTACTGAGGGAATTCTTTATATTCTGGAAGAGGCATTATGCAGGAGATTATCACGCTACTATGGCAGTAGTTTAGATTAGGAAGTAGAGATGTTAAACGGGTCAGCCCTAACCCTATAGGGCCAGCCCTAACGGGCTTCGGGCTAAACGGGTTAGGGTCTTATCCGGTTCGTTCTAAACGGGCCTCTAATAATTGAGACATAACCCTAACTCTAACGGGCCTCGTGCTAAACGGGTCTTAAACGGGTTTCATCTAAAAAAATTTAAAAATTAAATCTTCAACATAAAATTTATAATAGTGACAATAAAATGCTAATTAATCTAAATATTGTTCATAAATTCATTAAAATACATCAAAATAATTCAACATAATTATAAATCCAAATATCAAGACATAAATAAAGTTCAAACATCAATATGTAATAGTCTAAACATCAGCACTTAATTCATAAACTGATAAATGTCTTCACTCTCCAGCATTCGATACTTCCTTGGACAAAGACAACACATCATCTTCCAACTCATCATCCTCATCCTCCTCATCCTCTAAAACATTTATAAAAACAATATTCAGTTATTAATAAATATATATATTTAATTATATGTAACAACTTACATAAGAGATTATAAAAAAAATATTACCAACATCAAAGCCTTGTAACCAACTGCGAGTACACATGATAGCTTCAACATGTTTTCCACGAAGTCGACTCCTGTACTTGTTGACAACACGAGCCCCAATGCTAAATGCAGATTCTGAAGCTACAGTAGTAATTGGGATGCTAAAAATATCACAAGCCATGACTGATAATGTTGGATACTTGAGTTTATTTTCTTTCCAAAATGACAACACATTCAAATTTTCATTGTATTTCATTTCCATGAGTGGATCATCCAAATAATGATCCAATTCAGACTTTTCAATTCGAATATCCATTGCTTCACTCTGCCAATCTTCCATAACCTACATATAATTATATGAATTAACAAGTACACTATACAATAAAAAATAATGTTTAATTGTAAAAAAAAAAAAAGACTTACATAAGCATTCACATGTTGTTTTCCCTTTCCCCTAAGTGTTGATGAACTTGAACCACTTTGCTTGAAACTTCCACTTGGTTCATTCACAGACATCCATTTCTCATAATCAGCAAAAAGTGCTTGCAATTTACTCCTTGTGAGATCAACCTTCCCTTGAGCTGTATCAGGATCAAGTTGAGAGTAATAATACTTGATCATTCCTAACTTATTTCGAGGGTCAAGCACAGCCCCAAATGCAAGCACAGTACAGTAATCACTCCAATACTTCTCAAACTTGACTTGCATTTTCATAGCCATACTCTTGATAACTTCATCTTCACTCATCAGATTTGATTTTAAGAAACGCTCTATCTTCCATACTTGTATAAAATACAAATTAGAAGTAGGATAAGATGAAACAGAGATCAGAGTAGTGATCGTTAAAAATGGACGTAAGAAATCACACATTTTCTCCCCCCTTTCCCACTCTTCATTTGTTGGAGCAAATGTAAACCCTTGATCATTCAATTGTAGCAAACTAAAAGCACGTTTGTATCTAATTGCACTTTCAAGCATAAGGTATGTAGAGTTCCATCGAGTGCATACATCCATTCGCAAACCACTTTTAGTATCAATGCCACCAACTTGAGCCACACATTCTATAAAGTTTTTCATTCTTCCCTCTGAACTCTTGACATATTTGATACTTTGCCTTATCTTTTTCAAAGCTTCATTAGCCACTTTCAAGCTCTCTTGAACAATAAGATTTAAAATATGCGCACAACACCTCACATGAAAAAACTCACCATTGCATAGAAGACAGTTTTGCAAAGAAAGACTTTCTTTCAAGTTATCTTGCATGTTATCATTAGCAGAGGCATTATCCAAAGTAAGAGAAAACACTTTTTTCTCAATTCCCCATTCTTTCAAACAACCAAACACCTTATTTGCCAATTCAAACCCAGTATGTGGGGATCCATTTTACAAAAATTGAGTATCTTGCTATTCAACTTCCAATCACAATCAACAAAGTGTGCCGTCAAACAAATGTAACCATGACCAGTACAAGCAGTCCAGCAATCAGATGTTAAACAAATTCTACCACGACAATCAATCATCACACGTTTCAATTTTTCCTTTTCAACCTCATACAACTTCAAGACATCAGTAGTAGCTGTCAATCTACCAAAACTTTTGATATCAGGATTAGCATACTTAACAAATTCTCTAAACCATTTATACTCAACAAAGGAGAGCGGAAGGTCATGTGAAACAATAAACATGCTGATTAGATGACGCACATGATTTTGATCAATTTTCCTAGGTCTCAAGTTCCCCGCACCATCTAACATTAAACCCACGTCTTTGTACTTTGGATTATTCTTACACACATTCAGATGACGTTTTAGGGTAGAAGTTCCATAACTCGAGCCACTCCAAGTATATTCTCTTTCACATTGATTGCATTTCACCTTACCATTAATGGGTTTAGAGAAAATATTCCATACCTCAGATGTGGCAGTTCTACACCTTTTTGAAACCTTTTCAGGATCATCATTTCCTACCGTCTCACTAGGAGCGTTAGAATCCAAGATTTCCACATCATCATCATCATTATGAATACTTTGACTTTCAAATTCCATGCTGCAATATATATTAAATGATTAAACTAGCAATAAAATCAGATTCTAATAAAATCAGTAAAATCAGGTTCATAGCAGTAAAATCAGATTCTAATTAAATTTAGAAAGAAAACAAAAAAGATGACGAAAGTAATTTCACGATGAAATATAATCGCAGAAAACTTTACTGCTATTATCGCAAATTTATAAGTTTAAACGGAGCTCTAGCTCTATTAATATTCACTGTGCAAAAATTGACATTAGTGACGATAGTTTTATAATATCAAATCAGTAAAATCAAATTCTAATAAAATAGCAGTAAAATTAGATTCTAATTAAATTTAGAAAGAAAATAAAAAAGACGACGAAAGGGGAGAGATGCTTACCGGTGGCGAGATTCGGTTGCAGAGGCGGAGGAATGGTGGACTCCGGCTTCTGGGCTGTGCGACGGACGGATTGATTTGCGACGGCGGTGTAAAGGCTTGCAAGTTGCAATCGTGGCGTGGAGGGGGATGGATGGAGCAGTGGAGCCGGGAGCGGCGCTGCTGCCTGCTAGTTTTTGCAATTGAGTTTTAGTTGAGTTTTTTTAATTTTGTACGGAGTTTTAGTTAGGTTTTGTTTTAGTTGGGTTTTTTAATTTTGTAATGGGCTTGAATACTAAGAGCCCAGGCCTACAAAACATTCATTATATTTATAGGCATTGCACTTGGCCACTTGCAGACGTGCAGTAACATTAATAATAATAATATATATTTAATTAAAAAAAAATTAGCCGGGCTGGCGGGCCAACCCGGTTAACCGGCGGGTTGGCCCGTTTAGCCCGCGGGCTAATAAGTCCGGGTCAAAAAAGCCCGGATTTAAATGGGCCTACTAAATCTCGACCCTAACCCTATATATTTTAGGGCTAAACGGGCTGACCCGTTTAGCCCGGCCCGATTTAACATCTCTATTAGGAAGTACGATTACAATTCTTCGACAGGAGGTTTAGGAATTTTTCATGCTTGTGAATTAGGGATTAAACAAGTTTATTTCTTTGTTAATTTTAATCTCGGATTTGAGATTATTTTTCTCCTGCACATTGAGTTCTTGTTATTGATTTTTTAAGATTGATTTGTTATTTTAATTTCTTGAACGTTGATTAATTTCTTCTAGTTTCTAGGTTTTATGCAACTTCTTAATTCAATTATCTAGGGTAGTATTTTTCTAGTCATTAATTTATTTAAATTTTCTGTGATGATGTCTTTTGTTTCTATGATCTTCTTTAATGTTAGATTTATTCATGTTATGTTAGATGATCCTTTTTGTTTCATTTAGTCATTTTCACCCATAGTCATGAGTTAGGCCTTTTGCTTTGGGGTGAAATTCACCCGAAGCATTTTATTATTTCTGCTCGTTTTAGTTTAGGTCATTAATTTTGTAGTCTAGATTCATTTAAATTCCTGCATTTCCAGTAGTAGTTAGATAGTTAACTTCTGCTTTAATTAATAATTAGATAGAAACCAAATTTATTTTTTCATTCTTGTTTATTTGATTCCATAACTCTCACACACACCTTAGGATTAGATTGTTTCATTGCTTCCCGTGGATTCAATATATATAACTTGGTGAGCTTACCACTACACGATCCTATACACTTGTAGGAAAGTGCATTTGTGTGCGAATAGAAATCACTAGTCAAGTTTTTGGCGCCAAACAACTATCCCTACCCACAGCAGAATCAATATCCACATCCTCAACCCCCAGCACATATGCCAGATCCTAATATGCCACATAAGCCTCTCCTTGGCGATTTCTTTGAACATAAGGTGAGAGAGTATTATGATGGGATCGCAAGACCAAACTCAGAGGCTGAAAGAATCATACACCCCTCATTTTTAACATGTTGAAAGAGAATCAATTTGACGAGTCAGATGAAAGAGAAGATCCTAACCAGCATCTGGCAAACTACCTGAAGATAACTGACACTATCAAACTGAGAGGTATTCCTGATGATGAGAAGAGACTGAGGTTATTCAATTGGACCTTGAAGGGCAGGGCTGAGAGATGGGTATCGAGCATTACTCCAATGGTGACAACTTGGGATGAGTTAAGTTCCAAATTCCTCAAGAAGTTCTATCCACCTTCAAGAATGCTGAAAGCCAGGGATTCCATAAAGAGCTTTAAGCAACAGTCCAGGGAGTCTATGTCTGAAGCTTGGGAGAGATATCAGAGTCTGTTGTTAGCGTGTCCTCAGCATAGACTCAGGAAGGAAGAGATACTTCTTACCTACACATTTAGGTTGAATGAGAGAGACAAAAGTTATCTAAACTCTTGCGTAGGGGGATCAATGTGGACTAGGACAGTGAGACAGATAAATGATATCATCAAGAACTTCTCTTCCAATGACTCATTTCAGAGTGAAGGAGTATATGGAAGCAATGACAGGGTAACTCAGGTGGAGGAAGAAAATAAGAACCTGAGGAGCATGGTGACGATGTTAATGGAAAAGATGGGAAACCCTTCCCAATCTGCACCTTCTGGCCAAGTAAATCAAGTTTGTGAAACCTCTCAACCACAGGGCTTCTCACAAGCACTAGTTGAGGAGGCTAATTTCATGGGTAGACAACCATACCAAGGGTCATACCAACAACACAACTATGGAAATTCTCAAGGGTCGAGACCATATGTTGTACCACCCTTTCCGTAGAAGTACCAGAACAACTACCCAACAAATCAACCCTATAATCCCAACTCCAGAAAGCGTGAAATTTTTTCCTACTCCAACCCAAAAGCTGCTATCCAACTTTCACCAGGTATTGATCCGAGATCAAAACCTCCAAATAGCGAAGGAAAAACCACTATAGACGAGATGCTTGCTTTACTTTTAAAGCAAATGGAGAAGAATAGTAAGAAGGTTGACAGAAGGTTCGATGATATGAACAGGAGGTTGAGTGATAAGATTGACAAAGGAGCGAAGGCCACCAAAACCCTGGAGTTTCTGGTGGGGCAAATAGCAAGCTTTGTGGGACCACATATGAATAAAGGGAAATTCCCTTCTACCACTGAGCAGAACCCTAGAGAACACTGCCAAGCAATTGAACTTAGGAGTGGAACGAAGTATGAAGGCCCCTCAATGCCAGTTGATGATCCTGGGCATGAGCATGTTGAGATTGGGAATGATTTGTGTGAAGAAGGTGAAGAAGCTCTTGAGAGGAGTAAGGAGAAAGGGAAGCCAAAAGTTGATGAGGCACCATCAGATAAGTTTGTTCCTAAGTGGAAGAAAGCAAAGAAGGCAAGGGAAAATAAGAAGAAGACGGAAGTTGATGAGTGGGGAGTACCAAAATCTGTGGTACCAGTCTCATACCCACAGAGATTCATGAAGAAGAAGCTCGATGAGCGATTCGGGAAATTCCTGGAGGTATTCAAGAAACTCTAATCAATAACCCGTTATACAAAGCACTCGAGCAAATGCCTAGCTACGCAAATTTTTTGAAAGATTTGCTCGCTAAGAGACGGAGAATAGATGAGCCTGAGATGGTGAAGCTCACTAAGGAGTGTAGTGCCTTGCTACAAAATAATTTGCCAACAAAGATGAATGATTAGGGTCATAATTGCATGTTTTTGTAATCATTTCTATATGGTTTTGATATTCTTATGATCATATTTGACCCTAATATGGTATAAATTGTGCTATTAACCCTTTTTGGCTAGAAAGTTGTGATTATAGGTGAAAACGAGCAAAACGAGGAAGAGACGAGCAAGTTCGTAAAAGTTCAGAAAATATGAGTTGATCCAATGAAGACAAATGTGATACCATGTCGAAGAGTTCGAAGAGAGGGTCGCAATGAAAAAAGAATCGAGTCAATCGGAGCTCTAGAACTCAAGATATGAAGAAAACGAGAAGTCGAGGATCGATCGCACAAGTCGAAGCCGGGTTCGAGCGACCACAGGCCAGACTCGTGCGACCATGAGCCATGTTCGTGCGCCGAACTTCTGGTTCGGGCGACGACGAGTCGCACGAACTCTCACACGAGCTTGGTTCGTGCGGTCACCTGTTGGAGATCGTGTGATGGCTCGGTTGTTCCATTTTCGAAGGGCAGTTTCGTCTTTTCGTGCGTTTAATGAGAGGCATATTGGACCAAGCATTGTGGGCTCTATAAATACTCTTTAAGATCAGATTCTCAAGGGAGCCAAGTCATAATCCAAGACACATTTCTTAGATTAGAGAGAGAGTGAGGTAGTTACTTGGAGGTTTCTTAATAGTTCTTCTCACAAATTCTTAGATAACTTTTGATCTACCGTAGTGATCGTCGATCCGTTTATTCCTGCATGCTTGTCTGGTTGTACGCTACATTCTCACCGATCGAATTTCAATTTCCTTTGTCTGATTTCAAGTTAGCATTTTAGAGGTAAATTGTATCTTTCCAATTATCATTGTAATAGGTAAATTTCTTTACATTTCTTTCTTAATGATGAATGTTCCTAGCATAATTGTTCTTAAGTTTACTCAATTAGCCATGAGCTAATTTCTTTATGTGTTAGTGTATGATGCCTATGGAGTAGTGAAGTGATATGTTGATCTTTTGAATGATTTGAATTGTTGTATGATCAAATCTCTAATTGGAAGGTTTGTATGAATGCTTGCATGTGTAGATGATAATAGGGCCATTAGGGAGTTAGTCTCTTGCGAAAGTAGAGCTTATTTCCTAAATTTTCTTGTATTAAGGCCAATGCATATCAAGTGTTTGATGAAATTCCTAAGATACTGAGAATTATCTTTAGTGAATTAGATTAACAATTAGAGACTTTAATATGTATTAGGGAAACCTTTTTGCATGTTAGAGAGGCTTGTCCATTGATTATACACAATCTCATTGAATGATAAAGTGATACTTCACTCACGAAACATAGGATAGTACACTAGCACATTCCCTCACATTTGCTCACTTTGCGAACACAAGGTGATAGGTAGTTTGCTCTTTTGACAAATTAGAAGACGATAGATACCCTTGCCTTTTATTGCCTTGTTAGCTAGCCAATCGAAACAACGAATTATCATTCAAATCCTCGTCTCCTTTGGGTTCGATATATTAAAACTTGGTCAAGCTTACCACGCTAATCACGAACACGTACACTTGCGTGAGGACTCGTTTACACCGAACAATGAAGGACCCAGGCAGTTTCACTGTCTCATGTGATATGGGTATGGAGTAGTCAGGAATGCATTGTGTGACTTAGGGGCAAGTATCAATTTGATGCCTTTTTTCCATTTTCAAGAGTCTCAATCAGGGAGATATGAAGTCCACTTCCACAACCCTTCAATTAGCTGATGGGTCTACTACTACTCCGAATGGCTTTGTAGAAGATGTGCTAGTGAAGGTGGAGAAGTTTGTTTTCCCAGCTGATTTTTATGTCTTGGAGATGGAGGAAGACAAAGATGTTCCTCTCATATTGGGTAGGCCATTCCTGTCGACTGCGAGAGCGGTGATTGATGTGCACAATGGCAAACTTACCCTGAAATTCAATGACGAGGAAATTCACTTTTCTATCCATGACTCAATGAAGTACCCGATGGGGGAATGAGACTTGTCAAACACTTGACATTGTGGATACATGTGTTGCAGAAATATTTGAATCATCTTCTATCTCTATCTTTTCTCCTGATTATGTTATTCCTTCTCATATTAGTGATACTCATATGCTTGTTACTAGTGACTTTGAGACCTGCAGGCACTTGGAAGAAGTACTCGAGATGAATGAGGCCAGGGATAATGAAGCAACTCAGGAACTGGAGGAGTGCAAGGAGCATGAGACTGAGAAGAAAGGGCCTACCCAAAAGCCACTTCCAGAGCATTTGAAGTATGCCTTTCTGGATGAGAATGAATTGTATCCGATAATTGTGTTTTCTTCCCTTGAAAATATTGATCTTGTTAGATTACTTGATGTGTTGAGAAGGCATAAGTCTGCTATAGGGTGGTCAATAGAAGATTTGAAAGGCATAAATCCCTCTATTTGCATACATAAGATAAGGCTAGAGAAAGGTAGCAAACCAGTAGTGCAACATCAACGTAGAGTTAATCCCATAATTCAGGAAGTCATTAAAAATGAAGTGCTTAATGTTATAATATATCAGAATTATATAATTATGGACATAATATTGTATCTAGCCCAGTGGGTTTTAGGCCTATGGGCTTAGGGTTAGGGTTAGGATACTTTAGTATATAATGTATCTATATCTCTTGTATTTCATACCTCTGTACACAGAAACTCTACGCAGTCATATTACTATACATCTCCTGGCTTGATCGCCCCCAAACGTAGTCATGTTGTGATGAACTGGGTAATCAATACCGTTGTTATTTATTTATCGCTTTGCTCGATTACAACACGTTATCAGCACGAGTTCTAGCCATCCGAGGAATAGAATTTACGCGAGGACTGCTCACGATTTTCTAGAATGGATCAGGATTAATTTTTATATCTATTTTTGCTGAAACAGTAAATTTCCGTATTTAAATTATTCTGAAAAATATTAAATGCATGTTTAAGAAGTGGGTATCCTGCGTATACAATCTGATATATCCATATTTTGATTCTGGCTATGTGATTTTTCCATGCCCAATATGTTTGTACATATACTTACTGTTTTTGCTTCATGTGAATCTGTTTCTTTTCATATCATGAGTCATGACCTGTATGTATGTTTCTCTATTCAAAGGAACCTATCTGTCATGCTTATGTATTTAATCTACATAACAAAACTCATTCCAGAATACTGTGCGAATAAAACCCTACACAAATTGATTGTCTTCAATCAAAAACTCAGGATTTTTTTCTTCTGAAAACGGATTCTTCTTTGAATCAATTTTTCGAAAATTCTGAAAACCTGTTTCTGAAATTTTTTTCGAAAACCCCCTGTTCTGAAAATTTCGAACCAAACTTTATGTGAATCAAACTTCATTTCGAAAACCAGAGATCAATTTTTTTTTTCAGTTTTTTAAAATCAGAATCAAAACCCAGAAACATTTTTGAGGATTCATTTCGAAACCCAAATTAGGTTTTTTTTTCCAGAAATCAAATCGATAAACCCAAACCTACTTGGGTAAACGCCGTAACGACGCGACAACTCCTAATTCCGCGACGCCGTCGGCCCCTGAAGAGGCCTTGACGACGAACGGCGCAACGACGCCGGGCCGCGACCGCGCTACTGGCGCGATGGTAACGACGGCGCGACGGCAATCGCCGCGACAACGACTGGTGGCGCGTTTTTAGCGCTCAAATTACGCAATGTTTGCACAGCGAGCGACGGCAGCCCGCCCTTCTCGCGAACGATGGCGCTAACCGCCTCCGCAACAGCGCCCTCCGACGGCCGCGACAGCCCCCTGTTTCAGGCCTCCTCGCCGGATACGCGACGGCGCTCTCTGAGCTGCTGCGACGTCGACGACGGCAGCAATGCCTCTACGCGAGCAACGGCTGTGTGACGGATGCGATGACGGCGGATCGACGGCTGTGCGACGGTGCGCTCTCTGCCGCGACGACGAAACAATGTGCCACGACGGTGGAAATACCGGCGCCAACTTCGCGCTGAAAATCCGCCATTTCTTCTCTCAAATCAGACTTACCAAGTCGTGTGTATCTTCCATAACACTCTGGAAAACCTAATACTCAATCGGGCTTGGGCCCTTTTTGGTCTGGTTTTAAGGCAAATTCGAGGGCCACTCTTTTATTAAAAAAAAAATTCTGCTAAAGCCCATAAATGGGCTTCGTCCCCATTTTTGAAAAAAAATAATTTTGGGCCCCTATTATCATTATTGGCCATTCTTTTTAATGGCTCGGGCCCTTCTATCTACCTTAATTTATTTTTTGGGCCTAATAAAATTCTGAAATCGAATTACCATTAATTATTTTTGGGCCTGAAGTCCCATGAATAAAAGCCCAAATCACTAATAATATTTTAGGCACTCATTCATTAATTATTTTTGGGCCCGAAGTCCCATTAATAAATGTCTTATAAATGTCATTAAAACCAAAAAATATTAATATCCCCTACAATTAATCTTTTGTCTTAGCATTTTTTTTTCTTGAGCCTTGATAAGGATCATAATTGCATGTTTTTAGCACTCATTTCTATATGCTTTTGGTGATATTATGTTCATATTTGACCCTATTATGCGATACTTTGTGTATTTAACCCTTTTTCGCTAGAAAGTTGTGATTGTAGGTGAAAACGAGCAAAACGAGGAAAAAACGAGCAAGATCGAGAAAAACTCCAAATTCTATAGTTGAGCAAAATGGAGAAATTAATATTCCATGTTGAAGAGCTTGAAGAGAGGGTCACAACGAAAGAAGAATCGAGTCGATCGGAGTTCTAGAGCTCAAGATATGACAAAAACGAGGAAGTCGCTCATCGACCGACATTAAGTGCCTCGTTCGACAGGACCCCTTCAGCAGAAGGCAGGAGTCGCGCGACTGTTGGTCTCGAAATGAGTACAATCAGTGTATGGGGGGAATACACTAATGTCAGATTTTTCTGAAAGACTCAGAAAAATGCTCTTACACTCTCAGTCAGGATTTGCTGAATTACTCAGTATGCTGAAGGTCCACAGGGACAGCAGGGACAATTCAGTAATGAGTCAGATAAACTGAGTGTGAGTAAAGTGCCTGGAAGCTCAGTAGAGATAACAAACCTACTGACTGCTAGGAAGCGGGTCAGTTGGACTACTATCTCAGTGAGCTAGAGTACGTGCGGAAAGTGAGCCCTTAGTTTCTACTCGTTTTAGTTTCTGAAAACATTTTCTCTGAACTTGCTTAGTAGACTGGTGGTTAAGGCTGAGTGCACAGTATTAAGATTCAGGATGATTGATTCAGTCCTGAACATAAAAACAATGCAGAATGTTCAGTTTATTATGATGACAGCTATGATCCTGAACAGAATAGTAAATCAGCACACAAGGGACTTTTGAACGTGGTTCGGAGATAACCAACTCCTACGTCCACGACTTGATTTAACAGGAAGCTATCCTCAAAACCCTGAGGATAGGTACTTGGTTTTTACGTGCCAAGGGACATGAATAGCCAACTTCCTCTCTTAGGAACTGACCCCTGGGCGTTTTACAAGTCTCAGTCCTTCTAACCAACCAATCTCACACCCTGAGTGGTTTGGTATTCTGGTTTCCAACTAAGATAGCTCTAGCAATACAAAACAATGCTAAATATTAGAGCTATCGATCTAAGCAAATACAGAGTGAATCCTACTACAACACAAGGGAAATTTAATTGCAGAGTGTTGTTTATAGTACGCTTTGAGAGCTTGGATTCTTGAGAGTTTTCTCTTGGAAATTTTCCGTTAGCCTTGAATGGGTGCAAGGCTCTCCATATTTATAGGCAAGATTCAAAATATATCCGTTGGAGAAGATCAAATCAAATCTTTCCTATTTTAGGATGGTTGCAGGCTAGAAATACTGTTTGACCTAATCGCCATGCTTATTCTGGCAAGTTTATCCCAACGCCTGCAACTCTGAGACGCATTAAATGCTGCGCAGACTCCGTACATACGTGTCGAAAGATCATTGGCTCTCCGTTCTAACGGCTAGTTGACTTTCAGACATTATCCTTCCTCGTACATTCAATACTCTGAGTCTCTTGTTAATAACTCAGTCTGAATGTTTGTCTTATTGGAGTCTTACTGACATTCTCTTTGTCTCTTGTCCCATAGCATAAATAACCTTTTTGCTTTGGACTTACATGGTTCAGGTGATCTGAACTAATGCCCGAGTCAGGTCTTATGTGCATTCAGCACAACCTGATAGGTTATTCAGCCCAGTATGTGTAACCTTTTTGCTTTGGACTTACATGGTTCAGATAAACGGAGCCAAGGCCTAAGTCAGGTCTTAAGTTCATTCAGCATAGCCTGATAGATTAACACTTACTCTTCACTGACTAGGTTCTGTCCTGAGTATGCTTAGTGTACTCAGTAGAAACATCAGCCAATGGTACTTCAGGATTATCTTCAGGACGGATGGTCAGGCTTCGTTCTTCAGTTTCAGTTCAGGCAATCTTCAGTAGGCTGACTCTGACTTCTTCAGGATGGATTACACATTAGACTTCAGTAAATTGGGTCGACTCCAATATTCTTCAGTCTTTAGCGTGTTTCTCCTGAACTGAATTCCTAACCTAACTATCCTGAACTAGACTGACCTGAACAACTATACTTAGGCAAATTCATCAGGGGTTTTGGGATCTAATCAAAATACTTCAGATTGTCCCAACAATTTCCCCCTTTTTGATGATGCCAAAACCCTTAAGAAAATTCTTACTCATCTATACAATCAACTGACTTAGTCAGTGAGAACAACTCAGTACCACCTGACAAACTAGGTACTTAGTCTATAAGATGAAAACAAGGAATGAGTTAGTACAGTTCTTGATAAGGATTCAAAAAAGTAAATTCAGGAGTCAACAAGAAGTTGTACTCAGGAAACAATAAATAACTTCATTGATTGATATAAGAGTTACAATTATCCTGAAGCTATTACAATTCCTGAACAACTATTTCCTGATCTATTCTTCATCCTTATTCCAAGCAGCTAAAGGAATTTCATACATCTCCAAGACTCGGTTCAGGACCTGCTTCATCCTGTTCCGATCACCAACGGCCCCGGCAGCGCGTCCTAGTCTGACGACTTCTTCTGATATCGCTTTCCGATCTAGTTGCTTGGAGTTCCTGAAGAGTGGAGGAGGATACTTAATGAATTCCGGAGGAGCAATCTCTACACCTTCTGTGTCAGCATGTCTGATTATTTCAGCCCATAGATCCAGATGCTCCTATGCCATCCACTGATGGAGTATGACGTCTTTTTCTTCAGATTGATCATCCCATAACCCCACCACATAGAATAGGTAGGCCCACCTATTCCGGATCGGAATCCATACCTCCAACATCTCAACTGGAATAAAATCCTCTACGAACTGAAGAGGAGGAGGACCTTGATCTGGACTGACCACTAACTTCCTCTGAGTTTTCGTTCGAGATCCAGAAGGCACAATTTTTTTCTTCTGAACCTGCGAAGTCAAGTACTCATTGTACTCTTTTAAACGTTGGATCTGACTGAGCAGCGAAATCTCCTTCATCTTCGCTATCTTCTCCGCCTCAATCATTACCACCTTTTCCTGAGTGGTCAACCCTGGATGCATCTGTTCCTCCATCTCTTTGTACAAAGGTTCCAGAGCGAGATCCTCAGAGGGCCTCAACCTCTTCGAATCTGATCCTTCAGCAGCTTTGATGGCAGCGACGGACCTTGTCCTTTTTCTATCCGCCGCTTTCAGTTCAGGGGGGAAGTTCTTCTTCTTGGCTTTACCAGTAGTAGCAATTTGCTTCTTCCCTTCTTCCCCCTTTTTGGCATCATCATCATTAATTCGCTTGACAACTTCATTTACTGACTCCGCCAAAAACGTGAACTGACTGTCCATCTCAGTCTGCTTGGCCTGCAGCTGCCCAATCTGCCCTGCCATCCCTCTTAGGCCGACACTGAGCTTATCAATGGCTGAATTGTGTGCAGCCTTCAGTCGACCTTCGAAGTTCTCCATTCTGTTGTCTAGGGCAGAGGCAATTTCAGCCTTCTCCTGTGCAGACATCTCACTCAGTAGCTCATCCTTCAGTTCAGCCTTCAGCTTGGCCAACTTTTCATCAACCAGTTGATCAATTCTTTCAGGCAGTTGTTGATCAAGAAAAGTGGCAAGCTTGTTCTCCTGCTGAGTTTGCGCATCAGAGACCATTTGATTGCAGCTTTGAATGGCCCCTTTTGCTTGCTCAGAGATAACAATGAGATCTACTGAGTGTTGAGTCTGAACTTCTCCAAGAAGATCAATGGCAGCCTGCATGTCAGTCCCCATCTCATTCAGATCACGGTCCAGTCTAAGCATTTTCTTGTTCAGTACTTCAGAATTTGAACCAACCCTACTAGTTTTTCTCTCGATGAGGATTACCCTTCTGTGAAGATTGGCAAGAGCTCATGAGGAGTTCTGAACATACAGTGATTCGGGTGTGATCCATTTTCCTCTGACTCGGACCAGACCTGTTGGACCCTCTCCTGAAGCCTCCGCAGTCCCGGGTCCCAGGATTGCTTCATCGGCCGGTGCACTGGCCCCTTCAGTGCCACCTTGCTGAGCATCATCAGCAATCTCAATTACCTCTGTCTCAGCTTTCTTCTCCTCTTCCTTCTCCTTCTCAACTCTCTGAGGCTCTGGCTCAGGATAAATGCGTCGGACAGTTCTGATAAAGTCTACCATCTTGATCAGGTGATGTAGAGAGTTAACGTCAAAATGATCAAAGAGGGCAGCCTCTAATTCAGCAATGTTGTCCCATCCTCTCGATTCTCCTAGCTGACTGAGTTCAGACCAGGTGGCATTCCGGATCATAGCAAAGGTGCGAAGCTGCACCACTGCTTCCTTCTGAGCATCTGAGAGGTCAGGAAACCTCTTTTCCACCATCTCAGCAGCTGTTCCCCTTGCCACTATCTCAAAGTCTGACAATATGTTCTCGTCGGGCGCAGGGAATGGCCATGGAGCTTCAGCATGAATTCCTTCAGAACCCTCCATCTGAATACCTTCCTTCTGAGCAGGTTTCCCCTGATCCTCACCCGAGGGGGCCTCCAAACCCTGATAGGTTGATGCAATGTCAAGGATCAGTGGGTTCGGATCAGTGGGTGCAACATCCGGAATGGCAGAGATAGGGACGATTTCAAGTGCAGCCTGAGCTGATTCCCTCTCCGGATGTGCTTGCTGAATCATTTCTTCAGCAGCTTTCTCTTCCACAAGCTTTTTCTCTCGCTCTCCTGACCCTGGATATAGGAATTTCAGTTTCTGTCGCTTGGGTCCTGAGGGCTTGGGTTTGTCCTCCGCTGGCTTCGTAATAGGGATCTCAGAAGATTTGCTCGCCTGAGCCTTGACTCCTCCAATCGTACCCGCCTGAGCCTTCTTCTTCTGAGTCCTTGGGCGTTTCTTGGTGCCAGCATCACCGAAGTAAGCTCTGAAAAGGTCGATTTTTGCTGGAATCTCGAGTGATTGGGCCTGATCCACATCACCGAGATCCAGGGTCTCCAAGACCAGAGAAATCTTGGTGCCAAAGTGCATTTTGGCCTCAAATGTCGCCCGACCCTCCGGCGAGTATTTGATCTTGTTGGTCTCAGTTACCAGTAATTGGAGGAAGTAATCCTCCCAGTTAAAATTATGCACTGAGGCGTCAGAAATTACCATCATCGTATACAGTTTCGGCCGCGATATCTGCTCAAGTCCTCCAGCAATCCCCATCACTCCCTGACTTGTCAGATCAAAGAAGTGACGATTCTCTGTTCTCAGAACCGACTTGTTCAGACCTGATCTCAAAACCACATCTCCATTGCAGAGGGACTGGAGATAATCTTTCTCAATCCCAAACCCATAATCCACAGGGCTCCGACCCGAATGAGGAAGACTGAGAACCTCTCTGATCTTTTGCCTGAGGTTGAGAGTGACCCACCTCCTGGTCATCTCTTCCTCACCATCTTTCCCCTTCACACAGGAAGTTAGGGGAATGCATGTCTCCCATTCCTGGGAATCCTTGTTCTGTGCCATTTTAAGATAGAAGGCAGCAACAAGTCTGGGGTGTAGTCTCTGGGGTCTGGCAGTTATGAAGCGTAGGAGACCTGCATTATTGAAAAGCTCCTTCACATGGAGTATATCAGGATGATTGGAGGTAAAGTCTCCATATGGTTCCCAGTGAATTTCATTTCTTATGTGAAAGAGATTTCCAAATAATGAATCTACGGAAGGAGAAGCCATGGAAATAATATGAAGGAAATGAAGAAGATCGGTTCTCAGAGAGAAATATATCAAGAAAAGATTTAGGTGCATAAAGGTTGCAATAGCACAAACTTCCCTTATTTATACAAAAATTCAGTTTTAATCGGATGGCTCAGAAAATAGTGACTTATGGGATTCAAAGGTTAAGATTAAAGCGCAAGATGCATGGAGACTCTTCGGATTTTCAAAAGTAATGGGTCAAAACTTTATCGAAAACTGTTCCCGCTCACTTTGCATTAAATGCGCGTCAGAGCATGTCCGTATTTAATTCAAATAAATTGTATTAAATAATAACCGAATAATAAAT
The DNA here is from genome assembly GCA_026898435.1 of Prunella vulgaris. Lineage (NCBI taxonomy): Eukaryota > Viridiplantae > Streptophyta > Magnoliopsida > Lamiales > Lamiaceae > Prunella > Prunella vulgaris. Next base: position 329,446 of record JAPKLY010000455.1, read on the forward strand.
GAATGACTGGGATTAAATGATAAAATAAATTGATTTGACAATACAGCAAACAGTATCAAGGATGATGCACGCAAGATCAGATGACTGAAAGAAAATCAGGAAATATACCAGTCAGTCAGATTTGTATTCTGACTGATACCACATGTGACCTATCAGGATGACAAACCCTTAATTTAGTGTCCTGAATCTTAGTCAGTCTAAACTGATCATCCCTTTCGACTGAATGTTCCCCCTACACCCATTCATATTCTTTCTGAGATTCCTTCATCCTGAGTCCAAGTTGGTCATTCCTCCTGACCTTGTGCATTCTGTTCAGAGATTCAGATTGAATCTCCTAAGCCTGGGTCAAGGAGTCCTAACTCTACTGATAACTCAACAAACCTGGTTTCAGGCAAAGCCTTAGTCAGGATGTCAGCTCTCTGTTTATCAGTAGGGACTCTTTCCATCCTGATGTCCTTCTTCTCAACATGATCTCTGATAAAGTGATGCCTGATGTCTACATGCTTACACCTTGTGTGTAAGACTGGGTTTTGGGATATGGCAATGGCACTATTATTGTCACAATAAATTGGGACTTCAGTGGCCTCAACTTGGTAGTCTCTCAGTTGCTGTTTCAGCCAAAGGATCTGAGAACAACAACTGCCTGCCGCCATATACTCAGCCTCAGTAGTAGACGTTGCAACACTGGTTTGCTTCTTAGAAAACCAAGAGATCAGCTTACTCCCTAGAAACTGACATGTCCCTGTAGTTGATTTCCTATCTAGCCTACAGCCTCCATAATCTGCATCTGAATAGCCAGTCAGTTCTAGGTTGTCATCAGAGGGATACCAAAGTCCTATATTTACTGTACCTCTCAGGTATTTAAGTATCTTTTTGGCACTCTCTAGATGACTCTTCTTTGGATCAGACTGATACCTTGCACAAACTCCAACTGCATAAGTGATGTCAGGACGACTAGCAGTCAGATACAATAAGGATCCTATCAGTGCCCTATATTCAGTTTGATTTACTGAGAATCCTTCTTTGTCAGGGTCCAGCTTCTCATTTGTGTTCATGGGAATACGTGAGACTTTGCTGGTCTGAACTCCGAATTTCTGAATGAAATCCCTCGCATATTTGGACTGATTTATGAAGATTCCGGAGTCAGTTTGCCTGACTTGGAGACCCAGAAAGAAATTCATTTCTCCCATCATTGACATCTCAAATTTCTCAGTCATCAGTTTGGAGAATTTCTCACAAAGCTTCAGATTAGGAGATCCAAAAATTATGTCATCCACATAAATCTGAACCAAGAGAATGTCCTCCCCTTCGGATATCCGAAAGAGGGTTCTGTCCACTGTTCCTTTCACGAACCCGTGGTCTATCAGGAATTGGGATAATGTATCATACCAAGCTCTCGGAGCTTGCTTCACGCCATAAGGAGCTTTCTTCAGGTGATATACCTTATTTCCAACTTCGAAACCTGGAGGTTGTTCCACATAGACCTCCTCGTTTAGTACACCATTCAGAAAAGCACTCTTTACATCCATCTGATACACTTTGAATTTCTTGAATGTTGCATATGCCAGAAACAACCTGATTGCTTCCAACCTTGCGACCGGAGCGAAGGTCACATCATAGTTGATTCCTTCGGCCTGAGAGTAACCCTTTGCCACTAGTCTGACCTTATTCCTGACTACAACATTCTTCTCATCCCTCTTGTTCTTAAAGACCCATTTGGTGCCAATGACATGTTGACGCCTAGGTCTCTCAACTAACTCCCAAACCTGATTCCGCTCAAACTGATTGAGCTCATCCTGCATGGCTAGGATCCAGTTGGGATCAGCAAGAGCTTCTTCTATGCTCTTAGGCTCCTGATCACTCAGGAAGCAACAAAACATAGCGCTCTCACCAAAGGACAACCTAGTCCTGACCTCCTCATTGATATCACCAATGATATCAGCCAATGAGTGATCATCTAGCCACCACCTCCTGCTGACGGGAGCACTGGGAGCTGCTGACGTTCCCTCGCCTGATCCTGAAATGTTAGTCTCGACAATAATAGGCAAAGAATAGGAACGAGCAAGAACAGGGGATTCTGAGTCATTTCCTGAGGGTTGGCCAATATCAGGGACATTGTTTCCCCCTATAGTGTTGGACTCAGTAACTGTCTCAGGTGCAGAAGCATCATCACCGACAGTACGTACCTCAGGTTGAGTCTGTCCCTCCATCTGATACTCAACATTCTCTGAGGCTGGGGCTTGCTGAGGGTTGGCCTGAGGTCCATCCTGATCATCATCATCATCATCCCATCCCTTGGGAGCACTGACAAGCTTGATCTTGAATTCAGGATTCTTCAGGCTCAGTCTCGTTATCCTCTTGATAACCCCCTCAGTGTCAGGACTCTGAACCTGTTTCCTATGCACTGATGCAGTTTCATCAAACACAACATGAGGTGTTTCCTCCACACAAAGGGTCCGACAGTTATACACCCTGAAAGCTTTACTGACTGAGGAAGATCCTAAGAAAACTCGCTCATCAGATTTGTTATCAAAGGCTTTCAGTTGGTCTTTCCCATTGTTCAGGATGAAACACTTACACCCAAAAATATGGAAATAGGAGATGCGAGGCTTCCTCTTGTTCCAAGTTTCATAAGGTGTCTGAGCATGTTGTTTGTTCAGCATAGATCGGTTCTGAGTGTAGCAAGCAGTGTTGATTGCTTTAGCCCAGTACTTCTTGGGCAATCCTGACTCAGCCAACATGGTCCTGGCAGCTTCCTTCAGGGTCCGATTTCTTCTTTCCGCTACCCCATTCTGCTGAGGGGTCCTGGCTGTAGAAGTCTCATGAGCTATACCATGGTTAGTACAAAAGTCAGTTATAATAGAGTTTATAAACTCAGTTCCTCGATCTGATCGGATCCTGAATATGCTCTGACCCTGTTCAGTACTCAATTGCTTGAGTAACTCTGGAAGCTTGACCTGAGTCTCCTTTTTGTTCAGCACGAAAATAACCCATGTGTACCTGGAATAATCATCAACAACAACAATGGTATATTTCCTACCATATATGCTGACAGGAGTAACTGGACCAAAGAGATCCATGTGCAGAAGCTGAAGCACTCTGTCAGTTGAGAAGGCTTCTTTCTCTTTGAATGATGCTTTGGTTTGCTTGCCTTCCTGACATGCTCCACACACGTGGTCTTTGCTAAAAACTTCATTGGGTAGACCATCTACAAGAGAAAGTCTAGAAATTTTGTTAATAATCTTGAAGTTTAAGTGACTCAGGATTTTATGCCAAAGCCAACTGAGCTCAGAGGAGCTCTTAGCGACCAAACAAGTTTCAGGAGAGCTGCTCTTGAAGTCAGCAAATTATACATTGCCCCACCTAACACCTGTAATCAGAACCTGTAGTGTAGATTTATCCTTCACGAGACACATGTTAGATGTAAATTCTACACTATATCCTCGGTCGCAAAACTGACTGACCGAGAGCAAGTTATGTCTCAGTCCTTCAACATATGATACATTCAGTACACGGACAGAGCCAATAACAAGGGTTCCGAATCCTCTGGTGAAACCCTTAGAGTTATCACCAAAGGTTACCTGCGGGCCTTCCTGAGCTACATAATCCTGAAGGAGATCACAAAATCCGGTCATGTGCCTGGAACATCCTGAGTCCAAGTACCAGTCCTTCATCAGATCCTCCTTCCTCTTCTTGTAGCCCGCAGCGACCTGAAAAGAATCAGGCCTCAGGTACCCATCTAGTATTGGGTCCTACTGAGTCAGTCATACCCTTCGGGATCCAGATTTGTTTAACAATTCTGATAGCATCAGAAGTGTAAACCTGTCTCCCAGAAACATCAACATACACAGTCTTCTTCCTTTGTGCCTGGGAAGTTGAGGGTGTATGGGTGTCAGCCTGAGGTTCAGGAGCCCTATATTGATTCCTGGGGGTGGGCCTCCTGTTCCTCCTTAGCCTGGGTGCATTGGGCTGAGTTTGATCCCGAGAAGGAGCAGTTCGGGCCTGACCTCTTGGCACTTGAGGTCTGGCCTGAGTGTTACCGGAGTCAGGTCTTCGTTGCCTTTCAGAGGCCACCTGGTTTGTCCTTCTCCTTTGAGGATTGGGACGCTCCTGATGGGCTCTGTGCACTGTCTGAGGAGTCTGGACTTCAGTAGTCCTTGGCCTTGCTTGAAGCCTCCTCTGACTGGAGTTCCTTCCACCCTGAGCATTCCTGGGCTGAGCCTGAGAAGTGCTAGGGACAGAATTCCTTCCAGTTTGAGGATTCCTAGGCTGAGCCTTGGAGTTCCCTCGATCTGTCTTCCTCGACTCAGGATGAGAAACCTTGACCTTTCCCTTAGGTTTTGGTCTTGGTTCCTCAGTCCTTTGCCTGACAGGTTCAGCAGGCATTTTCTCCTTCCCTTTGCCTTTATCCTGACGAGCAATACTTAAGCTCTTGTCATCAGTTAGGGCAGAGAAAAACTTCTTCTAAGAGTTGCTCCCTGAAGCACCTCTCTTCTTCTTGCCCTTTGGGTCTTTTGAGGCATCATAGCCTAACCCAGCTTTAGCACCATCAGTCAGCTGAGAGAAACTTGTTAACTCATCAACCACTTGGGTAGATGTGTATAACTTCTTCAGCTTAACCTCAAGATGCCCATTTGTTTCTTTCAGGGCCTCAATTTCAGTGGTGTACTGAAGCACCAACTCTTCATGAGCTTTCTCTTTTGAGATCAGCTCAAGATCCCAAGTAGTTTGCTCAGCACAAAGGCGAGCTTGCCACTCAGTTTCGAACATCACTCTAAGAGCAATTCACTCAATCATCAGTTGTTCCTGAGCAAGGAACAAATCAGTATCATGAGTCTCAATCAGCGAGCTGATTACACCTTTCAGTCTTTCTACCTCCAGTGGAGCTTCATCATGCTTGTTCCGAGCATGAAGCAGCTCTTCCTGAAGATGTACTAATCTGAGGGCTTCCTCAGTATCTCTTACTCTGAGAGACTTAGTTAGCCGATCGTTCTATCCACTCAGTTGCGCATTCATATCCACTGTGTGAGTATGAGTCTCCTGCAGCCTTGAGAAGTCAACCATCAATTGCTCTAGGGCGAGCTGAAGGTCGAGTTCTCCTGCTGAATCTGAGCTAAGCTCAGGTGCTTGATGAGGAGAAGAGGCAGAAGAACATACCTCATCATCTGCCATTAGGCAGAGGTCAACATACTCCTCATCGGAGAAGAGTTCAGGGGACCGGCGTCCTGGGCCATCTGAATCTGAGGAATCCTCAGCAAGCAATGCTCTCCGGTCTGATTCCCTGAGTTCTCTCTTGGCTCTCCGATCCTCTCGCTCACGAGCACTGAGCTCTGGACAATCATACTGATAATGTCCGGTCTTTTTGCAGTGGTAGCACTGATCTACATCAGAAGAAAACTTCTTGTCAGTGTACCTTTTATCAGATGACTCCCTCCTGCTCCCTGATGATCATTCAGTTTTGGAGCTGGATCTTCCGGGCTCATCCTCTCTCCTCTTTTCATCTCTGCGCCGCTCAGGCTCATGACGATTTCTCCTGGAATCTAAACCTCTCATTTCTTCTCTTCGGGGGCTCGATCTTCTGGGACTGGAGTACCTGTGATCACGGCTGTCAGTATAAAATTTTTTATACCTTCCGAATCGAGAGTTTAATTTCTCGAAACGCCGCGCCATCAGGCTGTACTCCAATGCTAGCTCATCCTTGTTCATGTCCTTCAGAGATTTAGAGCCAGATCCAGCCTCAGGCTCAGGAGTAGCTTTAAGAGCCACGCTCTTTTCCTTTTCAGGAGTCTTCTCCTCACTAACTTTCTCACTGACAGCACCCTTCTTCTTCCTCTTATCGAGGTCGAATTCCAGAGCCTTTAACTCTGAGAATTGGTGAGAGTGAGTAATTTTGGTAAGATCCTGAGTATTTTTCAGTAAGATCACTCCTGTGTCCCATCTTTCAGGGAGACAGTTCAGGATTTTAGAAGACACCTCCCTCTTGGGAAACTCCTTCGCAAGGGTTGCTAGCTCGTTCAACATCTTAATGAACCGAGCTTCCATCTGATCGATGGATTCTCCTTCTAACATCCGGAAGGCCTCAAACTTCCTAATAGCAAGATCTCTCTTGTTCTCCTTGATCTTTTCTGATCCCTCACTCATCTCCCTCAGAGCATCCCAGATCTCCTTTGCTGTTCTCAGATGCATGAGCCTGATCGAATTCTCGTAAGAAACGGTGTGGAGTATAATGTTCTTGGAAACATTATCCAGTCTGATTTACTTAATCTGATCAGAGTTAAGCACGGACCTCTCCACTTTTTCATCTCCGGCAGCTGGAACAGGAACATTGCCAGCAACAGGCCAGGTCATCTGAAGATTCCTCATGAATTTGATCGGACCCTGCTCAATCACCAGAGGCATCTGATCATGGATGGAATAGAGATGTGCGAGTACCCTGAATTTCCAATAGTCATAATTGTCAATAGAGAATTCAGGAAGATTGCCCTCGAGGCGTTTAGAACCGAATGCCATGATATGTAGTTTTCAGAAACGAGATCTATTCAGTAGACCACCAAAAGTTTCTCCTCAGAAACTGTTGGTAAACAGAGTCAGAGGTCTTTGGAACCACTGCTCTGATACCACTTGTTGGTCCCGAAATGAGTACAATCAGTGTATGGGGGGGAAACACTGATGTCAGATTTTTCTGAAAGACTAAGAAAAATGCTCTTACACTCTCAGTCAGGATTTGCTGAATTACTCAGTATGCTGAAGGTCCACAGGGACAGCAGGGACAATTCAGTAATGAGTCAGATAAACTGAGTGTGAGTAAAGTGCCTGGAAGCTCAGTAGAGATAACAAACCTACTGACTGCTAGGAAGCGGGTCAGTTGGACTACTATCTCAGTGAGCTAGAGTACGTGCGGAAAGTGAGCCCTTAGTTTCTACTCGTTTTAGTTTCTGAAAACATTTTCTCTGAACTTGCTTAGTAGACTGGTGGTTAAGGCTGAGTGCACAGTATTAAGATTCAGGATGATTGATTCAGTCCTGAAGATAAAAACAATGCAGAATGTTCAGTTTCTTATGATGACAGTTATGATCCTGAACAGAATAGTAAATCAGCACACAGGGGACGTCTTAACGTGGTTCGGAGATAACCAACTCCTACGTCCACGACCTGATTTAACAGGAAGCTATCCTCAAAACCCTGAGGATAGGTACTTGGTTTTTACGTGCCAAGGGACACGAATAGCCAACTTCCTCTCTTAGGAACTGACCCCTGGGCGTTTTACAAGTCCCAGTCCTTCTAACCAACCAATCTCACACCCTGAGCGGTTTGGTATTCTGGTTTCCAACTAAGATAGCTCTAGCAATACAAAACAATGCTAAATATTAGAGCTATCGATCTAAGCAAATACAGAGTGAATCCTACTACAACACTAGGGAAATTTAATTGCAGAGTGTTGTTTATAGTATGCTTTGAGAGCTTGGATTCTTGAGAGTTTTCTCTTGGAAATTTCCCGTTAGCCTTGAATGGGTGCAAGACTCTCCATATTTATAGGCAAGATTCAAAATAGATCCGTTGGAGGAGATCAAATAAAATCTTTCCTTTTTTAGGGTGGTTGCAGGCTAGAAATACTGTTTGACCTAATCGCCATGCTTATTCTGGCAAGTTTGTCCCAACGCCTGCAACTCTGAGACGCATTAAATGCTGCGCAGACTCCGTACATACGTGTCGAAAGATCATTGGCTCTCCGTTCTAATGGCTAGTTGACTTTCAGACATTTGTCCTTCCTCGTACATTCAATACTCTGAGTCTCTTGTTAATAACTCAGTCTGAATGTTTGTCTTATTGGAGTCTTACTTACATTCTCTTTATCTCTTGTCCCATAGCATAAATAACCTTTTTGCTTTGGACTTACATGGTTCAGGTGATCTGAACTAATGCTCGAGTCAGGTCTTATGTGCATTCAGCACAGCCTGATAGGTAATTCAGCCCAGTATGTGTAACCTTTTTGCTTTGGACTTACATGGTTTAGATAAACGGAGCCAAGGCCTAAGTCAGGTCTTAAGTGCATTCAGCATAGCCTGATAGATTAACACTTACTCTTCACTGACTAGGTTCTGTCCTGAGTATGCTTAGTGTACTCAATAGAAACATCAGCCAATGGTACTTCAGGATTATCTTCAGGACGGATGGTCAGGCTTCGTTCTTCAGTTTCAGTTCAGGCAATCTTCAGTAGACTGACTCTGACTTCTTCAGGATGGATTACACATTAGACTTCAGTAAATTGGGTCAACTCCAATATTCTTCAGTCTTTAGCGTGTTTTTCCTGAACTGAATTCCTAACCTAACTATCCTGAACTAGACTATCCTGAACTAGACTGACCTGAACAACTATACTTAGGCAAATTCATCAGGGGTTTTGGGATCTAATCAAAATACTTCAGATTATCCCAACAGAGACCAAGGTCCCTGGAAAGACAGGCATCGAGTGACCAAGCTGCCGACCAGCTTGGACGACAGACGGCCAGCACTTGCGCGACAAAATGTCACCCTGTCGAGCAAGCTATCGATCAGCTTGGTTGACAGTCTCCAAGGCCATGGTCGACAGAAGTGCAAAATACTCAGATATTCATGGCTATTTTCGTATTTTCGCACGTGTTAATGAAGGGCATCTTAGTCAATGATCCAAGGGCACTATATATACTTCCATCTCAGATTTTCAATGGACTTTTATCATTTTCTTAGAATCACTTACATCATATATTCTCTCACTAGATTAGGAGAAGTTAGAGGTAGTTTCCAATTGGGTGTTCTTAGATTTCCACTACGATTTCTACGATTACTTTTGATCTACCGTACGGATCTACAATCCGTCTTCTCCAGCATTCTTAGCATAGCTAAAGCTACATTTCAATTGTTCGGTTTTCAATTCCTATTGTCGAATCATTTTATAGCTTCTAGAGGTAATCTTGTATCTTTTCAATTTCATTGTAATAGGTAAATTCTTGTATACTCTTTATAATTCCTGC
>JAPKLY010000455.1:338466-363709 GCA_026898435.1 Prunella vulgaris
AGGTAGTTTACTTGTTTGACGCACTTGTAGACATAGATACCATATCCCCTTTACCTGCTTTGTGATTTCGAATTCGGAACAATAATCTTACCTTACAATCACCCCTCTCCCTGTGTTCGATATAAAAGAAACTTGGTTAAGCTTGCTATTACAATAACGATCGTGTACACTTGCACGTAGACACCGAATAGGCAAACAAGTCTTAATTATTAAATGCTACAAACCATTATAATAAATTTCTATTTATTAATTTTTATAGCAAAAACATGTCAAACATTACTAAACGTGAATTCGATGAATTGACACTTGATGGCCATAACTATTTGACTTGGGCTCTTGACGTAGAAATCCACTTAGCCTCTAAGGACCTTACTGACACTACTAGACAACTATCTAAATCAACAACTGCCCAGAAGGCACTAGCTCTGATCTTTTTAAGTGACCATTTTCATAAAGATATTAAAAATGAGTACCTCACTGAAAAGGATCCATCGGTATTATGGAAATCCCTGCAGGATCGCTTCCAACAACAATACGATGTGATCCTTCCCTAAGCCAGATACGATTGGCTAACACTCCATTTTCAAGATTTTAAATCTGTCACGTACTATAACTCTGCCCTAAATCGCATTGTTTCTCAGCTAAGGCTGTGCAATGAAACAATAACTGATGAAGAGTTAATTCAAAAACTCTATCGACTTTCCACGCGAATAATCTTGTACTCCAGCAGCAGTACAGAGCCAAATAGCATCAAACTCATTCCGAGCTAATTTCTGCACTTCTAGTCGCAGAAGAACACAACCAACTGTTGATGAAAAATCACAACACTAGACCGGTTGGCTCACAAGCAGTGCCAGAAGCACATGTTGCTTAGAAAAACTCTAGAGGCCGCAAACGTGGAAAAGATAATGATGCGAATGGGGGACGCAGATCGACCCGAAGTTGAGGCCGTGGTAGGGGACGAGGCTGAGGTCGCAAGAATGCACAACAAAGTGCAGATGACAAAGATGCACCTCAAGATAAAAAATCTACTCTACCATCGAGCTCAAATTCACAGAACAAACGTATCTATCACAGATGTGGATTCAATGACCATTGGTCTCGCACGTGTCGTACACCAAAATATCTAGTAGAATTATATCTATGTATGCTAAAAGACAAAAAGGGGAAGACTCCTCAAGGTGAATCACACCACACCGACCTGCTTGAAACAGACTTTGACATAGACAAGGATGACCTCTTGGGTGAACATATGACTATTGTCTACAAAATTATTACGTTTTTTTATATAGTAGGACCTAAGTGACCCCTTGTGCGGCTGATAAATCAGCGTCTATAATCTTGACTCTCCATACCATTCCTCATATAGAAATGTACAACTGTGTGCTTATGGAGATGAATGATTTGTTCTTAGTAGATAGTGCTACTACACATACTATCTTGAAAGATAATTTTTTTTCCAAACTTTAATAGAAAAGAAAGGAAGCGTCACTACAATTTCCGACGATGATATTCAAATTGTTGGCTCCAGAAGAGCCTCGATAATCCTCCCTATGGGTATCGAATTGAAAATTCAAAATGCTTTATTGTTTCCACAATCAAAGCGTACCCTTCTCAGTTTTAAAGACATCCGTGCAAATAGCTATCATATTGAGACGGACACTGAGAATAATAGTGAATATCTCTTAATGACTCACTATTTAGATTGTCGAAAATATATTGTTGAAAAACTTCCTTCTTTCTCATCTGGTTTGTACTATACATACATCAGACCTTCAAATCTCCATATAGCTCTTAACTTAAAATATCATGATCCAAATCTTTCAAACTATGGCATGAGCGGTTAGGACATCCAGGACAAACCATGATGTGTCGGATTTTATGTAATTCAATTGGCCATAACATAACACACAATAGAATCCATTCTGTTAACGAATACATATGTGATGTTTGCACAATTGGTAAACTGCTAATTCGACCCTCTCGTAGTAAAATAGGAACGAAATCTCCTAAATTTCTTGAACGAATTCAAGGAGATATTTGTGGACCAATACATCCTGCTTCCGGGCCATTCCAGTACTTTATGGTCCTGATTGATGCTTCCACTCGGTGGACTTATGTTACCATGTTATCCACCCGCAATACTACTTTTGCAAAGCTTATTTCCCAGATTATCTTGTTGATATCTCAATTCCCAGATCATCAAATCAAATCCATTCGTATGGACAATGCCGGTGAATTCACCTCAAAGGCATTTGATGATTATTGCATGGCATTGGGAATTAAAGTGGAGCATTTGGTCCCTCACATTCATACTCAAAATGGTCTAGCCAAATCGTTAATCAAACGTCTCAAATTAATCGCTAGACCACTACTACAGAAATTAAACTTACACGTTACAAATGCATTACTGATTATAAATGAAGTGATTATAAATAGTTGAGGTTCCCATGAAATCAAATAACATTGATGCCCATGTTAGGATATTCTTGTTAGATGTTTTGATGATATGATAAACCAATCAGCTTGTAATAGGACCAGCTGAACCTGCTAGTCAGCTGATGAATTGTTAGGATTAGATAGGTTATTAGTAAGGAGGAATAAACCTTGCTGCCTAGAAGATCCAAAACTTTCATAGAGAAGAAGACCAGCTAAGGCTTTGAAGACTTAGCAGGTTCTAGAAGATAGAAGACTCGAGCAGCTGACACTGAAGTACCTGGAGTAGAACATCAGAGGAGACAGATCAGCTGATGTCAGAAGATCAGTTGAGTAGGTCGCAGACAAGACAAGGACAAAGGACCTAAATTCCAGACGAAGTCCAAGATATCAGTCGAGGTGCACATCAGCTGAGGTCCAAGTACCAGCAGACTGGTACATCAGCTGAAGCGACAGATCAGCTGAAGTCTTGTGCTCCACCCAGATTCTGCGGAATCACGTTAAGGTTGACTTGCGACAAAGAGAAGATTCCCAGAATAGAAGATCAATCAATCAAGGGGACAAACTTGATTGATTGAGGATCACGAAGATTTCTGGGAATCATGAAGAAGATTCAATCAATCCCTATGATTGATTGATTCCAAATTTATAGGATCTCAAATCTCGAGCCAATCCCAATGGCTAGTTATTTGAGCCTATAAATAAGAGTGCCAGTGAAGAATTCAAAGATCGATCTACACGCGTTTAAGCTTGCCGAAACCCTGTCAAAATCTTCACTCGTACTCAACACCATACTTTCATATTAATCCTTTGTAAGCTTTATAGAAGCTGTTAGAAGTCGACTGCTATTAAGCATAGACGTCTGTAAGACAGTTATACTCTCAAAGTTAGTGAATGAGTGAGAGAGAATTTAGTGGAGAGCCCCACAAGTCCAGTTTGATTGTGGAGAGTGGAGTAGGACCTTTGCCCGAACCACTATAAATCTTTGTGTCTCACGTTCCTTTATTTTCTGTTCATTATCTGTGCACAATTCACTAAGAAAGGTTTTCATCAAAAATGTTTCCGCACTCAAACACACAACGCACGATTTTCAAAACCAGACAACCTTTAAGTTGTCTGTTGTTTTTAAAATAAGCCTAAATCAGAAAAAGGTTTTTGAAACCTGTCAAGTCTATTCAACCCCCCCTTCTAGACTTGACTTAGTGTTTCTTTCCCTAAAACCTGCCTTTGGGACCAACAGCCCATGTACGCCAGAAGTGTAATGAACCTCCTTACACAAAACCATGGTATATTAAAGCTAATAATATATTCAGTCACTCTTGAAATCTCCTGAAGAGATTCGTTCTGAAGACGAGAATCCTAGTAAAAAGCACATGCATATAGCAATCAAAATACTAGGATTGCGGAACACCCAGATCAATACATACTTTTGGGAAATGATAAAGATCTGGTTTACATGAATCTTAAAATAAATAAATACAGGAGATAAACATATCACTGTTGTTGACAACATATTCGTACCCATAGTTGCTCTTTCTAAAATCTGGCCAGTATCTAAATTCGGTGCCAGAAGCACTTTGATTAGATGCAATGGAAAGAAGCAAATATGGAAAAGCTAGACTCGCTAAATAAAGAAAGTAGTTTTGTTCTATCGTACATACCCCCTAAATATTTTATCCTTGAAGGATATAAATGGGTATTAATACGAAAACAAAATGGAAAAATAAAGTTGAGAGATACAAAGCAAGATTAACAGCTTAAGGGTTTTTTGCAGTGACCCATTATTGAGTTTGATGTAATCAAACATACTCTCCTGTTGTGAATATTATAAAGTTCCGTCACTAAATATCAATGGCAGTTAAATCAAATAAAAAATGCAGTTAATGGATGTAGTTACCGCATACTTATATGGATCATTAGATACTGATATCTATATGAAAATCCCTGATGGATTAAAGATTCCCCAGAAGTGGAATAATGAATATCGTAGGATGTTCAGTATAAAACTACAACGATCATTATACGGTTTAAAACAATCAGGTCGAATGTGGTATAATCGACTTAGAGAATTCCTCCTAAAGAAGGAATACATAAATATCGAAGCTTTTCCTTGAGTATTCATAAAGAAATCCCTTAATAGTTTTTGTGTCATCTCGGTGTACGTTGATGATCTAAACATTATTGGAACAAGGAAAGAGATTGAAGAAGCAAGTTCAATCTTGAAAGCTGAATTCGAAATGAGAACTTTGGGTAAAACCAAGTTCTGTCTTGGCCTGCAGATCGAGCACTTCCCTGAAGGAATACTGATACACCAATCAGCCTACCTAAAGAAAGTGTTGGAGAGATTCCACATGGATAAATCTCGTCCATTAAGTACACCAATGGCTGTCCGTTCCCTCGAATTGGAAAAGGACCCATTTAGACCTAAAGAAGATACCAAAGAGCTATTAGGACCTGAAGTTCCTTATCTTAGTGCGATTGGCGAACTGCTCTATCTTGCAAATTACACTAGGCCGGATATATCCTTTGTAGTGAATCTACTTGGAAGGTTCAGTGCCTTCCCTATGAGGAGACATTGGAATGGTGTGAAACATATCTTACGATATCTTCAAGGTTCACAAGATCTTGGTCTGTTCTATCAAAGAAACCAAGACAAAACACTTGTAGGTTATGCTGATGCTGGTTATCAATCTGATCCCCACAATGCAAAATCGCAAACCGGTTATGTTTTTCTCTCTAGTGGTACAGCCATTTCATGGAGATCTGTTAAACAAACTATGGTGACCACATCGTCAAACCACTCAAAGATCATAGCTCTGTACGAAACTACACGAGAATGTGTTTGGTTGAAATACCTGGTAAAACACATTTACGACTCGTGTGGTATCCCTTCTAATGACTTAAGCTCTTCAGTTATCTATGAAGATAACGCTGCATGTATTGCACAAATGAGTAATGGCTATGTCAAAGGGAACTTGACGAAACATATTTCCCCAAAATTCTTTTATCCTCACGAACTCCAGAAGAGTGGTGAGATCATGCTAAAACAAGTACGCTCAAGTGACAATCTCGCTGATTTGTTCACTAAATCTCTTCCCACTTCAACTTTTGAAAAGTACGTACATGGAATTGGGATGTGTCAACTTGGAAGATTGTTATCTTCAGGGGGAGTATCAAATCCAAAACAATCCTGAAGATTGGATCCTGGAGATCAATGATTATACTCCTTTTGTTAACTTTTGTATTCTTCCATGTCACTGTTATTATGTCTAAGGTGGAGTGTTATAATATATCAGAATATATATTATATATTTATGGACATAATATTGTATCTAGCCCAGTGGGCTTTAGGCTTATGAGCTTAGGGTTAGGGTTAGGATACTTTAGTATATAATGTATCTTTATCTCTTGTATTCCATACCTCTGTACACAGAAACTCTACGCAGACATATTACTATACATCTCCTGGCTTGGTCGCCCCCAGACGTAGTCATGTTGTGACGAACTGGGGAATCAATACCATTGTTATTTATTTATCGCTTTATCTCTTTGCTCAATTACAACACTTAAATTGTTGAATGCTGGAATGATATTCCCCATTAGCGATAGTCCATGGGTTTCACCTCTGCATGTTGTGTCAAAGAAAAGTGGTATGACTGTGATTAAAACTGAAAATGATTAGGTCATAGCTACTAGGGTTGCTACGGGATGGCGAGTATGTGTGGATTATAGAGAATTGAATAAAGCCACTTGTAAGGACCATTTTCCATTGCCTTTTATGGATAATATGCTAGATTGGTTGTGTGGGCATAGATATTACTATTTTCTTGATGGTTATTTGGGATACAATCAGATCATGATTGTTCCTGAAGACCAAGAGAAAACCACTATTACATGTTCTTATGGTACGTATGCCTGGAGACGCATGCCTTTTGGGTTATGTAATGCTCCTGCTACGTTCCAGCGTTGCATGATGTCTATATTCCACGATTTAATTGAGCATGTCAGGGAGGTGTTTATGGATGACTTTTCTATTTTTGGCTCTACATTTGATTTTTTCTTGGTCAATCTAGAGAAAGTGTTGAGCTGGTGCGAGGAAGCGAATTTGGTGCTTAACTGGGAAAGGTGCCATTTCATGGGGACAAAAGGAGTCGTGTTGGGACACCATATCTCAGCACAAGGACTGCAAGTAGACAGAGCCAAAGTGGTAGCTATTGAAAAATTGCATCCACCTATCAATGAGAAAGGGGTGAGATCATTCCTTGGGCACGCAGGATTTTATAGACGGTTTATTAAGGATTTTTCTAAATTCTCTAAACCATTATCTCATTTATTAGAAAAAGATGTGTCTTTTATTTTTGATGAAATTTGTCTTGGTGCTTTCAGGAAATTGAAAGAGGCATTGGTGAGTGCTCCTATACTTATAGCACCAAACTGGAATGAGCCCTTCATGCTCATGTGTGATTCAAGCGACTATGCTATAGGGATAGCCTTGGGACAGATGAAGGAGAAGCGATTTCATGCTATTTATTATGCCTCCAAGACCTTCACCCCAACTCAGCTGAATTACACCACCACTGAGAGAGAGTTACTTGCTATAGTGTACGCTGTTGAGAAATTTTGACCCTACCTAGTAGGTGCGAAAATTACAGTATACACTGATCATTCGGCGATCAAGTACCTAACGACTAAAAAGGACTCAAAGCCAAGGCTGATCAGATGGGTGCTCTTGCTCCAGGAGTTTGATTTGGAAATAAAAGACAAGAAGGGGAGTGAGAATGTGATTGCTGGCCATTTGTCTAGAATGGTTAGGGGGGATGATGCACAGGAGGAAAGAGAGGAGATCATTGAGAGCTTCCCTGATGAGAAGCTGTTTCGTATTGAAGAGAATCCAGTGTGCGAGAAGGGTGATAGAGCTCCATGCTTCGCAGACTTTGCGAACTACTTGGCTAGTGGAGAGGAGCCAACTGGGCTCAGTTGGTATGAGAAGAAGTTCTTCAGAGAAGTGAGGAAGTATATCTGGGATGACCCATTCTTATATCGAAGAGGTGTTGATTCAAGCATAAGAAGATGTGTCCCTGACAATGAGTGGGAAAGTGTACTGAGGCATTGCCACACCTTGTCTTGTGGTGGTCATTTTGGCTCTCTAAAGACTGCATCAAAGGTACTGCAAGCGGGATTCTATTAACCCACGGTATTTAAGGATAGCCACCACTTTGTGATTAATTGTGACAGGTGTCAAAGAGTAGGGGGACTGTCTCGAAGGGATGAGATGCCCCTAAATGTGTTCATAGAAGTTAAGCTTTTTGATGTGTGGGGCATAGACTTCATGGAGCCTTTTCCTCCCTCTTATGGTTATGAGTACATCCTTGTTGGGGTTGATTATGTCTCAAAGTGGATAGAGGCAATTCCTACAAGAGTTAATGATGCAAAGGTGGTGATTGAATTCCTAAGGAAGAAAATCTTTTCAAGATTTGGAGTCCCACGAGCTTTGATAAGTGATGGTGGTTCACACTTCGTGAACAAGGCCTTGAGTGCTCTTCTCAAGAGATATGATGTGAAGCACAAAGTGACAACCACTTACCATCCTCAGACAAATGTGTTAGCTGAGGTCTCCAACAGACAAATTAAACTCATTCTGGAAAAGACTGTGAGTTCATCTCGAAAGGAGTGGGCATTGAAGCTAGATGATTCATTATGGGAATACAGGACTGCATTCAAAACTCCACTGAATATGTCCCCTTACCAACTTGTGTTTGGTAAACCTTGCCACCTTCCAGTTGAGTTGGAGCATAAAGCACTTTGGGCCACAAAGATGCTTAACTTAGATGCAAAGTTGATGGGAGAGAAATGCCTGCTCCAATTGCATGAGTTGGAGGAGTTTTGTGAAGAGGCATACGATAATTGTTGGAGAATTAAACGCGGATCTATTCGGGATATACGCTAAATACAAATTTAAGCCTACAATTAATATCATGATTTAAACATAATTAAATCAAATAATTGTATACCCAACAACAGGCTTTGCATGCAAAACATATGAACAAATAATATCACGTAAAGCCCTAAACATGCGGAACTAAGGGATTTAGTGAATTATACCTCTTGAAGAAAAGGCAGTTTCCGAGACAAAAGGCATCTTTGGTTGAGCTGCTTTCGCAATACTTTTGAGATCAAAGGCGTCCTTTGAGATCCTTCACTTGAAGAGTTGTGTCAACAATGAACTTGAAGGCGTCCCTCTTGAGACCCTCAATTTGACAAACACAAAAACCTTCTCAAGTATTCTCTTGTCCTTATTTGTGCACCCGGTGGGAGGCCACACGAATAATCACAACACAAGGAAGAAAATAATTTTGTTGCCCAACAACCTAATAATTTTTGAAAATTACAAGGAAAATATTATGTGTGTTATGAAGTCTTGTATCATCTCATATTTATAGTGAGAATACAAGATCTTGAATATCTTGAATATCTAATATTTCAAATCTTGATTATCATGAATATCAAATATTATAATCTTGATAATCTTGAATACTAAATATTCAATTCTTGATATTCTCTCTCCATAATTTTAAAAAAAAATCAATATACATATAATACCCATGAGATCTTGATTTTATTAGATATTCTTGTATTCAAGATACATATCTATTTTTCATAAAATCTCTCACTAATTATATATATATATATATTTTGAAAATCTTAAAAAAATTGGGCCCAAAAAATATTTCTTTTATTTTAATCAACTTATTCATTGTTGAACATTTAATTGGGCTACTTGAGGGGCCTTTAGGAGAATTAAGATTGGACCTCCCAATGGGCCATGAATTCTAACATTGAGCCCAATGTCATTCAACCCATTAACATTAATCTCACTCCACTATAGGATTAATGTTGCACTATCCATCTTAACCCATATTACAATCATATGACTCCCGATCATTATTTCCCGTGTTTAAGATTCTCTTGTCCGTTAATTAATCAAGCCACTGAACGCTTTAATTAATTTAACATCTTATCCTTGGAGTAAGGACAACTCTTCTTTATCATCATACTGGAAACAAATTCCACTTGCAAGATTTAGTAAGACGAACGTTTATAGCCCACCAAGGGGACTAATCATGCAAGACTTTCCAAGCACACGTTCCTCTATATTAAATCTTAGCAACTGTCATGTTCTCAATGGTGTCACCCAAGATGCAAAGTATTGAGTCTCATTGACTCTCTACCCATAACAAAATAAAGTGCCACACACGGATCACACACAGTCCTATTTAAGGGACAGAGGTTTAGAAATAAACGACCACTGAGGTCTAATTCTTCATCCCATAAATCAGTCCGGAAGAATTACCTCTCTGTAGGTCCTCTTCAATGCATCATCATGCACTAGTGCAATCCCTTGGTCAAGATAAGCCAATCTGGGATCTACACATCAACCGTTTACCAATGGGGTGTTCAAATCCCATCTAGGTTGTGAATTTAGTACTTGTTACAAGAAACTGATAATGTGATCTTGCTGTGAGTTATCCGACGATCACCACATTTATCTATAGTGTAACTTGTACTATTATATGAACGGATTGCAATAAATAAATAACGTTCATATTTATCTAAAGCACAGTGATAAAATATTTATTTCAGATAAAGATCAAAGATTCATTTTAGTTATACAAAGTAAAATCATACTTTCTAGTATAACCCTAACAATCTCCCACTTATACTCAAAGTCTGCTTTTAAGTATACTACAGCATATCTATGTGCTACACATGTCCTAATAATTTCTTGCACTTATACTCAAAGCAGATTGGCAACACACTTGACTCCCATTCCTCCCACATGTCTCTCGAATGTCGACAGAGGCAGACCCTTTGTGAAAGGATCAATTAGGTTGTCTTCCATTGCGATCTTTACCACTTCCATGTCCCCTCTCTTAACGATTTCTCGTATAAGATGGTACTTCCTTTCAATTTGTTTGCTGGCTTTTTGGGCTCTTGGTTCCCTTGAATTTGCAACTGCTCCGGCATTGTCACAATAGACCGTGATGATATCGGGCAAATCCGGAACTACATCCAAGTCCACTAAGAAGTTCTTGAGCCATACTGCCTCTTTCGCCACTTCACAAGCAGCTACATATTCGGCTTCCATGGTAGAATCCGCGATGCATTTCTGCTTAACGCTTCTCCATGTCACGGCTGCACCTCCCAAATAGAACACACTACCCGAGGTAGACTTTCTGGAATCTAAGTCTGATTGGAAATCCGAGTCTGTGTAATCGATGGGGATTAGACTATCTGACTGATAAACCAACATTCTATCTCGAGTTCGCTTGAGATATTTTAGAATGTTTTTAACAGTCGTCCAATGCTTTTTCCCGGGGCTACTTTGATATCGTGCTACCATGCCTACGGCAAAGTAAATATCCGGTCTCGTACATAGCATAGCATACATGAGGCTTCCAACTGCCGAAGCATATGAGATGCCTTTCATGCAATCTATCTCTTCTTATGTCTTCGGACACATCTCTTTCGATAGATGAATTCCATGTCTAAAAGGTACAAAACCTTTCTTGGAATTTTGCATGCTAAACCGTTTCAAAACAGTATCTATGTATGAAGCTTGCGATAAGCCGATCATTCTTTTCTTGCGATCTTGAGTAATCTTGATCCCTAAGACATGACCGGCTTCCCCTAAGTCCTTCATTTCAAACTGATTTGATAACCATACACTCACGTTTGACAACACCGCCACAGTGTTTCTAATGAGCAAAATGTCATCTACGTATAGTACCAAGAATACCACGGCAGTTCCGACACACTTCTTGTACACACAACTCTCAAATTTATTTTGATCAAAACCGTAAGATTTTATTACTTGATCAAAACATTGATTCCAAGCTCGCGATGCTTGCTTAAGTCCGTAGATAGACCTTTTAAGCTTTCATACAAGGTGCTCTTGTCCTTTTTCAATAAAGCCTTCGGGTTGGCGCATATAGATTTCTTCTTCAAGACTTCCATTTAGGAAAGCTGTCTTGACATCCATTTGTCAGATCTCAAAATCAAGATGTGCAGCTATCGCCAAGAGAATACGGATAGACTTAAGCATGGCTACAGGCGAAAAGGTTTCCTCATAATCGATCCCTTCTTTCTGAGTATATCCTTTCGCCACAAGTCTAGCTTTGAAGGTGTCAACCTTCCCGTCCGATCCTCTTTTTCTCTTGTAGACCCACTTGCATCCAATGGGTTTTACCCCTTTGGGTGGCTCAACAAGCTCCCACACCTCATTTTTATCCATAGAACCCATCTCGGCTTCCATTGCGGTTTGCCAAGAATCTGCATCCTTGTCTTGGAGTGCTTCGTCGTATGTCCATGGGTCTAATTCATCCTCCCCGGGGACTAAGTCAGAAGACTCTCCCACGAACATGAATCTCTCAGGTTGTCTCACAACCCTCCCACTACGACGAAGCTCCGGTTGTATTGGTGTGTCACGTGGTACATCAACTTGTACCTTTGGTATAGGATTAGGCCCTTTTATTTCATCTAAGGTAATCTCACTTTTGGGCTTTCTATTGTTCACATAGTCTTCTTCCAAGAAGTTAGAATGCGTACTAATTACGATTTTTTGGTCCTTGGGACTATAGAACATACCCCCTGTCGTTCCTCTAGGGTATCCTACAAACAACCTCAATTCCGAACGTGGATCCAATTTTCTGGCTTCCTTGTCCAACACATATGCCGGACACCCCCAAATCCTTATGTGTCTCAAACTAGGCTTACGCCCGGTCCACAATTCTGTGGGAGTTTTAGGAACCGATTTGGATGGCACCAAGTTTAGAATGTGAGCCCTGTTTCCAAGGCATAGCCCCAAAATGACTTGGGTAACTCCTTATAACTTATCATGGATCTGATCA
The DNA here is from genome assembly GCA_026898435.1 of Prunella vulgaris. NCBI lineage: Eukaryota > Viridiplantae > Streptophyta > Magnoliopsida > Lamiales > Lamiaceae > Prunella > Prunella vulgaris. The sequence goes on from JAPKLY010000455.1 coordinate 350,811, forward strand.
TTTCTAAAAGAGTTCTATTTCTTCGTTCCGCAACTCCATTTTGTTGAGGGGTACCGGGTGCGGTCAATTGGGATACAATCCCTTCACTTGACAAGTAGGTAAAAAATTCATTGCTGAGGTATTCACCCCCACGATCCGATCGTAGGAACTTGATACTCTTTTCCCTATGTTTCTCGGCCTCGGCTTTGAACTCTTTGAATTTATCAAAGGTTTCCGATTTGTGCCACATAAGGTAAATGTACCCATATCTTGAGTAATCATCCATAAAAGTTACGAAATACTCAAAACCTGCTCTAGCTTGAACCGACATTGGCCCACATACGTCAGTGTGAACAATTTCTAAACTTCACTAGCTCTATTCCCCTTGGCCCCGAAGGCCCTCTTGGTCCTTTTCCCCTCTAAACAAGATTCGCATGTTGGAAACGGCTCAACATGGAGAGACTCCAACGAGCCGTCCACCACCAACCTTTGAATTCTCTTTAGATTAATATGACCAAGTCTTAGATTCCATAGAAGTGTTTCGTTCACAGTTGAAGAAAATTTTCTTTTCTTAGAAACAGTCGATGTGTTATAAGAAGCATTTTGTGTGTGGTGTGCACTTTTAATAGTATAAAGATTATTCACCAATGTTCCCGAACAGATGAACTAATCGTTTCGAAAAATAACAACCATATTATTAAAAAGAAACTGAGTATCCATCAACGTACAATTTAGAAAAGGAAATTAAATTCTTTCTAAAACTGGGAACATAAAGAACATCCTTTAATAATAAAACTTTATCTTCAAAAAATAGGTGCACGCCTCCCACTGCGACAGCCGCTACCCTCGTAGCATCGCCCAATGTGATGAGGATCTCATTCGCACTAAGTTGCCGGGTTTTCTGGAACCCCTGTAAAGTGAAACATACATGATCAGTGGCTCCCGTATCCACTACCCACGAATGGGAAGCATACGCCGCTAAACAAGTTTCAACAACAAGTGCATGAGAATTACCTTTCTTCCAGGCCTTCTTTGGCTTGGGACAGGCCGTCCTCCAATGTCCTTTCTCACCGCAGTTGAAACACTTCACTTTGGTAGCTTTCTTGACCCCTCCCTCATTAGTCACCTTACCCTTAGCTTGGTTCGGGCCTTTGGTCTTCTTTTTCTTCTTCCCACCTTTCGGTGCGGAATAAGTCGGACCGCTTGCCACCAAGACTTGAGTTTGGTGTCCCATGAGTGTCTCCGCTGATACCAAAGCTTGCAAGAGCTGTGCCAACGTGAACTCTTGATTATTCATCATATAGTTCAGCTGGAACTGCTCATAGCTTTTCGGTAGAGAATGGAGAACGAAATCAACTTGCGTTTCTGCATCATATTCCGCTCTAAGTACCTCTAACTTGTTGAGGTAGCCCATCATTTTGAGAACGTGATCTCTTACGGGCGTTCCCTCCACCATTTTCAACGACAACATATCTCGCATGGTGATTTGCCTAGCCTTACGATTCTGATGAACGAACATTTCCCTAAGGTTTAGCATCATATCAGAAGCGGATTCCATGTCTTGGTGTTGGTGTTACAACACATCTGACATTGAAGCCAAGATGGTACACCTAGCCATTTCATCGGATTTCATCCACTCCCTATGATATTCTCTTTCGGCAACATCCACATCATCCGTAGGCGTAGGGGGCTTTGGGGTGTCAAGAACACATTTGTGTTGTTGTGCGGTTAGGACAATAAATAAGTGACGTTTCCAATCAACATAGTTTTCACCTTCCAATTTGTTATCTTTAAGTATTGTAAACAGTGGATTAAAAGGAGACGACATGTTGAACTGAAATAAAACATACATTGCATCATTACATACAACGATTCGCAAAGATTATCATAAAAAATTTCGATCATGCTTTATATTAAAATCTAAAAAAAAAATATAGCATAAATCGGCCGACATCTTAAAATAGTTCACATAAGCCACGATGAATGTGGACGTTTATGCAAACACATTTAAGCAAGTTACAAACAAGAACAGTTATAAACTTTTAATTTAAAAAATTAATAGTCGGCTCCCACTTGACCATATAAAATCGGTAGGGACTCCGATGGGGAGTAATAAATTGCCAATTTTATACCTAAGTATTAACCATGATTAAATACAGGATTATTACTTCGTTTTGAATAAGTCACTCGATGGGAGGGTCATACCGCCACTAATAATAATCCACAATCATCCTTTTGAGAATTCGTTCATGTGAACTTGTCTTTTGGCCTATCCGATAGGGAGAAAGGCGCTTGCCAATGCGTAGCCAAAAGACTTCACAAACAAATAAATCATCGAGGCAAAATAATTCAATTTTATTATCTAGAATAAAATACCAAATTATATTTAAAACATACTTAGTAATTTTTGGAGTTGAGATTTTTTCATTACAACATTCATGCAATCAAATATTTAATCAAATTAAATAAATAAAGCATGCATCAAAACAAATTAAACAAATTGGCACGTTATAACCAAATGTCATGGTTTAATTTCTCGTTTTGACTACGAGATATCGTAATCATCGTTCATCTTCAAGCTTTATCGTCCGTCTCGATTAAGCTCCCACTCGACCGCAACAAAATTTCACCAACTTTGTCTTCGGGCCTTAAAATCTCCTTTCTTCGTCTTCGATATTGGTTACAATTTATTTACAAAAATAAATAAAACTATCGTCTAGACTAGTCTATTACAAAAAAATTATTCTAGTCTACCCGTGGATTTTCTCACGGGAAAAACGATCCGAATGAATCGGATTTTAAAACCGCATCATCATACATGCATGCATAAAAAAAAATATTAAATACCATGACAATTGGATACCTGCAACAAAGATCTAGCAATTCTACTATCCAATTTTCAAATTTAATATTAAAACACTTAAATTACAATTTAACGTATAAAGCCCGAAACCTGGCTCTGATACCAGTTGTTGGGGAATTAAACGCAGATCTATTCAGGATATACGCTAAATACAAATTTAAGCCCACAATTAATATCATGATTTAAACATAATTAAATCAAATAATTGTATACCCAACAACAGGTTTTGCATGCAAAACATATGAACAAATAATATCACTTAAAGCCCTAAACATACGGAACTAAGGGATTTAGTGAATTATACCTCTTGAAGAAAAGGCAGTTTCTGAGACAAAAGACGTCTTTGGTTGAGCTGCTTTCGCAATACTTTTGAGATCAAAGGCGTCCTTTGAGATCCTTCACCTGAAGAGTAGTGTCAACAATGAACTTGAAGACGTCCCTCTTGAGACCCTCAATTTGACAAACCCAAAAACCTTCTCAAGTATTCTCTTGTCCTTATTTGTGCACCCGGTGGGAGGCCACACGAATAATCACAACACAAGGAAGAAAATAATTTTGTTGCCCAACAACCTAGTAATTTTTGAAAATTACAAGGAAAATATTATGTGTGTTATGAAGTCTTGTATCATCTCATATTTATAGTGAGAATACAAGATCTTGAATATCTAATATTTCAAATCTTGATTATCATGAATATCAAATATTATAATCTTGATAATCTTGAATACTAAATATTCAATTCTTGATATTCTTTCTCCATAATTTTCGAAAAAAATCAATATACATATAATACCCATGAGATCTTGATTTTATTAGATATTCTTGTATTCAAGATACATATCTATTTTTCATAAAATCTCTCACTAATTATATATATATATATATTTCAAAAATCTTAAAACAATTGGGCCCAAAAAATATTTATTTTATTATAATCATTTTATTCATTGTTGGACATTTAATTGGGCTACTTGAGGGGCCTTTAGGAGAATTAAGATTGGACCTCCCAATGGGCCTTGAATTCTAACATTGAGCCCAATGTCATTCAACCCATTAACATTAATCTCACTCCACTATAGGATTAATGTTGCATTATCCATCTTAACCCATATTACAATCATATGACTCCCGATCATTATTTCCCGTGTTTAAGATTCTCTTGTCCGTTAATTAATCAAGCCACTGAACGCTTTAATTAATTTAACATCTTATCCTTGGAGTAAGGATAGCTCTTCTTTATCATCATACCAGAAATAAAATCCACTTGCAAGATTTAGTATGACGAACGTTTAGAGCCCACCAAGGGGACTAATCATGCAAGACTTTCCAAGCACACGTTCCTCTGTATTAAATCTTAGCAACTGTCATGTTCTCAATGGCGTCACCCAAGATGCAAAGTATTGAGTCTCATTGACTCTCTACTCATAACAAAATAATGTGCCACACACGGATCACACACAGTCCTATTTAAGGGACAGAGGTTTAGAAATAAACGACCACTGAGGTCTACTTCTTCATCCCATAAATCAGTCCGGAAGAATTACCTCTCTGTAGGTACTCTTCAATGCATCATCATGCACTAGTGCAATCCCTTGGTCAAGATAAGCCAATCTGGGATCTACACATCAACCGTTTACCAATGGGGTGTTCAAATCCCATCTAGGTTGTGAATTTAGTACTTGTTACAAGAAACTGATAATGTGATCTTGTTGTGAGTTATCCGGGGATCACCACATTTATCTATAGTGTAACTTGTACTATTATATGAACGGATTGCAATAAATAAATAACATTCATATTTATCTAAAGCACAATGATAAAAGATTTATTTCAGATAAAGCTCAAAGATTCAGTTTAGTTATATAAAGTAAAAGCATACTTTCTAGTATAACCCTAACAATAACGCCAAAATATTTATGGAGAAGACGAAGAAGTGGCACGATTCAAGAATAAGGTTCAAGGACTTCAAGATGATGGATCAAGTGCTTCTTTTTAACTCGTGTTTGAGGTTGTTTCCAGGCAAGCTGAAGTCGAGGTGGAATGGGCCTTTCACCATATCCAACTGCTTTCCAGGGGGATGGTATGAACTCACAGATGACAAAGGTGGATGATTTTTGCAAATTGACATAGATTGAAGCCATACTACTCTTCTTGTCTTTGTCTTATGAGGTATTGTCCGGCATAGGACATTAAAAATAGCGCTTAATGGGAGGTAACCCATTTTCTTGCTTTTGTTTATTTTTTATGGTTTTTTTTATTTCTTTTGATTTGTTAGATTGTTAATCCATGTTTCTCTCCGAGTGTGTGCTTTGTAGGTTTGAGATGGTTGCGTGCACAAGGGAACAAGAGGAAAAGATTTGTGCTGATTTGAAGAGGAGTAATTTAGTGCAGATTGAGGTACCACGAACTCAAACTTAGAATTGCTTAGCAATCTCAAAGTTTGGGGGAGTGATCATTTTTACAATTTTTTATGCCTACACTACACAGGCGCACATACTTTGTTCTTGTTACTCTTGATGAGTGTTTTTGCTTGCTTTTTTAGATGTGGGAATATGCCTGTAAGTGGTGAGTTATTCTGCTTTGATTTGAGTCTCAAATGGACACCCCGTGCTCAAACTTAGATTTGCTTAGCAAACTCTAAGTTTGGGGGAGTGTATTTTTATGTAATTTGATTTCTTGTGCCCTGCACAGGTGCACCTCCCTCAATCCTGTTGAGATCATTGAGTTTGTGAAATGTGTGAATACTTGAGATTGAGTAGGGAGATATTGGATTGAAAAGTGCATGATTGTGTTATTAAGTGAAGTGCATATGAGCTGTCATTTGTGTTTGAGTAGAGGGTGTTAGTCTTTGATGCTAGGAGTTGAGTTGAGATCATTTTGAGTCAATAATACTTGTCACAGTCACATTGCCTGTGAGCCTTGAGCCTATTCCTATTCATTATAAACAGATGAAGTTTTCTTGGTTGTGTGGTCCTCTTAGTATGCTGTCACTTTAGAACTTGCCTTGAGCCAGATTTGAGATTACACAAAGTAAGAATTTTGCAAAAATGAGATGAGGCCTTCTTTGAATTGCATGAGTCACTTAGCCATATTTTTCCTACCTGAATTCATTGATTCCCTAGTCAGCCCTCTTGAGCTTTATATCCTATTATTATTGGCAGCCTGCTTTGAAACTATATCCTACGTAGCCTTGTTCACTCAAGGGATAGTAGAGCTTGATTTTTGTTGATTGGGAATTATTATGAATAGTGTTGAAAAGAAAATAAAAAAGGAATAGTTGGTGAAAGTGTGAAAAGAAAAAAAATAGTTTAGACCTTGCCTCAAATGCAAGGTGATGTTGAGAACCAAATACAAAAGATTCTTACCCTAACCAAAGAGTCAACATGACAACCAAATGAAAAGTCACTCATTGATTTGCAATTGATTTACTTTTAAAGTAGTAGAGAATAGAGATAATATGCAAGCTTATGGTAGTGCAGCTATTGAGAGTGACATTGAGTGCTGAAATTTAACTCAAACACTTGAGTGATGAGTGATACACTACCGAGAGGATTGTGATGAGTTGAGTTGATATGATGTGTTTGATTCTTGATAACTAGACTTGAAGCTGATGTGATGAGCATGCTTGATTGAACACTTGTGAGCTTGTATTGTATGGAACTTGATGATATGATGATCACCAATTGATTTCAATATTCCCCTAGGTTTGATCGATTCATTACTCGAGACGAGCAATACTTTAGTTTTGGGGGAGTGATTAAGGTCATATTTGCATCAATTTGTGCCTATTTTGACATGAATTTAAGAGAATTTTGCATGCATTTAGAACCTTAATTTAATTAATTGAGCTTGATTGAGAAAAAATAATGTTATTTTGCTATTGAGTAGAATAGATGATTTATCGAGCAAATCTCTACCATTCCTTCAAGTGCTAAATGCCAAACAACACGCCTCACTCGTGTCATACTCTGCACAAATCCTCTGGATCACACCAGGCCAATGCCTTCACCAACACAGCCGTGCACATGATTTGCCCATGGAAACCTCACGCAAGCAGAACCAACGGCCACTAAACCGACGCCGGAGTCCGTTCCAGAGGAAAGCCGTCGCACAACGCAATCTGAAATCGAGCGCCTCTCACCGCCGTACTCAACCTCCGTCCGCATCTTCGCCGCCGGAAAGAATGGCAGAAACCACCATCACCGCTGTTCTCTTCACAGCCTGAAATCGCGACTCAATCGCTGGACTCCCGCCGTCGCGCTCAAGCCTCCCACAGCCGCCTCAACGCACCGGAACCACCGAGTCGCAACCGATTCGAAGCTTCTCCAGCCGGAATCGACTCCGTGGCAACACCAGAATCCACCTCTGCAACTCGCATCGGAAACCACCACGACGTCGATTGAAAGCCGCAACTCAACCGCCAAAAGCACTCCAGGCCACTCAACCACTTCTGCCCGCCGCCGATTCGAAGAGTCAACAACCTCTGCCTCTGAAATGCCGTCGCACAGCCACTCGCCGTCTACCACTGGAACTCGCCTGAAACCTTCCTCCGTCTCGTCTGAGATCGACAACCGCTGCTCCTCTGTTTCGCCGCCAAGCCGAAACCGCCGACAATTGAAGGGTAAGAAGATAGCCTATTTCCATTTATTCTGGAAAAGCCCAATGATTTTTAAAATATGTTGAGCCCATCTTTTGTTTACTTGGCCCAATTGCTGAGATTATTTATTCTGGGATTACGCAATGGCCTAGGTTATATGCACCCACTGGTGTTTGAAGTACACACTAATTAAATATATTTATTTAAAAATAAATACTTTAATATAAAATTTCCACGCATTAATTCTTCAGTCACCAAAATATTTGCACCCACTTACAAAACCGTTTGCAGAAAATCAACCTCGCTGTTCCACGCCTCCATCACCGCCGCCGACGCCACGATTGTCTCCACCAACATAAAGCCTATATCAATTCCTGGCTTTATATCAACATTCTGATCTTCGCAGATCTTAGAAATATCAAATTGAGCCACCGCATCGTGGCGGCAATGAAATCAGTATCACATTTTTTTGCCTAAACGAAATCAGAGAAAGAAAGAAGAAGCAGAACCAGGAATTGAACCCAAATTTAGAAAAACGAAGATGCAGAAGAATTTGGTAAATTTGAAGTGATTTTTTTAGTTTTTTATTTTTACAGAAGAATTGAGCAAATTTGGGTAAAACATATGTCGAAGAATTGGCTATATTTGTAGATTATGTTTTTTTTTTCAATTTTGAAGTGATTTTCAATTTCAAATGCTGAAATCTAGGCCAGATTTTAGGAAAAAAATTTGAATCATTGTGCGACTTTTAGAAATTCTTTTCGAATTATTTTTGAGCTATTTTCCGACTATATCTATCGAAAGTTTGTTAGTTTTTCAGCCAAAAATATTGAACAAATATGGTGGTGGGTGCACGGTGCACCACATTTGTTTGCTAAGTCACGAGGGATGTAATCGTCATTTTATTAATTATTATAATAAAAGTTATATTTAAGTGTGTGTACTTAATACACATGTGGGTTCATATAATCTGGGCCTTACGCAATTACGCGAATCACGCACGCCCTTAGGGCCATTAGCACTAGGTAGTTGTAGGGATTCAACAAATTCTGATGTTGCTGATTATTTTCGATTCGTTTTTTTACGCACAATAGAAATTAGGGGTTATTTCTCTATAGCACGTTGAATTTTGTTTTGAGATTATTTGATTAGTTTGATTTAATTTTTATTCCAAATTCTCATTAGGTTTTATTCATATTGGTTAATTTAATTGTTCATGCTATTATCTCCTTTGTGTTTGATATATTATTGTTATTCTTATCAATTTTCTTTGTTTCAATTATTCATGTTATCACTCCTTAAAACTCACGTGTTAGTTAGCTAGTTCTTGATCCTTCATGTTTAATTACTTTCAATTTGTGCTTTAAATAGTCATTAGAGGCCTTAGGTTTAGAATTAGAGATTGAGAACAAAGTTTGTTTTACTTTTAATTTATTTAATTCCTGCAATAGAGAATAGAGATTTATTTTTCACGCACGTTTTAGTTTAGATTAGTATTTACGTATTCTTATTTCATTCTAATTTCTGCTTTAATTAATCATTAGTTTAGGAACCAAAAAACTTGCAATTTTATTATTTAGATTTAATTCCAAAACTCACACAAACCTTAGAATTAGAGTGTATCATTGCTTCCTTAGGGTTCGATATTATTTTATAACTTGGTCAGCTTAGTACTACACGATCCTATACACTTGTAGGAAAGTGCATTTGTGTGCGAACACAAATGGCTAGTCAATACATAACTAATAAATTGTCATTTTAATATTTTAAAAGATAAATATTAATATTTAATTTATTATTAAATTAAAATTAATATACATAGTTAGAATTATAATTATACCACTATTTTTAAAATATATATATTTTCTACATGTACATAAATATATATATGCAAAATACTACTTACTAAATTTATTAATGGTCACACATACATATATATTGACTTTGCACTGACAAAACATGTGACAATGAACGCATAAAGATTTAACGCACAATCAAAATGTAAAAAAAAAAGTCACATAAGCAAAGAAAATCATCAATTAGTATAGAGAATAATTTTACATAAAACAACTTCCATTAGGAATACAACCCAAAATTAAAATTAATTTTTTTTTGTATTTAATATGTGTAATACGTTTATATATCAACAAAATCAATACAATCATATTATATTAATTATGTGTAATACTCATTATTCCAACTTTATTGCATGGAAGTAATATGTTTATTTTACCCAATAATTTTAGTTTGAACACACAATCAATTTTTAAAAAATAAATTAAACTGAATAAGTTAAAAAAAAATTCAATTGAAATTGAAGATGTGAGTGTTGAGACCAGTGCTATCACATCCGGAATCACACCCATCCTCCAGGACATTCTCCAGGACATTTGTTCTAACGACTAACTTTTTAGTATTGTTCAAATTGTCTTTGCTATCATTTCAGGTCAACATCCTTCAGGAAACATGTTCCAGTGATCAACTGCTTAGTGTTGCCTCAATGGTTGTCCTTGGTGCTGTCCCTGGTCAACGACGGTTATTCCCATGACCCAGAATATTCTTGATGAACCTGGAAGGATCTGGAACGTAGTGGAAGGACCTAGAATTAAAGAACCCGAAAAGTAAAGAAAGGAAGTTACCTGAACTCCTACAAAAGTGGATCTCAACTTCTCTCCATGATTTTCACTTCATTGATGGACGGATCATCATTCCAACTCTATAAATAGATGAGGAATACGTCCAGAACTAGGAGAGAGAACCCACACTACATACTGAAGCATAGCGTATTTATAGGAACCTATTTTTACGGTTTTAGTGTAGTGATTTCGCATGTGTTGTTACACTCTGTACAACACTGTGTATATTATTATCCCGTACGTTTTACTGAGCTATTCACGGGGTGTGAATGTTTGTTCTTGAAGTAGGCTTAGACTTAACAATCTAGGTTTGCCATTTGGGAACTTATTTGGATATTTTATCCGATTTTATGTTTGAGATTTGGAAGGAATGTTTCCAAGTCTCGAATTTGCTTTTATAATCACTTTTTCCAAGTTAGTGATATTTCAGCATTGAGGCCGCCACAAACTAATTTTAGTTTGTGGAAAGATTGAGTTAATTCTTGTGTTTAAAGTCTTCCGTTGTTTACTTATTCTCTCTACATTATTCTGAACACAATAAGTATTGTCTTGAGTGTTGCCATATTTTGAACAATACTTCAACTCAACGATACCACAACACTATCAAGTGGTATCAGAGTCATCACTTGACGGTACTAAGTATTGGTCCTGGTGCTAAGTGTTGAGTTGCCATGGATTACCCTCCTGGAGCTATCTACTCCAGTGGATCCATCACCCGTCCTCCCATACTCGATGGAACCAATTATGCCGCATGGAAAAGCCAGATGAGGAGTTACATCAAAGCCCTTGATGAACGTGCCTGGAAAAGCATCCTATCAGGTTGGAGTCCTCCCACAACTGAAGATAAAGATGGAGACCAGATTCTCAAGAATGAGCTTGAATGGACCACGGAGGAGAACAACTCATCATTGTACAATTCAAAGGCCATCAACTCAATCAACTCATCGGTTATACTGTGATGTTCAACCTTATCCAAAATTGTGTTTCAGCCAAAGATGCATGGGAAAGACTACAAGAACACTGTGAAGGTTCGGGTAGTGTCCGAAGAGCAAAGGTAAGGATGCTGAACACAAAGTTTGAAGGCCTAAGAATGAAAGATGATGAGACGATTTCTTCCTAAATGAGAGACTCTATGAGGTGGTGAACGAATTGCAATCACTTGGAGATCCAATTTCCAATATCAGGTTAGTAAACAAAACCCTTCGTACTCTTCCTAGAAGATTTAATGGTAAAGTTTGTGCCATTGAAGAAGCTAGGAACATTGATTTGTTGAGTCATAATGAGTTAATGAGCATTTTAAAAACTTATGAAATAGACTTGTCTCAACAAGAATCTGCATATGATAAAAAGGGTGTTGTTATTTTCAAAGGAGAAACCTCTTCAAGTTCTGGAAAAACTTCTGTTATTACTGAAATTGAACAAGTTGAAGAAAGTCTTGATGACACTTCATATGACACTGATAGTTGCATTTCTTACCAAAAAATTTGAAGTCTATCTTAAGCAAAGGAGAAATAAATCTAATTTTAACACTAAGCCTAAGATGGATTTTAAAATTTCCCTCAAACTTCTGGTCGAAAACCTTTTCAAAGAAGAAACTTTAAGTATGATCCTGAGTATAGAAAAAATATCATTTGTGATGAATGTACTGAGTATGGTCATTATGCAAATGAATGTGCTAACACACAATTAAAGAAAATGATGACCTTAACTGTTTCTTTGAGTGATGAAGATTCTGATGAAGAGATACATGCTACAAATGAAGAGCTTAACTTGCATTCTTATTTGAATGTGTGAGAGATGACTTCCCTGGAAGTGACTTGGATGTTGAACCCAGTGTGACAACCCCAACAACAACATCAAACAGGTTTCAGTCTATTTCTGAGTCAGATAAGGATAATACTAATGTTTTCTATTCTAGAACAGGTACCTCACAAGAGCCTTTAGAAATAAAGGTTATTAAACTTCAAAATGAACTAAAATCTGTCAATCGAGCTAATGAAGAGCTGATTGAAACCATCACAAGACTTGAGGTAAATCTCACAAAAAAGGATCTTGAAATTCTGAACTCCAAGAAAAGTTGACTGCTTCCACACTGAATTTCAAAAGTACTTTAAAGGTACAACTGCTTTGAATGAAGCTTTGTCTGTTGGAAAAATTGATAAATTCGGTCTTGGATTTTCTAAAAATTCCATCCCTTTTAGTTTTGAAAAACCTGTCACCTTTGTGATACCAAATTCAAAAGTTTCTTCCAAAAAATTTCCAAAACAAAGAGGCAAAAGAGCTTTTATCTGTCATTATTGTTCAGTTCCTGGACACATTCGTCCTTACTGTTTCAAACTAAAAGATGCTTTGCTTTATGGAAAAGTGTTACCTGGAGTGTTACCACACAAGTATTCACACACATAAAAAACTGCATGGATTAGAAAACCTAAAGTGCTTTGCAATGTTTGTACTTCTTTACAAGCATGTGTACCTGATTTATGGTATTTTGACAGTGGGTGTTCTAGACATATGACAGAAAATATTGAATAGTTGAATGAATATGAAATCTTTGATGGTGGTAAAGTTACATATGGTGGTGGTTCTAAAGGTAACATAGTAGGAAAAGGAACTTTGAATGTTGAAGGTTTTCCAAAACTGAAAAATGTGCTGCATGTTGAAGGTTTACGTGCTAACTTGATAAGCATAAGTCAGTTGTGTGATAATAATCTGCATGTGAAGTTTGATAAAGACTCATGTTCTGTATTGGTGATTAGGGTCATAATTGCATGTTTTTGTAATCATTTCTATATGGTTTTGATATTCTTATGATCATATTTGACCC
>JAPKLY010000456.1:0-223615 GCA_026898435.1 Prunella vulgaris
ATAGTCTTTTATTTTCTTGGATAATGAATGCTTTTATATCATAGGTAACTGCTTTTGTAAATACTGTAATGGACGGGTGCTTTTGTTTCACACTATGTTCTTTATTTGTGTCTGTCTTCGTTCTGGCTAGTATAGATGTTTATCCTGTTTTCTTTAGTTCTGAGCATTTTCTAAGGTTTATTTGCTGCCTTACTAGCTTTTCTTTTATGTGATTGCGGATGCGCCTAAGCACTATAACTTAATCAATTCTTCTACTGAAAGTGTTCTATATACTTCAATTTCTTGCTCCCCAATAGCACTTTGTCCCCAAGTAACATGTTTTCTCTGTGTCATGGAGCATCAAGATTCAATAGCCCCAGCAAGCTCCATGCCTCTTGCCTTAGAGATAGCAACAACAGCAGCCCTACCAATCTCTTTTATAATTTCAAATCATATATTCAGGTTTTATTTACATAACTTGTGTGTGGGAACTAACTATTAACCACAATGTCCTGATCACTGCTAGAACTACTCTCCGCAATATTCTCGAACTAAAAACACTCAAACAGGGATGAGCATTACTTTTTTTTTTTAATCTATTTACCTTTTCATTTAAATAGTAAATCTATTTAAATTGTGTTATGTTAAAATCAATTGATTTACATTGAACTATCCTCACTGCTCCTTGAGACATGGGCCTGGAACCACATTAATTTCCTGTCCATAAGCCTTGTTACAATACGCAGTAACTTCCTTTCCAGATGTAGCTGATGCTAACTGTATTGATTCCATCTGTATTCCGGAACATGGCTGTTAAGATTAATAGCAATATCTGTGGCAGATGTCCCTGATGCTTCACTGTATACTACGTTGCTAATTTGAACTCCAGTTTCCTTGATAGAGAACATAATCATTCACATTAAACACCATAACTAATAATTAGTTTTTGGATTATCAAGAAATAAGATTAATTTGTGGATTTGGGGTAAACCTTAATATTGCTCTGAGGGGGCTGCATACTGCAATAAACACTACAATATTTGTAAGCTTTGTAGTTTGTGGGATTGAATTTGCAGCTCAAAGCTGCCATGGCCGCTGCTAATGCTATAGTAATTTAATTTTGTGCTTATGCTTCACTTTTCTCGCTTTCCCAAGATAAGGAAGGAAATGTGGGCACAATGAGAGAAATTATGTCGCTATTTCAATCATATATATATATTGACATGATTGAGTTGGAGCTGTGATTTAAACTGTTAAAAAATGAGTAATTTTAAGTTTGAACATTTTTTAACATTGTTTAATTGGTACAAAAAATTTATATAATAGAAAAAAAATAGAATATTTTTATATAGTGTACCAATGTAAAGTGATGATCAGTTGCCCTTCGAAATTTCTTTTCTCTCTTTTCTTTAAAAAAAAATAGAATGAGAGAGAGGGAGAGAAGGGGAGGGTGGGGTGCGGGCTTTTGAATATACTGGTACCATAATCTACATGGGGTATTTTAGAAGTGGCCCCTGGTTGTTTGGTTCATTGTGATGTGGGGTTATATACTCCATTAGTTTGGGAACATCCTCCCGATGGAAGATATCCCAGTGAGCTCCTGCTTGGACTTTTTCCAAAATTTTCCCACTGGATTTACTTTCAGAATCATTGGCACATTCCTCTTCAATAGGACTGCTTCCTTCATCACAGTTTCTCTTAGGATCATTTAAATGAGCATTAGGCCTAGAGTCATCCAGTCCACCAGGTGATACGCTGGGCAATTCACTGCTGTTTAAGTGAATTTCAGGATCAATCTGCAATTCCTTTTTATCAGAGTGTGCATTTGGTATCTCCATTTTTCTCCTTTGAATATCTTTTAACTTCACTTTAACTGTGTGCACCAAAAGAAATACCTGATCACACCGAAGCTGGTTATCAAATTTGTCAAGATTAACATGTTTTAGGTTCATTTTTTTATATTAACTTTTTTGTAAATGAATACTCTTCCGGCCAATACTAAAATGAACTTTTAGTGACAATTTTTTTATTCTTGGAATGATTCTATTTTCAAATTTGTGCTTACTGGATGCTTATGGGGTTACACCATTAGTTTAATTATAGATCATCAAGCTTTCACCATCAATTAATGAATGTGTTTATGATGCTTTTCATCAAATTTTGCCATATGCAGGTTCAATTCTTGCTGCAAGAGCTTTTGAGGATACTATATATTGAGTTGAAGGTGCTTCTGATTACAACAAAGTGTGAACCCAGCTAAGTAAGCCTTGTTTTTTTTTTTCTAAATTAATTTCTGCACAGTTTCGTGTAAATCAATTTCAACTGGTTTTGATTTCATTTGTTTTTTTAACGGTAATAGTTGTTTCATTAAAAATATTAATTACTTTACTATAAAGTATTAGTTGGAATTTAGGAGCATGGTTAATGGGCTAGCTAGTACGATCATCCATAATTTGATATGTTTTTTGTGTTTAAAAGATTGAGGGCTGGGCTTTTCATTTAAACCCTAAAACTTCATTCCTTGCATCAGCTGTTGGGACCTCCACTCTGGCGCCGAGCACCTCCGCTACAAATCATGTGCCTCCACTCCCCACGGCCTTACCTCTGTCGCTGGTTGCTTCCTCGCCTCTTCCCAAGTCCGAGACGCCAAGTCTTATGCTTCTGGTTCCAATTTTCTATTGGTCCTGGAACAAGGTAATTCGAATTCAATATAAGTATATTTAATTATGTGATGCAAATTTCATGTTTGTAGAGTGGCGCTAGAGGTTCTCTGTAGATAGTGTTTCATTTTCCCTTCTCATGAATCAAATATAGGGTCTGTTGGAAATGTTTGAATAGGAGATGTAATGCCATTTGTATTAGAAAAACCTGAGATATATTTGCTTATGATTACTGAAATCTAACATGAAATTTTGTTTTGGAAAGAATGAGCAATTCTGAAGTTTGTTTGATTTGTAATGCTGCCTCAGGTGGAATCGAGGAGCTTCCGTGCAGAGCCAATAAAGCCTCTTGCCTGTAACAGTCAAGGGGCTTATATTGCGGGAGGAGGTGTTTCAGGGGATATATACTTTTGGGAGGTGAATTTAATTGAATAGTATTTCATACTAGAGCCTTTATTAATTGCTTAATGAATGTAATGAATGGTTATGTTTTGAATCTTCTATTATTTTAAGTCGCGACTGGAAAATTGCTTAAGAAGTGGCATACACATTATAGGGCAGTTAGGTGCTTGACTTTTAATGATGATCAATCCCTTTTAGTTTCTGGGGGTCACTTTTCCTGTATGTTTCACTTGTGCCTGCATAATTTTGTTGCAATTTTTTTAAAATGTGTTGTTAATGGATGTTCCTGCTCTACACTAGGATATTTGATGATGCAAGTAAGGAAGAAGCAAAGCATCTGTTTGAGTATAGTTTTAATGATCATTCTTTAAGAGTGACTGATGTTAAAAATGGCTATGGTGGATGTAATGCAATCATCGTGTCTGCTTCTGAGGATCGTACATGCAAGGTTTGCAAAATTTGATGCTATAGCGATTGTATTATTAGAGTTGGAAAGTTAATGCTTTGACATAGAAGCTAAATGTCATGAGAAATTCAGATCTTTGAATCCATAAGTTCTACCCATTTCTTATATACATTGTTATTGTAGGCGTAGCTCCAATTGCGCTATTGTCTTGTTCAGAAAGACAAGGAAATGAAAACCAACAGAAACTCCTCTCAGTAAGTATGTTATCTTAATATCTTCTAGCATCCTCTCACTTTTTGTGTACATATATGTAGTGTATGTTGTGTGTGTGTCATTAAAGATTTTGTGTACATATATGCTGTGATTGTGTCTTGGAGCGTCGAGATTGTGTATTGTGATATTAAGAACTACACACACAGAATATGCTGCTCTTCTTCCACTAATAATAAAGGATAAGTTCATCTTTAAGATGATTTGCATGCAGCTGTCCTCCTTCTGTTTCTTTCTTTTCCCATTGCCAAGCAATGAATATAGTGTTTAAGATGATTTGTATGCTAGCATTTTGAAATAGAATTCAATTGCTTTGTATCTGTGTGTTATTTTTAAAATTTTCATGCAGCCCAAGACCTGTGAAAATTTAAATTACCTCAAGCATATCTTCACTTCATTATATATAATCTTCTTTATTCTAGTACCCAGAGAATCTTCAGTTGCTCTATTTTTACTTTTATTTGCCCTGTTTCAATCAAGTAATTTTTATAGTGACAAACATTTTTAGCTTGTTTGTTTTGGAAGTTGCTTTTTTAAGCAGTTGTGTTTTATTTTTAAATCTGATTTTTTTGTGACCATCTCACTCTTATTTTTTTATGTCTTTTCTTTCCCGCATATGTGATGCATATTTTAAAAAGCATGCTGAGAAAATTGTGTAAGTACCATGTCTCGTGGTGACAAATTATTGCAATGAACTGAATAAAATCAAATGCACTTTATAATATTTGTTGATCTTTCAGAAGTGCTAGGCAGAAGTTGCTTTTAAATATATTGTGGGTGTAAATATATTGCAAGTCATAACTATTAAGTGATGGTATTTGATCATCTTTGCTAGAAATAGATTATTTGAGGGTCTTGGCAACTAACACATCCAACACAAGAAATTATAAAGGCAGAAGTTACAGTTTAGACCTTGAAGATTCGTGCGGTTTGCGGGTCGGGTAAGAATGCCGAGAAGTATGAGGAACGGCACCTCGATCCGAATAAGAGACCAAATTATCGGAGCCGAGTCCCTGTTATGCCATTTGCTTCTTGTGCAACTCAGATGTATTTTGAAAAGTAAGAGTTATTTATTTGCGACTCAGGAGAAAGTCTCTTGTGCAGATTCCAGATTTGCGGTGAAATGTGGTGGGCCGCAGATTACATCATCTGATGGAATTTCATACGAAGCGGAGAATGAGAATGTTGATCCAGCAACTTATTATGTTGCCAGCACACACAGATGGGCAGTTAGCAATGCTGGTTTCTTCACAAATAACATTAACCCAAGAAACATACTCACATCATCATCTCAGTTTACAAATACTCAAGACTCTGCATCATTCCAAACTGCTCGTATTTCAGCTGGATCCTTAAGACTCTATGGCTTAGGCCTCGAAAACGGTAACTACACCGTCACCAGAGTTAACCTTCCTTGGCACCAACACTTGGCGGAGTCTTGGACGGTGCGTTTTCGATATATATGTACAGGTTTGTCTTAAATTGTACTCTCTCTGTCCTCTGGAAAATAGATGCATCATTTACTGAAAAAAACTTCAAGCATCTCAAAACTACATCATATGTCATTATTTCTCAATTCTCACACACAATGTAAAACCTGTTTCATCTCATATAATACTTAAAAGAACATTATAAACTCCCAACAAGCAGTAAATATTGCATCTAATGGGGGCGGTGGGTTGTGTGTGTTAAAGCATAACTGTAGTGTATGAATGATATCCAAGTTGCACATCTAACTTGGAATAGGATTTTCATTGAACTACTTGTGAAAATTATTACAACGGTTAAAATAATCCATGGAATATAATCAAGGTATGTAAAATTATATGTATTTCGTATTCTCATAATTATGATCAAAATGTGTTTAACGAGTTTTTTACTAACCTAGGCACCTAAGCAGCCCGACGGGGAGCAATGTGGTTACTTTGTGCTGCGTTACATGAAAGATATAATTGAGTTTGATGGAGTTGTGGAAGCGGATTCAATGCAATTAGTGGTAAGAATAGTTTATGTTGATGATATTATTATGTTTTGGTCTTTAGAATTTGTCTGATTATTGAGTTATGTGGTATATGTTTATATACGTCACAAGTGCTTTCTATGAAGGAGCTGATAGTTTAAGATTTTTGTATGATTGGTCTTACTATGATTCTGCATTCTCTTGTCTGCCTAGCTATAGAAAGATATATCTTAGACATTTATTAAAAGCTTTACTCATTTTATTTTTTGTATTTTAACAGTTTCCACAGAAGAACTACTCTAGAAAAGAAATTGATGATGTGCGGGAGGAATGGGCTATTTGTGTTTCTAAATACATGGACAACTAATTTACTAGAAGTGGTCAGAAGTCGAAGTTGATCGATCGCTTTTTTATTATTTTGAACATGTTGAAGTTGGAAGATTTGAAATTGAAGTTGGAAGATTAGCAACATGTTATTAAAATTAGAAGATTTGTCGATTGTGGTTCGAAAACTATGTATGAATTAATGTGGTTTTTGAATTGTGGAGATATTTTATGATAATTACATTTTTATTGGTTCTTAATCTATGGCATGAAATATATATATATATATATATATATATATATATAATATTAATAAGCTACGACAACAGAAATAAAAAAAGAGTAAAATATAGTTTCGACAACGGATTATATTTAAGACAACGGGTATATACCGTTGTAAATATTTAAGACAACGGGTATAAAAAGTAAAAATTACGGACAAAATGCGTTGTTGTAGGTATTTACCACAACGGTTATACACTGTTGTCGTAAATACTTAAGACAACGGATATAAAAAGTAATTATGGACAAAACGCATTGTCGTAGGTATTTACCACAATGGTTTTAAATTCTATAACAACGGTTATACACCGTTGTCGTAAATACTTAAGACAACGAGTATAACAAGTAAACATTACGGACAAAACGCGTTTTCGTAGGTATTTACCACAACGATTTTAAAATTCTATAACGGTTAAACCTCGTTGTCGTAAATACTTAAGACAACGGGTATAAAAGGTAAACACAACGGTAGTTATCAGTTGTCATATGCTTAAGACAATAGTTAATAAACAGTAAAGATAATGGGTATTCACCATTGTCATAAATACTTAAGACAACGGTGAGAAATCCGTTGTCAAAAGTCTGGACCTACCACAACGAGTCGATCCACAACGGTGGAAAAACACTTACGACAACGGGGAATCCCCGTTGTCGTAGCCCTTTTCTGGCATAGTGGTGGGGGCTTCAGCGCCGGAGATCGGCATCCTTCAGTGGAGAGGAGGAGCGGCCTACAGCGGCGAGGAGGGGCGGCCTACAGCAACGAGGAGGGCGGCTTTCAGCGGATGAAGGAAGCTAGAGTTTTTGTTTTGGAATGAAAATGAAGGAAGGGTTAGGTTAATTACTTAATAAAGAGATTCTAATTGGGCTTCATAAGGTATAGCGGTTTTCACCGCTTTCATCGGTTTTAAACCGCTTTCTCATATTTTTTTTATTAAAGCGGTTTTTAAACGCTATGTAGGCATATTATATATATATATATATATATATATATATATATATTTTTATCGTATATGCTTAGAGAGCTCATTTGTCAATGAGCTCTACAAGTGACAACTTAGAGAGCTCACAAATGAGCTCTCTAAGTAGAGCTATGCTGGGGGTGGCATACCATACCATACCCCGTACCGAAATTTTCGGTATATCAAAAATACATACCGCATACCGTACCAAAAATTTTGGTATGCCGTACCGTACCGATATTTCGATATATACCGATCTATACCGAAATATCGGTCCATACCGAAATACTGACTATGTCGGTATACCGCCCATACTGGTATATACCGCCATACCGGTCAATACCGAAATAATTGAAGTATAATTTTAATTAAATAAAAATAAATTTAATATTAAATTACCAAAATGATATATACCGGTATATCGAAAATTTTAAAATTCTATACCGATACCGTATCGAAAATATCTCGGTACGGTATCATACCGTACCAAAATTTTCGATAAATTCGATATTTTTCAGTATGATAAGTACGGTATATCGGTATTTTCGGTATTTGCTCCACCCCTAACTATGCAAGCTCTTAATTATAGTAGTGCGAGTTACCAATCCAGAATTTAACACCGATGAAGACTACCACCACAGTTACAAATTAAGTAGTACTTTCAAGATTCTGTAAGATCACATGTAAGAATTTCCGTTATTTGATGCACCGCATCTCAATTTGAAAATGTTTTCCGTTATCAATGGAGAAGCCATTAGTACTTCATTGTATGTTATTGCATTCTCCCATGGTTGGATTTTCAAAAAATTAGCATACTTTGTTTTTAAATTGTGGTATTTTAAATAGATAAAATAATTTATTTTGATGAGTATATTTTTTATTTACTAAAATGTAATCTTAGTTTTTCAGGTCAACTACTTGTGGGACAGCGGGTGAGAGATTATATGATTGCAGTAACTCAGAAAGGATCATGCTATATGCTTCAAAAAGTTCAGAAAGCAATGACGGCAATAGAACAAGTTATGGGCTGGTTTTACACAAATATCACGCAAAAGTAATACTTCTACTAAGCATATCTGCCTTGGCATTAAACACAACATTCAACACAATAGAATGTGTCATTATCCGGAAAAATTACACATCAAATTTAGATCTGGAAGATAAGAAAAGGCCTTGAGTAAAAACATTTGAGTTTGAAGATTAAAGACGCAGTCAATGGAGAACCACGAGCGCTTGTGAGATGCACTCTCCTTTTAAGGTGTCATTTTTTACACATGGCAGCAGCTTGTGAGATGCACTAGGGGTGTTCAAACGGTTCGAACAGCTGGTTACGGTTCGTCAAAATTTTGAACCGTAATCGAACCGGCGGTTACAAGGTTAAGGTTCCGGTTCGTGAACCGGCGGTTCCGGTTTTTCGGGTTTTTTTTTTTTAATTTAATTAAAATATATGATAAATATGATTATTGATCTATAATTTAAAATAATTGCATATCTTTTGATTAAATTTAAAATTTACAAACTTATAAAATATAAAATTTACATAATAACACAAACAACTATATAAGTACAAATTGAATTGAAATTAAAGTTTATTGATAAAATTTATGCACTTACTAATTTATAAATTACAATGAACAAGTAACAACTAACAATTATAGTAATAACACCACTATACTAAGTTACTAACACTACAATTTATAAAATTACAATTTTACAAGTTAAAAATTACGAACTAATTAGAAAATTATAAATTACATTCTATTTATAAATTAAAAAAAATGGAGGGGGTGGGGGGGAATTTTTTTTTTTTTTTTTAAAACCGCTAAAACCGGGGTTTCGGGCGGTTTGAACCGTGAAAAACCGGTTTACTGTTGAACCGCCGGTTAACCATGAACAGCCGGTTTTTTTTTTTTTTATGTTTGAACCGTAACCGACCCTTTTATATAGCGGTTCGGTTCGGTTCGGTTCAACGGTTCAGAACCGCCGATTTCGAACCTCCGAACCGTCGGTTCAAACTGCCGGTTCCAGTTTTTTTTTTTAACACCCCTAAGATGCACTCTCCTTTTATATATTTATAATTTCACGGAGAGAATGATGATATCCTGGTCCCTTTTTCATTTCTTGATTAGATTTTGACCCGGTAACATTAATTTACTGCGACCAATAATTTCTTCATTCTTTCTAAATTTTTCTTTTTCTACACTTGGCGGTAATAATTATTTCCATCTCATCTTCAACCACACTATAATAACGGTGATCACCGTAATTAATAAATCAACTAAAAAAAAAAGGATGAAGACTGAACTATTTTGATTTTTATCTGATGTTGTGTTTCATTTTTTAATTTAATCTAACTACAGTGGATGGCATGTGAAAATATTATGTGGCAATCAATTGCCTCGTCAGCATACGTTAAAAAGTTTGTCAATGATGTCCTAATTCTATGTGAATCGGGGATTAGATGGATAGGAAATTTCTTTTAGGCCCTAGATAAATAGTTGGTTCATTGAAGAGCAAAAATGGAATTAATTCCGGGATGCTAACTGAAGCAACTGCAAAGGAGAGAAGGCGATTGGTTGGTTGAAGGGATATCAAACAATCCTACGTACAACCTTGACAAGAAGGCAATGCAATTTATCAACCAGCTTTCAAAAGGCCCCAAGAGGTTTATTTGCATCCAAAAACACAAACACATGTAATGTATTCTAAAACTATATATATATGGTGAACAATCGAAAGCAATAAATTAGAACTGCAAAACTCTAGAAATTACCCCAAATTGCTAAAACCAAAATATCAGCCTTCCAAAACAAATTAAAAGGTGTCTACATATATAAGAAGGGTTGTTTGTTGAGAGGAATGTCATTTACTTGAAAGATGTGAGCTTCCTATAGGCATGTATGGTGTTTTTCCATTGAAAATGAAAAGAGGATAGCTGGATGGGCCATGTATCAATCACAGCATTTATTTATTTATATATACAGCTACATACCTGTTCCTATGTAATGCACAGATCTCAAGCATCGTGATGTATATAAATTAAGGATTGTTACTGTAAACAACTACACAATAGGAATAGAAATAGGCACTTGATAACTTGTTAAGAGTCTCAGGACCTATATATGTGAGATTCATGCAAATTGTTTGAGTTGTCACTCTCTATTATCAAGACTTACATTCCTGAAAAAAGAGAAAAGTCCTCTCATATCCGGGCCAGACAGTTCATTTACAAATCGGAGATTGTCCTAGCAATTGTGCTTTAGAATACAAATGGCTCTTGTACAATACCTTTTCATTTGTAATCCAAATCCTATCATTTATCGATACATGTCACAAGTGAACTTAATATTAACTATCTCATCATCAATCATACTCCAGTGATTACCATAGTGATGTTCATTTTATGATCAATCAGCTAAACAACACATTAATAACCGCATGTAAATCAGCTAACAACAACTCAATCAATCACATAATTACAGCAAAAAGTCAACCACAATTTATAAACAGCAAAAGAGGCAGGAAGGCAGCCAGCCACAATTTCCCAATGACATCATGCTTAATTAATTTCACAACTCGGATTCCAAAGTGGCAAAAACGAGATAATCGGGAAGTTCAAAGCGAAGGCTCACAGTCTTAGAGATAGTAGTTTCAAGGGTTGTGAGATCGGTGGCACAAACATCAATCAGGACGCGAGCCACATAGGCATGATCGTCGTCGTCTGTTTCTAGTTGCATAACACAGGAATTGCAAACCTGTTCGCCGACGAGGAAAGGATGAAAAGGAACAATGAAAGGACATCTAGATTGCAACTCCCAATGGGGCGGCTTTGGGGGAGCAAAAGTTGATAGGGGAAATGGAGGTCCATGAATGAAGTTACTATCTGATGGAATAACATCTTTGTTTTCTCCTTCTACCAAGAACCCTTCACCATCGTAAAGATTATAAGCCCTCGTAGGAGTTAAAACATACTGATCCTTGGCACTCAGAAAATAATCCACCCCAGGAGGATTAGGAATCGAAGGGACACAAACCTTAGCCCACTTTTTTTCCGAAAGATTCAGGGCAAACGATCCAATTTTTTCGATTTCCACTAAGAAATGCGATTGCGAGTTACCTACGAAACCAAAAGATATGACCCAATGCCAGCAAGGTTCATGCCAACAATCCCAGGGTAATCCAGGGAGTTTGTCCCACGAATCCAATCGAGGATGGTACAGCTCAAAAGCATGACAGGAATCTTTAACGCTGATGAGACTCCCGAAAACCAAAATACTTTCTCTATCAGGCGTTGGGATGGCGATAGGAAAAGCTTTGGCGTGATGCATATCAGAGATGCCACCAAGCTGCCCTGCCTCCACTACTTGGCCCAAAACCTTGTCTGATAACACAAATTTCTTCCCATATTTTTCCGGGGTGGTTTCAAAGGCATTCCGAGCGCGAGGATTATATCCCGCAAAAAAGTAGACCGTGGATTTCAGAACGCAAATCCCACGGTCAACCGGCTTACTCTTGGGAAAATGAAATCGGACAGCCGGATTAGCAGTGGCATACTCTTCAACCACACCACAGGAGGGGGGACGTGATTCCCGATCGATATCGACCACATATATTCTGATTTCGTAATCCTTGTCCTTCTCATCCGGCCACAAATGGCAAACAATACCCACTTTTCTTCCACCAGCAGGTTTTTTATTTTTGGATTTTGAACGCTTTTTGCCTCGTTTCTTACCCATGGAGAGAGATTGAGATCTGAGAGGTGAACGACAATCGTTAACTGAAACCAAAATTAGGGTTCCCAAACGCAGAACAAGAATCTATAAATATACAAAAGCAGCGGTAATTGTATAATTTAACCATAGCGAGTAATTGTATAACGCATAACAAGAATCTATAAAGTTGAGCCCACACTTGCAAAAATTAATTTTGAAACCCTAATAAAATATAGTCAGATTCAATTATACCTTCAGTTGACAGCGTGGCGTGGCCATGGACGGCAGGGGGTGAGTCGCGTGTGGCAGCGCGGAGGCGAGGCTGCGACTGTGACTGATGTAGCGCACAGGCGCGGGCGGCGCCGGCGTGGGAGGAAGAGAACAGGACTACAAGAGTATAATAGATGGTACGATGTGGATAAGTGAGTTTTTGAAATTTTTGGTTTAGATATAGGTTTCATGGGCCATTAATGAAATCTTGGCCCAACTTTCTCATTTATTCATTTTACTTAAACATATACTCCCTTCGTCCAGATATAAGTTGTTCGTTGCCTTTGGGCACACAAATTAAAGTAAAAATAAAAAAATATAAATGATATGATAAAAAAAGTAAAAAAAAATATAAGTGATGTGATGGAGAAAAATAAAAAGTAATGAAAATAGTGTAAAAAATATTGAAAATAATAATAAAGAAGTGAATAGTAGTTTCTAAAAAAAAGATAAAAAAGCAAATGAGCAACATAAAGTGGAACGGACAAAAATGGCAAAATAAGCAACTTATAGTGGGACGGGGGAGTATTTATTATAAGATGATGTGCTAATTTTATTTGGTGCATAACTATTTTTATAATATGAGATCACACGTTAAAAGGAAAGGAATAAGTATGTGTGACCTTAAATAAACAAAGTGTACTTTATTAATTTTTGTAAAAATGCATAATTTTTTAATAAATATATATTATATTTTTTTGTAAAATAACAAATACAACTTTCTTTTATATTATTTAATAAGAATTTTATCAATTTTATTAGTTTGTTAATCGTAACTTCTGATAATATAAAAAAGCAAGTTTAATTTAAAAATAAAAAGTAATTAAGAATTTTACACTGATTGTCTCATGAAAAGATTATCATTTTATCAAAATACATGTGATAAATTCAAATTTTAAATTTGAACTGTAGACAAGTTCAAAATTTAAATTTGAACTATAAACTTCCATTTGCTAATAACTATGGATGTAAATGACGGTCGCCGAGACCGCCTAGGCGCTTGAAGGCCCTCGACCGCCGACGCCAAGGTCAAATCGCCGAGAAAAATCCGCCAACACATTTGACACTGCCGAGACCGCCGAGGCAGCCGCCGAGGCCGTCTTGGCACTGCCTAGATGACCATTACTCTTCTTTTTCCAATTTTTATTTCAATTTAAAAGTTAGATCTAAAATTAAAAAATGAAAGTTTAATTGAACTACTTCTTAATTTATTCGTTCTATGTCATATTATAATAGTTTTTAACATTTTGTTGACTTTTTATATTTTGCGATAGTTATTAATTATGTTTTAAATTTATAATTTATCTATAATATATATTTTTATTAATATATGTTTAGAAAAAAATTAATATTAATAAAAAAATAGAAAAACCTTGGCACCGCCTAGGCGGTCTTGGCGCTTGAAGGCACTCGACCGTCTGCCGACTTCCAAGCGCCATTTGCACCCTTGCTAATAACCTACTTTTTCAGAAAAAATGATTGTGTTTAATTTTAATATACAACTGATAAACTATAACAGTATACGATAACTCTGATGTCATAGTTAGTAATTATTGACCCAATTCACAGTTCGCTTTAGTAACCTATCAAAATATTGTGTCAATAAATTTAATTATTCAATTATTAATTAACATAATTTCTTTACAATTAAAATAATGAGACTACTATTATAGTTTTTTTTAAATTTAAATTATGAATAAAATTTCAAAATGATCAAAGACAATAAAAATATAAATAATAAATTTTCTATTTTTTTCTACGTTATTGTCTTTATTTTATTATTATCCATTTAAAAATAAAATATAAATAATTTAAGTATATAAATAATTATGAAAATTATATGCCTACTAATATATATATATATTTAAAATTGATGAACAACAAATTGTTAAATTATATTTGCAATGAAGACGTGGAATATAGTTGAGCAATTAAAAAATGGGATTAATTCTATGAAAAATGCACCACATTGTACTCAACTTTCAATTTAATCTTGGTCTTCACTATTATTATTAAAAAACTAAACATTTTATGAAATTTCAATTCGATACATGTTCTTTTATTTTTGGTTGGCAACTAATGACATGGCTCATCGGAGCGCGTAAAAGTTTACCACACTAGCGTAAACACATAAAATTACATTTTTATTTTTTTAAAATTTTCACATCATATATCATATGCATATATATAAAAATATACTTTTTATTTAAAAATATTTTTTGGCTGTAGAAGGGGAAAACATTTTATATGTTTGTAGTATTCAATATCAGATTCACAAAAAACTTGAAAAAACACTCAAATGCCCTAGGAAAAATTGTCCAAAATTGTATCAAATCCTAAAAAATTCCAATACTGGAGGTTTGAATTTCTAAATTTATGTATACACGCCAGCATGACAAACTTTTACTCACCCCGACGAGATATATTATTTAGTGCAATTCACTAACACTTTGAATTTTGGAGTTCTACTACTTTTTATTATTTTCTTATATAGAATAGATTTAGGGTTTCAACTATTGTTGAAAAAAAGTATAGTTGCAATTGATTATAAATTATGGATTGTTGCTTTTAAATCTTTGCCAAATCAAGCTATTAATTTTCTAAATTTTTCTTGCTATTGAGAAATTTTTTTTTTTCCAGGAAAGTTGGAATCAATTGAATTTTTTGTTGAATATATAGATTGCAATAACCAATAGAACAAAAAAATGATAAATTTTATCTGAGCATTAAATTTGCACTAATGAATTAATTGAATATTTGAATTTATTAGTAATGAATGGTGCAAATGAAACTAACTGTGGAGATCATTTTTTAAAGTTCACAAGTGAGAACTGAACAAGTAAGTAGACGATGATAACCAGTACATTGTTATAAAATTAACTACAAATGAGAAGCTGATAAATTATTTTTTATCCTTTAATTGACGATGAGGTATTTTATTATGTTTTGAAATTTTGGATGAGAAAAGGTAATTATTTAAAGTTTATTCATCTATGTACAATTTTTTATATGTGTATTTTTTCTGTATAACAATCTGTTGAAAAATATTTAATAAAATTGAACATGTGTTAATGAGGCAATGTTAATAATAAACTATTTAGCTAATTTATTGCTAAATAAATATTAATTGATGTTGATGATATATTTGGTAGATTAACAAGAATGATGATGCAGCCAATCAAGAAAATGTCGGTTTGAATTATTATGAAATCAGGTATTAAACTTAGTTTATAATTGAGTTATTCTTTTATGGTTTTAATAAAAAGCATTAATAAGTTAATGGTGAGATTTTATTTCTCTTAGGTGTCAACTGAAGATTGCCCATCTCTTACTATCAAAGATATTCAAGAGTATTCTTAATTCAATCTTCAAATCAATCAATTCAAGAGGTAAGATGAACTCACAATAAACAACATTATCAATTAAAGAACAAATGGAAGAATCTAAGGGTTTAAAAATGTTCATTTCATCCTTAAGCTCAACTTCCACTTCATCTTCTCCCTTTATGCTCATGTCCCATAGTGGACATTCATCTACATCTTCTTGTTCTTTCTCATTTCCTTCTCTTGAATAATCTCTTTCCTTCTCCTCTTCTTCTTGTTCCTTCACCTCCCCCTCCTTCTCTTCTTGATTCCTATCAATGTGTACACAAGAAGTGTCATATTCCATATCATCATGAAAAGGATTAATATAATGATCAATGTAATTATAAAAAAGATTAATAAAACTCTTAAGATCGGAAGTTTCTTGAACACGAGGCTCTTTGATCTCCTCAAACTTATTATCATCATTAAGAATCTTCTTATCAAAATCAAATGAATCACAAAGGTCCTTGTATTCATCATGACCATCATAATCATCCTCTTCATCATCTTCCTTTTCATCTTCATCATCTTCCTTTTCACTCTCCTTTCTTTGCTCTTATTCTAGTCCATCCTTCTCTTCTTCTTGATTCCTAACAATTTCAAAATGAGGAAATTTATAAGCAATATCATCAATAATAGGAATCTCATAATCAATGCAAGCATGAGGAGGACCAGTAGAAATCATAAAACTGGAAAATTTTAGAAAATAACGAGCTTTCATCTTCTCAAAATCGTCATCATCATCATCTTCATCTTCCACATTCCCTTCTTCCCCCATACTTTCCACTTTCCTTTCAACTTCATCATCTAGATTATCCCCATCTTTCTCCTCCACCTTTTCTTCACAAACCTCATAGGCTTTGGCTCAATTGCTCCAATTGGAGCTCCAAACTCTTGATTTGGTCACCTTTAGTTTTGTAAATTTGATCAAACTTCTTGTTTGTCTCCTCAAAGTGCCTTTCATCTTCCATTCTCATCTCTTCCAATTGCTTGAGAATTTGAGCTAGAGCCTCATCTAAATCAATTGAGGAAGTGTTTTCTTGATGGGAAGGTATAGGTGGAGGTGGATCGTAGGAATACACATCTTGATCGTAGGAGCATGTATCTTGGTAATAAGTGTAGGAATATGGATCTTCATAAGTGGTGTAGGAACATGGATCCTCATAAGAGTAGAAATCTTGATATGCATATGAATTAGGAGGATAAGGATCTTCTTGTGGAGGTTGTGGTTGATATGGGTAAGGTTGATATGTGTAGGAATTAGGAGGATATATGTATTGTGGAGAATACGAGTAGTGGTTATATCTGTCCATCTCAATCGAGTTCACTCCTAAAAAAAAAGCAAGTATCAACACTCACAAAGAATGATTAAAGACAAACAAAGAAATAAAGAAAAACAAAGTAAGCATCAATACAAGCTCAACAAAGTGACCGTTTCCCCGGTAACGGCACCAAAAACTTGTTTTGGCGTTGCCGGGATTCAAGGATATCCAAGTAAACAAACAAATACAAGCCTAATAAAGATATCGTTTCCCCGGCAACGACGCTAAAAACTTGTTAGCCAAAATCGTGTCTCACGCAAGTGTACGTGGTCGTCGTATACGTGGCAAGTTAACCAAGAAATAAAAATATCGAACACAGTGAAATAATGTGATATCAAGCAAGCATTGAATGTTCACAAAGGTTAATAACTAGGAAAAACAAGATAAAGGTCTTGGTTTCTATCTACTATTCAACAAAGCTTAGTAAATCCTAACTATCACCACTTAGAGATAAGCAAGTGAGTGATGTGTGTGCATTAGTGTAATCCTACTATGGTTCACCTAGTGCCTATCTATCCTAGCATGCAAAAGGTCACTTGATGTCTTAATTGAGCTAAGGACTTTAACTAGTGTCTAGATCTCTCTAACAACACAAGTTAAGGGCTCTATCAAGTGTCTAGATCTCTCTAACAACACACAATACTCTAATTGAGAGGTCTTTACTCCTAAACAATTCTCATTGACTTATGAGCATTTAATCAAACACTTAGCATGCACAATATTCAATCAAGAACTTCTATGAACAAGCTCAATTCTCATTTATTGCTTATCCACTTAGGCAATAAACATCCAATTGGCATTCCAAGCATTCATACAATTCATCAAATTAGAGAACTAATCAATCAAGATCACTTAATCATGCATAGGATTAATAAAACACTAAAATACAACATAGTATTCATACACCAATGCAACAAGGGATTAGCCCATGTCTAATTGGGAATGAAAATCAACAATTAAGAATCTAAAACATTATTAAGAACTAAAACAAGAGAATTAAAGGAAATCTTACCATATATAGAAGAAATGAAATACAAGCTACAAACCTCCAAATGCTAAGTCTTGATCCAAAGCTCAAAAAACATAAACCGAATCGTAGAAATGTAGAAAATTGAATGGAGATTACAATACAAAAAATGGAAAAATGGATTAAAGATCCAACAGATGGATCAAAAGTAATTGTAGAAAGAAGTAAGAAATCTAACTAATAACCCACTAAGTAACCTCTAATCTCTCTCTAAAACTACCTCATGATCTAAAGTAATGAAATGCTCCCTTGAGAATCTGATCCTTGAGTATTTATAGTGCCCAACATGCTTAGACCAAAGTGCCCCTCATTAAACGTGCAAAAGGATGAAATTACCCTTGAAAATGTGAATTTCTGAACTCACGCTCGGACAGCTTCCCATTACCGCTCGGACACGGCTGGTCGAGCACCGGTCTACACTTGGTCGAGCACCGGCCAGACCGGTGTACAGAGCATTTTCGCTTGACCACAAGAGGTGAACCGCTCGGACATGGCCTGGTCAACGAGATCTTGTGACGTCTGATTTTCATTTAAAAGCTCTTTCACCCTATAAAGCTCCACAAGAAAAATGTTGGAAGTGGGATAATCAGATCCAGAAATCATGTTAGTTATTTCATGAAATATAGCCAAGAATTTGCATACTTCCTCCACTTGCGACCACTCAAACTCACTTGGTACATAAGTAAAACCAGGGTCGATGTCTTGATACCTGGAAAACACATCCTTGAATTCTAGAGCAGAAGCCAACATGAGATATGTGTTATTCCATCTAGTTTGACAATCTAGAATCAATTTTCTTGTGGGTAATTGCAGCTGTTTTGCAATATTTGCAAACTGAATAAGATGAGACTCTGAATTTTTTAAGTATTTGACCCCATGCCTAACAACTTCAGTCACTTCATCAAGACTTTTAAGACCATCTTGCACCAAAAGATTAAGAATGTGTGCACAACACCTCACATGAAACATCTTTCCCCCAATGCTCAATTTCTTTCTTAGAACAAAATCTTTTCTAAGTCTCATAATATAAACATCATTATATGCAGCATTGTCTACAGTCATGCTAGGCACTTTGTTCTCAATCCCCCCCAATCACTGAAACATTTGCCTAAAGCATCACTAAATATCAAATATATAGCAACTCATGAAGGAAATAATCTACAGCAGCAAAGATGGATGGATGGATGGATGGATGGATGTTAGTGTGTTGTAGACTTGTAGTCACATTTAAATATGATTGTGGCTATACATATGTGATGGAAAAGATGAAATATCTAAGCTTAAAGAAACCACCAGAAGATTAAAATGCAATCAAAATAAGACCAATAATGTAACTATATAAACTTACACTACAACACAAGATTTGATCAAATAAGGAATCCAACATTATATCTTTATTTAGTTATGTTGATCAAATAAGGAATCCAACCTACACTGCAATATAACAATATATGTATGTATGATAATCCAACATTATAATAGCAAATAAGGAATCCAACATTATATAATAGCAAATAAGGAATTTTCAACATTATGATAATCTAATAAAATACAATAAAACTTGAATAGATAATTACCACTTACCAGTAGACAAAATAATAAGTGGTGAAGAATTGATGACATATTTGGAAACATCAACTGCTCAAGCAAATCTGCAAACAACAATCCAACCATAAGAAAAAGACAAAGAAAATACATTTTAAAGCACACAAAATTTAAGGGCACTTGTGCAGTTAATTCAAGCATTAGAAAAAATCTAGGGTTTTAAATGAAGAACCTGGCGTCGAAGGTGCAGAGCGTCAGCGATGGCTGGAAGTCCGCGGTGGCGGGGGTCGGCAGCAGCTGGGCGACGGCGGTGGCTGGGCATCGATAACGGATCTCCGTTCTACTCGAAGGCTGCTCGCGGCGAAGGCTGAGCGTCGGTGGTGCTGGGCATCGGTGGAGGCTAGGCATCGGCAGCGGCTGGGCGTCGCCTCATCGCGAAGGTTCTGCTCGAAGGTTCAAGGTTGTCCCGTGGCGGTGGCTGCACGGTGGCTTAGCTTACGGCGGCGCGGTGGTGGCCTAGGCTGGGAGCGTGGGAGTTGTCGGTCGCTTAGAGGATGAGAGATGGTGTGTGTGTGTGTGTGTGTGTGTGATTGAGAATTGAGATGGGTACCGTGTGTGGTGTGTGTGAGATTTGGATTAGGGTTAGAAATTCAGAATTTAGGAAAAATAATATATATTTATGAATTTACAAAAATATCCTTATACTTTTGAGCTTATTCGAGTAGCTCACGAGCTAGCTCAGCTCGACTCGTTAATGTAAACGAGCTTTATTGATACTCGAGCTCGGCTCGTTTAGCTATTCGAGCGAGCCGAGTTTGAGCCTTAACGAGCTGAGCTCACGAGCAGCTCATTTATTTTAACAGCACTAGGTGGGTGTAACTAAAAAACAGCGTGCAATTTCAACACTACTTTGAGTACTTGATGAAGATAGTATGAAACCGTTTGTCTAGACCTCCTAAAATCTAATTTTACAACACTATTTTTTTGTGGTGGCCCAAAACAGATAAAAACATTGCAACATGTTCTTCAACAATTACATACTTAATTATGGTCCACTAACCCACCCAATTCCCTCATTATTAAATAGAGATAGGCAAAATTGTTCCTAGATATTCTTGTTGGGACAATCTGAGTATTTTGATTAGATCCCAAAACCCCTGATGATTTTAGGATTGTCTAGATCAGGATTAGTCAGGTTAGAATAGTTTTCTATTCATAGGGATTCAGTTCAGGGAGAACGTGTTTGTTGACATGGCGAACTAATACAATTGGCTCTGAAATAATCAGCAAGGCTTGCTAGGTCGTCAGAGCTCACTCGGACCCGCGGAGATCTAGAGCTCGCCCGCACAGCTCGCTCAAGGAGCTCGCCCCTGCTCCCAGGAGGACCTCGCAGAGGTCCGTCATCACACAGCACCCGGAAGTCACACAAGGCACTGGAGCTCGCCTCCCAGCTCGCCCGGGAGCTCGCCTCGTAGCCTGTAGGATCACGATGGTTTCGCTCTTTTTCCCTCCATCCGGTTTATCCACAAGGGTGGTTTACGGCGAGGTTTTTATTGAGGTCCATCTAGTCTAAAACAAGGTAGTAGGATGAGGCATGAGATAGGGAGCAGTGCGAGGGACTGAGATGAATGTGTGGAACCTTCGTCAACACCGGAAGCCAAATAGGCTCGTAAGGTGCCGCCTCACACTCACGTACCTATAAATAAGGCCTCTCTTGTGCAATTCCAAGAATTAATACATTTCCTACACTTTACTTTCTCTCTCTAAGCTCTCCACTCTCTCTCTCTCTATATATATTATCCAAGAACATTAATATTCCAAGATTATTGTTTGATAGGATTAATCCGATATAAAGCCACATAAACGAAAATGATTAGTAAATTCTATCAACAATTTAGAGCTAGAAGGAGGGTTGCAAATCTAAAAAATTAAAATTTTTCAAGAACAAAAGAGTTAGGGTTTGTCGAAGATTTGAAGATTTGAAGGTGTTCTTGATAAAACTCAAGAACACTTGAAGATACACATACATATTCATTCCTTTGGACGAAAAACCCAGATTTCTGGACGAAAACTCAAATTCCCGAATTTACATATTCTGCCCAAAAAAAGTTTTCAAACGCACGCGTGTACACGAATAAACCGAATTCTGGATAATTCGTCACACGCGAGGCTAGATGAAAATTTGCACAGCTCCACCTAAGCTGGACGACCATCACCTCGGCGACCTTCCTCCACCTCGGTGACCTGCAGCAAGTTACCCCCTCCGAAACCCAAAAATGGCTAACACTCGAGCCGCTAAGGGATAGACCTCCGCAGCTGCCGGAAGGTCCAAAGGGGGCGACCAAAACCAGGCCGAGGCCGAAACCTCACGCCAGGTGATGGAAACCTCGCATCCACCTCCCCAAAAGAGCACCGCAGCTCTGCGACCCCCGCAAGTTGTAGTGGCACAAGAAGACTTAGCCCTTGCCCTGAGGGACCTGGCCAACTATCCCGAGGAGCTCCAACGCACCATCGCAACCCTACAAAGGTTGCAGTAGAGGCAGAATGACGAGCTCGCCCTAGTGCCCAGGCGAGCTCTAGCCACCGAAGCTCGGGAGCAGACGAGGCCCACTCAGGGCACCCAGACCCGGGGGGAGTATAGCGTCCTCCCCACTGAGCAGGAGGCGAGCTTGGCCTAAGCTCGCCAGCACCGGGAACGAACCGGAAAGGCCAAGGTGGTGGAGGAGCCAGCCCCATACACTGAGCGAGCTTCGGTCTACACCGAGGCCTCCGCCACACACCAATCACAGAGGAGAGAAGTCCTCCAAGGCTGTCTGGGCCCCAGGTACGGGGAGAATGATCGGACGGCGGCCCCAGCTGTGTCCCACTGGGACTCTGACCAGCAACCGCGCAGGTCCGCCCTTGAAAGATTGAGAAGGCCCGCCACCGACAGGTTGGGTCCCCATAGCGGAGGTTAATTCCCGCCCGTCACAGAGAGGTCACCCCAGAGTGAGGCACCTCGGGGACGTGCGTCCACGAGATGCACGACTTTCGAGCAACCTTCACCGGAGGTGACCCGCGATGACGAGCTGGCCTCAATGAAAAGGGTCATCGAGGCGCTACAAGCACAAGTAGCAGCCAAGTCTGGCGGACCTGATGCCACCACCCTCCCTGCATCTTCGTTGGCACCTGCCATCCTCCGCGCACCGGTCCAAAAGAAAATTCAATTCCCGGTGATGTCTGCATACGAGGGCGAATCCGACCCGAAAGTCCACCTGGCCAAGTATGCAGACTTTATGATTTCGGTGGGTGCCACCGACTCTACTCAGTGCCGGAACTTCCCGCTGACCCTAGGGGACCGAGCCCACCGCTGGTTCTCATCACTCACCCCGGGGTCAATCTGCTCATTTGGCCAACTCTCGCGGGAGTTCTTGGCCCACTTCTCTGGGTTCGGATCCTACCTTACCCAGAAGCACCGGCTCACCAACATCCACCAAGGCGAGAATGAAACTGACCAGCAGTACCTGGAGAGGTTCGATAGGATACTGATGGAGGGCGAGCCGGTGAGCGAGGACACCAAGGTCGTCGCTGCGATGGCCGGACTCAGGAAGGGCACCGACCTCTGGAAGGAAATGCACCTCGCATGTCCCAACACTTACACCAAATTCCGCCACAAGGCTGGGGTGTTCGTGGCTATGCAGGAGGCACTACTGAAAGAAGTTGGTGCCCAAGAGGAGAGGAAGCCCTACGGGAAGAAGTCTGGGGGCGCATACAAAGCCCCTCGGAACTTAAAGGCCTTCGGCGAGGGAGACGAGCTCAAGGAGAAGCTCAACCAGGTCCTCACAGTCTCCGTCGACCACGTCTTTACTGCTGTTAAGGACAAGGCCCTGCTGGAGGAGCCGAGGTAGATCCGTCAGGACTGCATGAAGCTCAACCCCAACAAGTACTGCGCCTATCACCAGGCGATCGGCCACTTCACCAGCGAGTGCAGAGACCTCCTCAAGAAACTCTGGAAATTCTACGAGGATGGGAAGCTGACCGAATTTGTGAAGAAGGCCCCAGCTAAGAGGCCGAGGTTCTAAAGGAGGGTGGCCTCCGACGATGAAGAGGAGGAGGACGCGGGCCAGCGCGGACCTCAAAATAGGAGGAGGGCACCTCCCCAACCTCAGCAAAACATGGAGCCCACCCGAGAACTCTTAGTTCTTGAGGAGGAGATCGGAGCTGCCGGAGGTCTCCAGGACGGGGGGATCTCCATGTCCAAGAGAAAGAGGAAGGCCGAGATCCGGGCCGTGAACCAGGTCCAGGAAGGCAGCTCCGGCCCCAGGTCCATCGCATAGCTTACTGACGAGCTGACATTCTCCTCGGCGGACCTGGAGGGGGTACTGACGCCCCACAACGACTCGTTGGTGATAACCGCCAATATCATGAACGTTCGAGTTCACAGGCTACTTGTGGACACCGGCGCATTCACCAACATCCTCTTCAAATCCACCTTAGATGCCTTAAGTGATTTTGAGTCGTATATTGAACCTAGCAATACTAGGATAGTGGGGTTCGGAGAAGCTGTAACCGTCCCCCTATGTAGTATTAGGTTGAGCGTCCAACTTGTATCGACCGAGGACCAGGAGCGGAGACTGACTAGGC
The DNA here is from genome assembly GCA_026898435.1 of Prunella vulgaris. Lineage (NCBI taxonomy): Eukaryota > Viridiplantae > Streptophyta > Magnoliopsida > Lamiales > Lamiaceae > Prunella > Prunella vulgaris. Next base: position 24,107 of record JAPKLY010000456.1, read on the forward strand.
TCATAGATTTCCTAGTTGTCGACCAGCAGTCCTCCTACAACGGGTTCCTTGGCCGCCAGTTTATTAATGAATTCAAAGTGGCGTGTTCGACCTACTACTACTGTTTGAAATTCCCAACTCCAAAAGGCGACGGAACTATAAAAGGCGACCAGAAAAAGGCCCGAGAGTGTTTACTCCAAATTAAAGATGACCAGGTCAAAAGGGCGGTGACGCGGGTCCAGGTCCTTGAAGAAGACGTACAGGTCCCGGCAGACGAGCCAAACATCCTAGATGTCATCTCAGTCGAAACTGAGATGATGGAGGTAGGCGATCTGCCGGAAATCGACCAAGTGTCAGGACCTGCGCAAGACGCACAACCGGTGCCAATGGAGGGATTGGAGCAGGTCCAAAACAACCAAGTGTTGGGACCTGCGCGGGAACAACAACCTGCTCCCATGGAGGTGGTTGATGAAGGCCAAGATGGGGGACCTGCGGGAGGTCAAGAACCAATGCCAATGGATGTTGACCCAACTCCCCAGGTCACCGAACCATCCCAAGTTGATAAACCACCGGAGGTACTAACAGCTGGTGAACCCGCCCAAGCTAAAAGCCTACCCGATGACCTCGAGGCGCGCATAGGTCATGAACCTGCGCAGATGTCACAAGAGGAGTGGGACGAGTTCACCGGTGATCCGAGGTGGAAAAGTCAAAAGAGAAAAGCCACCCCCATGGAGGAACTAACGGCACTCCCGGTGGACCCAGAAAGGGACTTAGAACTTTTTATCGGTTCTGAGTTACCTGAACCGTACCGGTTGAGGATGGAGCTATTTTTATGTCCAACCTGGACGTGTTTGCTTGGTCCCATGAGGATATGACGGGAATCCCACTGGAGCACGCTTGTCACAGACTTAACATAGATCCGACTAGGAAACCCGTACGTCAAAAGCGAAGAAAGTATGGACCAGACAAATACGCAGCTCTAACTGTTGAGGTGGAGAAATTGTTAGACAACAAGCTCATCAAAGAAGCTTTGTGTCCGCAGTGGGTCGCGAACCCCGTCTTGGTGAAGAAACACAACGGGACGTGGAGACTCTGCATCGACTTCATGGACCTAAACAAAGCATGCCCGAAGGACAACTTCCCCCTACCTCACATTGATCAGCTGGTAGACAGCACTGCTGGCCATGAAATGATGACATTCATGGATGCTTTCGCAGGCTATCACCAGATAGCTTTGCACCCAGATGACCAGGAACATACAGCGTTCTACACCAACAAAAACATATATTGTTGGGAAAGAATGCCATTCGGACTCATCAACGCCAGAGCCACCTACCAAAGGTTGGTGAATAAGATGTTTGACCAACACATTGGTGAAACCATGGAGGTATACGTGGACGACATAGTTGTCAAGAGTTTGAGGAAGGAGGACCACCTCGACCACCTCAAACAGACCTTCGACATACTGCACAACTACAACATGAAACTGAACCCCAAGAAAACAAGCTTCGGCGTATACTCTAGAAAGTTCCTGGGGCATCTAGTTAGCCAACGCGGGATCGAGGTCAACCCGACACAGGTCCAGTGCATAATCGAGATGCGCGTGCCCGATTCTGTGCAACAAGTTCAAAGGCTGACTGGGTGCATGGCGGCTCTGAACAGATTCATTTCCAGGTCCGGCGACAGGAATCGTCCATTCTTCGAGGCGATCAAAGCAAACACACGGAGGTACAAAGAGGCGGCCAAAGTTGGCAAACTCCACATCAACAAACACTTCGTGTGGACGAGCGAATGTCAACGAGCCTTCGAGGACATTAAGGCATACCTGGCGGATACGCAGGTCCTGTTAAAGCCGGTACCTTGAGAGAAACTATATCTCTACCTAGCTGCGTTGGAGGTGGCCATTAGCTCCGTCCTGGTCCGAGAAGAGGCGAAAACACACCTGCCAGTGTACTATGTAAGCCAAGTCTTACACGAAGCTGAGTTGCGGTACACCCCAACAGAGAAGCTAGCTTATGCACTGGTGATGAGTGTTAGAACACTGAGACCCTACTTCTATGACCACCCGGTAGAGGTGCTGACGACGTTCCCACTACGTCAAATCCTGCAGAGCCCAGACAACCCCGGACGCCTGCTGAAATGGTCACTAGAGATCAGCCAGTACGGTATAACCTACGCAACCCCAAACAACGATCAAGGGACAAGCGCTCGTCGACTTTATCGTCGAGCTAACTTTCCCACAAGATCCGACGAGGGGGCGTATAGCTCCGTGGCACCTCTACGTGGACAGGTCATCGACCAGCATAACAGCGGGCGTCGGCGTGGTCCTGATCAGCCCGGACAGATAAGTCTTCACCTCCGCAATCCGGTTCGACTTCTGAGCAACCAACAACGAGGCGGAGTATGAAGCATTGATAGTTAGACTTAGGCTATCATTACCTGTAGGGGCAACAAATCTTCAAGTTTTCGAAGATTCCCAGCTAATAATATCCCAAGTCCGGGGGGAGTATGAAGCAAAAGACCAGCAGATGATGACCTACCAAAAGATAGCCGCGCACTTAATCTCGATGTTTACACAGGTCTACATCAACCAGATACCGCGGCTAGAAAACACACAAGCAGACGCCCTAGCCCGGCTAGCTACCAGCAATGGCGAAGCCGAATTCACGCAGGTTGTGATCACCACACTGAAAAACCCCTCGATGTCCGATTACAAAGTAAATCAAACCTCGAGTGGGGGGCAGGAGAACAGTGAAGATGGTGACGATTGGTGCACTCCAATCCAAAAATATCTAACAGACGGAACAACCCCCTTGGACACCTGGGAAGCTAGCCGGCTAGTGAAGCAAGCTGCGAGATATACGCTGCTGGATGGCCAGCTCTACAAACGTGGATTCTCTCTACCCCTGCTCAAGTGCCTAACTAGGAAACAACGGTCCGAGGTGTTTGAAGAAATTCACGAAGGAATTTGTGGGAGTCACGCTGGGGGCAAGCATTGGCATATAAGACGATCAGGCAGGGCTACTACTGGCCCACTCTTCGCAAAGATGCCATCAGCTTCGTGCGAAGGTGCCGAAAGTGTCAACTTTTCTCACCTAATATCCACTCCCCAGCCAACCAGCTGAAGTAGGTTTTCAGTCCATGGCCTTTCGCGAAATGGGGTATCGACTTGATCGGCCCATTTCCACCTGGTAGAGGCGGTGTAAAGTTTGTCGTTGTAGCAGTGGACTACTACACCAAGTGGGCTGAGGCCGAATCTCTCACAACAATAACCCAAGAAAGGATGATTGGCTTCATTTGGAAGAACCTGATCTGTAGGTTTGGACTCTCGCAGTCGGTCATCACTGATAATGGAAGGCAGTTCGACGGACAAAAGTTGAGGGATTTCTGCAATTCATGGAACATCAAGAAGCACTACTCAACTCCTTACCATCCTCAGTCGAACGGTCAGGTCGAGGCGGTGAACAAAATTCTGAAACACATATTGAAGCTCCCGGAGGTCCTATGGTCTTACAGAACTTCCTATAGGGCCAGCACCGGAGAGACCCCGTTTGCCCTAGCCTTCAGAACTGAAGCGGTGGTACCCGTCGAAGTCCAGAACAAGACTTGGAAAGTGGTAGGATATGACGAAGAAAAGAATGACGAAGCCTTGGCAGTAGAGAAGGATTTGATCGAAGAGACCAGAGCTTCGTCAGAAATGAAGAACGCCACCAACAAGCGTAGAGCAGAAAAGTATTACAACTCTCAGGTCCGAGACCGGAAATTCAAGGTCAGAGACCTGGTGTTGAAAAAGAAGTTGATGGCCCCACCAGGTGTGTTCGGTTCAAACTGGGAAGGACCGTTCAGAGTCACCGCAGCCTGGCCGAACGGCACTTATGATCTCGAAGACGCAGAAGGCAACACCTCGTCATACACCTGGAGCGCGGCCCACCTGAAAAAGTTCTACCAATAGACTAGAATTCTGTAATACACTAGTCGAAGGTTCGCATCAGAAATGTTGATAACAACCAATGTAAATTACGTTGCTATAAAAAGTTAGAAAATTTGTGAAATCAGAAAAATTTACCAAGTGTCTGGACCTGCGTAGCTCGTCCCCTACGCGAGCTACCTCAGGTCGCCCACTGCCCCAGAGAGCTCGCCAACCCCAGCTCGCCCGAGCACTCAAAAACCCATAATGCGCAAGGACCAAGGTCCCAAATGTTGTAATTAAATAGCTCGAAGGCAAAGGTCAAAGCGCCCAAGGTCGCGAAGGTACCCTTCTTAAAGGATTGCTAAGCACCTACTGCCACAAGTTAGAAAAATTCGCGAAAAAGACGAAAAACATCTAAGGCATGGTTCGTGAAACCCAACGGCCCAACGTGAATCAATCGAAGTGCAGCTCGCTACCCTAAGTGGTCTAAGACGAGCAATTCGCGGCCTTAAGTGGTGTAAGACGAAGAATACACACTCTCAAAACAGAGGTACAATTCGTAGTCGTAAGTGACGTAAAATGAACGATTCGTTTCTCAAAGTAGAATAAGACGAACAGTTAAGTACCCATAAAATAAATAAAAACGAGCTATTTTGAAAATTATAACGTAAAAGCGCAAAAATGAAGTACGAAGAGTTGGACAAAAAATGCTCGGTCTCTTTTCAAAAGACACTTAGGAAATTTTCAAGGCAAAAATACTTGAAAATTCCTAAGTGTTCGAAGTGGTGCTGGCCACAAAGGCCGACCAGCTGGCCATCTTTGAACTACAAAAAGCTCCTTCTGGGCGAGCTATACATGAGCCCGGCGAGCTACGACTACTTAAGCAAAAATCAAAAAGCTACAAAAATAAAGCTCCTTCTAGGCGAGCTATGGAGCCTGGTGACCTACTACAAGTTGGGAAATAGAATGCTAATCTAGGAAAGCAAGAAAAAACAATGTCTACGGGCTCGGGATCGGCGACCTCTTGAACGGCCCCGTTGGGAGTGACCTGGCGGATTGGAGTAGGGGTTGGAAGAGCGAGCTCGGACTCAGAGGTGATGTTGCCTGTGCATCCGCTGATGTCCAGCTCACTGATATTGAGCATCGTGTCCCTGAGAGCCTCCTGCATCTGCTCCATAGTCGGCGGAACCTCGCCTTCAGCACCCCCTGCGACGTCCTCGACTTCCTCTGCGAGCTCAGCAGTCAGGACCTCTTTCGTCTGAATGATGTTAAATATTTGACGAGCGGCATCGAGGTTGATCGCATAGCCGGCGAGGTCCCCTATGTTTAGCTCCGTGCCGGGGGGATTTTGGACTTAGCCAAGCAATCATCAAACTCAGTCACAAGGGCCTCCCACTCGCTGTCATCATTTATCCGCGCCCATTGGAAGGAACGGATAACCTCGGCAAAGCAGAGAACGTAGCCTTTGTCGGTGGCGATCACCTTCGCGAGCACCAACTCCTCGGGAGAGATGGTGGCGTCCGAGCGACCCTTGAGCTCGGCGATCTCTAAGACCCTGGCGGCGACCTCCTCGCAGAGCCTCGTACACTCCTCCGAGTTGCCTTGGTTTTGATCCCGAAGGATCTTCACTTCGTCCCGGGCCCGGGCGAGCTCCTCGTCCTTGGAAATGAGCTGTTGACGAGCTTGCTCGAGCTCGGCCTGCTGACGGCAGAAATTGGCTTGAAATTTCTCCATCTTTTTTATGGCATTTTGTTCCGTCTCCAGCGAAGCCTTCACCTTAGCCTCCATCCCGGCGAGCTGACCAACAGCTTTATTTCGCTCGTCTCTGATCTTGTTGAGCAGTTTTTTCACGTCATAACGAGCTTTGTCCGAGACAGTGATTTCGTCGGTGACGAGCTGAGCGGCCGCCATGGCTGCACAAGCATAGTGCATCGCCAGCCTCGCCTTGTCGGCGGGCTTCTGCCTCTCTATCATGGCGAGCTCGGAGGTGGAGAGGTACTTAGGGGCCTCGGTGAAGATCCGGCGAGTCGACCCCTCGGGAAGGTCCCTAGGCGAGGTCAAAGCCTTACAGCTCTCTGCAATGTGAAGAGATTCAGGCCGCTGCGGGAGCTCGGCAGGGACATACCTGCACACGTCCGAAGAGTTAACAAAAGTTGTAGAAAGTTATAAGGAAAAACTAAACGGCTTCCAACTTCAAAAAGAAGCTCTCTCTCTTACCCGAACCTATCGGGGTTGAGCCCAAGGAGGGTGTCATCCCGGATAGGGACCCCGTAGGGAGACGGCGGGGGCGCGCTCTGAGGAGTTGGAGGCGCATGAGTAGAATGGGGTACAAGAGTTCGCCCTGATCCTCCGTGAGTCGACCCGGAGCCCCCTCGGTCACTGTGCTCAGCGGAGCCACCCTCAGCCCGAGCTCACTTGTTGGAGCGAGCTTCATCCTCGCTTACTCGCGAGCCATCTCCCCGGTGGAGAGTCCGCTTTGTCTGATGGGGCGGAGGCTGAGTACCCCGCTCGAGATTGGAACCTCGCCCCGCCCCCTTTTTTACATTGGCGACCTTCTCTTTAGTAGGGGGAGGTACCGAGGTCTTCTGCGAGCCTGACCCCCCTGCCTTGTCCTCGGCCTTGGCGACCTCCAACTTCTTGGTCGCGTCCAGCACTGCCCCCGACGGGATACCTTCTCGGCCCGAGTGAGGTTTACCCATTTTCAGCTGCCGAGCTAGGAAATGATAAGCTTCGGGAACGTCTACGGGAGGAAGCGCGGCAACAGAGTCTGCACCTGCAAAATGGAGGAGAGCGGTTAGCAACCTGGCGAGCTCTGCCTACAATGAGGCGAGCTATTAAGGCTTCAAATTTGGTGAGGATTAAAACCTTGAACAGCTAGGTAGTGGGGCGAAGTGATGAGACCGGCGAGCCTACGGCAGTGATGTTGGCACAAGTGCTTTATCTCACGGTCTTTCTTTTCTCGCAAGCAACACACAGTCCGTACGAACTCAAAGCCAACTGGGATCTCGGGCTTCCCGCGACTCGATTTGTGACGCTTCAAGCCTGCAAAAAAGGTAGATTAGATTAGTAAATCTAATCCAACGCACACACACTGAAGCACGCCACCTACAGCTCGCCTCCCCATATTTCTCCGGAGTAAGGATACGCCCTCCGTGTCCATTGGAAGCTCGCCAATCCCCTCCAATGAAGAAGAACTGTTCTTTCCAGTCCCGGACCTTGTTGGGGAGGTCGCCCAAGAACTTGTCCCCCGGGTGAGCTTGGAGGGAATAGTATACTTTCCCTTCCCTCACTTGGCGGATCACGTTGAATAGCTCGCTGATCTCGGCCGTGCTCATCCAATTCTCGTAGCCCTCGAGGCTGAAAATGGTCAGTGCCGCCAACAAACTGCTCCATGCGTTGGGGGTTAACTGCGTGATGGCGAGGTTCGTGTCCATCAAGAACTGCCCAATGATGGGGTGCAGGGGCAAGGTAAGCCCGGCCTTCAGGGTGTGGTAATTGATGGCGGTGAGTCCGGCAGGGGGGAGGTCGGCGTGCTCCTTGTCCCTGGGAGCGTACATGAAAATGTCCAAGGGGATGCGGAACGTCTTTCGAATGTCCGGCAGGGCATACTCACTGATAATGCTCTCCACCCCATTCGCCTTGAGGTCGGACTTGCCGGCGGCCTTGGGAGAAGCTCGCCGGGGTAGAGGGAAGCTCACCTCGTGAGTTCTTACATACTCCCTCCATCCAAAGTCGTGGACGACATCGGCGAAGACTTGATATTCGGGGAGTCTGGGGAACGGAAAGCCGATGAACCGGAGGTACTCATAAGTAACCTCTGTCCCTAGGTCGCCGATGTCCTCCTCGTCCACCTTGTGAGCCAGCTCGCTGGTCGGGTCGCCGGCCTCAGCGACCTCTTCCTGGGTCTCGGCCTCGCCTTCGGCAACCTCTTCCTCATCAGGAGCTACGGCTCCCACAGAAGCTCGCTCGGAGTAATCCCAGAGTTCACAGAGCGGGGATTGCTCGCCAAAGTTGGTAGCTCGCTCACCGGGGTCGGAACGAACCTCGCCCTCGAGATCGCGGCTGCTTGGGCGAGCTACGGAGCTCACCCCGGAACCCGATGAGATTATCACAGGAGTTGTTCGGGGAAAGGGGCGGTCATCAGTCATAAGTCTCTTCCCTGAGTTACGGTTCGAGGTGGTACGACTCGAAGAGTTCACAGACATGGCGAAGTTGTTATCGGAGATGTTCAGTTTTTAAGCCCAAAAGGTTCAAAAACAGCCCAACAGTCACCGGAATGCTCATGTATACGGTCGAAAATCTGGCGAGAATGGATGAAAGAAAGAAGAAGAAGAGAGAAAACGAGTAATCTACCTTGGAAAACGCTTGAAGAACCGCCGGAAGCAAGGAGACCGTTCGCCGGAAAATTACTCGGAAGGTTGAGAATGCGAAAATGAGGAATGAGGAAGGTTCCTCCTATTTATAGACATGGGGCGCGAGCTCGAATTTCCCAAAAGACCAGGGACCTCTCTGCAAAAATTCGAAAGTTAAATCATTATTATGGGCGGGAACCGAGGTATCAAAAGGCGTGCGCGATGCCTGGGATCCCGCACCATGTCGGCCGAGGTGACCTCCACGGCGGAGCTCGCCCACCAGCTCGGCACTCGCCTGAAGATAGTTCGCCAGGATTCGAGTTCTCCAGCTCGCCCGTACACCTGACAAAGTCATGAAGTACGCGAGCTGGGGGGCAAATGTTGACATGGCGAACTAATACAATTGGTTCCGAAATAATCAGCAAAGTTTGCCAGGTCGTCAGAGCTCACTCGGACCCGCGGAGATCTAGAGCTCGCCCGCACGGGGGCAGCTCGCCCGCACAGCTTGGTCAAGGAGCTCGCCCCTGCTCCCAGGAGGACCTCGCCGAGGTCCGTCATCACACAGCACCCGGAAGTCACACAAGGCACTGGAGCTCGCCTCGTAGCCTGTAGTATCACGATGGTTGCGCTCTTTTTCTCTCCGTCCGGTTTATCCATAAGGGTGGTTTACGGTGAGGTTTTTAATGAGGCCTATCTAGTCTAAAACAAGGTAGTAGGACAAGGCATGAGATAGGGAGCAGTGCGAGGGACTGAGATGAAGGTGTGGAACCTTCGTCAACACCGGAAGCCAAATAGGCTCGTAAGGTACCGCCTCACACTCACGTACCTATAAATAAGGCCTCTCTTGTGCAATTCCAAGAATTAATATATTTCCTACACTTTATTTTCTCTCTCTAAGCTCTCCACTCTCTCTCTCTCTATATATATTATCCAAGAACATTAATATTCTAAGATTATTGTTTGATAGAATTAATCCGATATAAAGCCACATAAACGAACACGATTAGTAAATTCTATCAACAGTGTTGAAGACTGAAGATTGTTGGTGTCGACCCAATTATTTAAAGTCAAAAGTGCATTCCATCCTTAAGAAGTCAGAGTCAGTCTTGAAGATTGCCTGAACTGAAGCTGAAGTCTGAAGACCTGAAGATCCATCCTAAAGACAGTCCGAAGATTTTACTGACTATTGATCCTACTGAGTACTCTAAGCATGCTCAGGACAAGACTTAGTCAATGAGGGCAATGTAACCTTGATCAGGCTGAGTATCATCTTTTGATACTCATAAGACCTGACTTGGGCTTTGTATCATTTACTGATACCTGTAAGTCCTAAGCACAAAGGTTACACTTGCTATGGGTAGTTGACATTTATGTTAACACCTGAGACAAAAAGAATGTCAGTGGACTCCAATAAAGACAACATTTATTCTGAGTTAAAGATAAGAGACTCGAAGTTTTAATGTATGAGGAAGTACAAAGTCACGTCGAATAACTAGCCATTTGTATGAAGAGCCAATCGACAGTCGACACGCACGTACGGAGTCTGCACAGCAATTAATGCGGCATTCAATGCGTCTCAGAGTTGCAGGCAGCGGGCTCAGAATTTCCGGATGAAGCACTGGAAAAGGTCAACCAAGTACAACTAGCCTGCAACAACCCTAAAATAGGAAGATTTGGGTAGATCTCCTCAAACGGATCTATTTCAAATCTTCACTATAAATACAGAGGACCTTGCACCCATACAAGGTTACGGGAAATTTCCAAGTGAAGAATCTCAAGAATCCAAGCTCTCAAAGTATACTCTAAACAGCACTCTGCAACTAAGTTTCCTTAGTGTTGTAGTAGGATTCACTATGTATTTGCTTAGATTGATAGCTCTTCATCCTTAGCATTGTTTTGTATTGCTAGAGCTATCACTTTAGTTGGAATCAGAATCCAAACCCCTCAGGTTGTGAGGAAGGTTGGTTAGAAGGACTGGGGCTTGTAAAACCACTCAGGGGCTAAGTTCCTAAGAGAGGAAGGAAGCTATTCGTGCACCTTGGCACGTTAAAACAAGTTCTGATCTTCAGTGGAAGATGATCACTTCCTGTTAAATCAGGTCGTGGACGTAGGAGTTGGTTATCTTCGAACCACGTTAAAAAGCCCCTTGTGTGCTAATTTAAATTATTGTTCAGGATCATATTGTCATTCATTATAAACTGAGCATTCTGCATAAGTTTGAAAATTCAGAAGGAACCAATTCTCCTGAATCTTAATCTTGTGCACCGGCTTAACCACCATTTTCTAAGCAAGTCAGAAAACCTATTTTCAGAAACTAAAACGAGTAGAACTTAAGGGCTCACTTTCCGCATGTATTCTTAGCATACTGATTAGGGTTATATTTGCATCAATTTGTGCTCATTTAGAGATGAATTTCTAGAATTTTGCATGCATTTAGGGCCTTAATTGCTATTTATTTTGTTAATTGTGATTTGAGCTCTATTTGAAAAAAATTTATTCATTTAATTAAATAATTCTTAAATTTTAATTAATTTTTGAATTTTTAATTAATGAGTAAAAATGTTACAATTCGGTGGATTGGTAATTTACAGATTTTAGAGGGTAAGACGTGGTCCCCACAATTCCTTCAGCAATTGTTCATTGTTGATTACAGCGCAACAATTCCATTTAACCAACACTGCTACACCTGCTACTCCAAAGCCACAATCCATTTCACACCTCCACCACAAGCCGATCGACGCCGGAATTCCCCTGAAGCCGCACTCAGCCACCACTCTGCTCCCGCCGGAACTCCAGCGCCGCACAGCACCGCACTCACGTCTCCGCCGCAACCGCTCAACCGCCGTCCCTGCTCTTTATCGATTCCCCGTCGCGCCGCCGATCGTATCGCCGGATCTCCTTGCCTCGCTGCCGTAACTGGAATCGAGCAACACCACTGAAAATTGCCGTCGTCGATTGAAAGCTCTAACCACCATTGAAGCTGTCCTCTGTAAGCTCAGCCGCATCGCAAACCAAATTCCATTGCCGGAAAGCTTGTTGCCGGAATCGACGCCTGCAGTCGCTGGCGTCCGCCATAACGAGTCGCCGCCTCACCTCTGTTAGCACCGCCTCTGAAACACGACATATCCACAGCCGCGACCTTGCTGCTGCCTCCGCGTCGCCGATTCAAAGAGCCAAAGCACAGCCGTAACTTCGTCTGCCAGAATTGTGCCACTCTCTGGTAATTGGGCCCAATTCTCTAAGCCCATTGTGTTTATTAATTACTGAGCCCAAAATATTTATTTGTTTGGGGCCATATGCAATTCTATGCTGAAGAGAGGAATATATATATTTGGAGGGCACGTATTACTGGGGTTATCTCGCCAGTCGCCACTAGGACAGTAGTTTAGTTTAGGGCAGTAGTTTTTTACGCGATTAGGCAGTGGTTCTGAGAATTGATTTTTTGACGTACAGTAGATTTCCGCAACACATCTTTGGAGAGAAAACATTATTTTGGTTTGATTAGTTTTAATTCTTGTTTTGAGATTGTTAATGATTTTGATTGCCTTGGTTAAATTTCAATACAAAGTTCTATTTAGTTTTATTTAAATTTCAATATGAAGTTCTATTTAGTTTTATACTCATTCTTAGTAGGAGTGGCAAATGGGCCGGGCCGGCCCGGCACTGGCCCACCGGACTGTTGGTATTTTACAGGCCGGGCCCGGCCCGGCCCGGTATCAATTGGGCCTACATTTTATCGGCCCAGCCTGGCCCTATGCGGGCCACCGGGCCAAAATGGCCCATTACTTAATAATTAAATTTGAAATATATTATTTATATTTATTATTTTTAAATAATAAAGATATTTTGATGGACACTAAATTATAATCCCAAAATATTTTTAATATTAATTTAAACATAAGAAAATACACACTCAAAGAATATATATATATATATATATATATATAAAATTAATGAAACAAATCAAATAGTCCCCAGTTAAAGATTCTAATTATATATATTATTAATGAACTTGAAAAATGAAAACACACACACGTTTAGAATCTGAAAACAAACAGGGGAACTAAACTCATTTTGGAAAATTCTAATTAATAAATATTAATTTATTGAAACTCAATTCATTTTGGTTAAAAATCAAACATTAATAGAATTAAACTAAAAAAAAGTTAGAAATTATAATTAGGAATTTAGGGTTTGGGTAGTTTTTTGTTTTGAGCCTTTTTGGTTTGGTACTTGCATTGCAACATCATAATTAAAAAATAAAAAATAAAAAAAAAATCGGACCAATATTTTTTTCGGGCCAAGCCCGGCCCGGTTCATTTCGGGCCGCTTATTTTTCGGCCCAGCCTGGCCTGAAAGACGGGACAACTGGGCCGGCCCATCGGGCCGGGCCCATTTTGCCACCCCTAATTCTTAGTAGTCTTTTTCTTAATCGTTTCATATTGTTTACATGATTTTGAATAGTTTAGTCCATGCTTTGAAATTTAATATGCATTTTTGTCTCAATTAGTTTAAGTAATTCTAGTCTCATTTTTAATTTATGTTAATTTGAATTATGTCCGTTATCTCAGTTAGCCCTTTCACTCAATAGTTATGATTTAAGTCTCTTTGCTTTGGGTGAAATACACCCGAAGCAGGCACATTTTAGTTTAGTTTCTTAGCTTGCATTATTTTATTTTTGTTTCATTTTGTAATTAGATAGAAACCAAATTCTGCAATTTCATTTTTGTTTATTTGATTCCATAACTCACACACACACCTTAAGATTAGATTGTCTAATTGCTTCGTTAGGGTTCGATATTTTATAACTTGGTCAGCTTACCACTACACGATCCTATACACTTGTAGGAAAGTACATTTGTGTGCGAATACAAATCGCTAGTCACATACTGAGATAGCTGTCCAACTGACTTGCTTCCGAGCGGTCAGTAGGTTCGTTATCTCTACTGAGCTTCCGAGCACAACACTCATACTCAACATATCTGACTCCTTGCTGATCCGTCCCTGCTGCCCCTGCGGACCATCAGTTGAGTGAGTATTATCAGGATCTTCCTGACTGAGTGTGTAAGAATATTTTCCTGAGTTTCAAGGAAAATATGACATCAGTGTATTCCCCCCCCCCCTCATACACTGATTTACTCGTATCGGGACCAACAATTCTAAGGTTCAAAACACAATCTGACTCATTCAGGTTAAACAACTTGTTCATATAAAGTTGTTGACCTGGAATACGATCTATCATAGTATAGGACTGTGCATATTCGACGCGACGCCTTACCCTCCTATTGGCTTTATTAATTAAATGATGTAAAATTATGATCAACATGAGGTTTTGCATAAGTCTCTTCAATAACTACAAAAATAACAACAAGTCTTCGCATGCGATTCGACAATATGGTATTAAACCTGAGAGAAGTTGCATAATCTGATCAGCCCACAGAACTGACAACATATATGCCAACATAAATGCGGTTGTATATAAATCACTTTTCAAGATCAAAAACACCAATCAAATGTATGTAACCTCATTTCAAGATCACAAATACTTATGTAAACCACATATCAAGATAAAACACAATAATTAAATATATGTACACCTCGTCGCTATCATATACCGTATATCATACCATATCATATACTTTATGAAACAATTTTAAAATTACAATCTAAATATCATGTCATATACCATATATCATACCACTAATGCAAAAATTGATTTAATTTTACATGGATGAATACATTAATTTAAGGATAGGCTGACAATAAGTTGTAATCAACAATAAAAGATGCATGTGAAAGATCTAAAATTAGATCAGTTCTATTTGTAATTTTCTTATGCAGATCTAATATAACAAAGGAATTGCTAATTTTTACTAGTAATCTTTCATTCATGAAAGTAGCAGAGCTAGGTTTTTATAATAGTATAATACTTCTTACCACTAGAAGCCTTGGATTTTCGGATCTATCATGTGGGATGAGAGTTAGGGCTGCCAAAATGTGAACTCTTTGCTGCAAAAAATTTGGGTAAATTATCATTAACAGATTATTAGTAAGATAAATACTTTGAAAATGAGAAAGAATCACCTCTTCAAGATTGGGCAAGACGAATTGCAGAAATACTATGTTCTTCAAATGTTGTCGTCGCTCTTCTTGCTTCGTTCCCCGTGCTTTGTTCTTCGTCCTTCGTTCTTCGCTCAATCTCGGCCACAAACCAAGGGACAAATGTAGAACGTTGTTGTTGTTGAACTGTAATCGTGAGATTTAGGTTTGGATTGGATTTCGATTATTGTCATCGACCATTTGGTTGTGAAGAAGAACGAGGAATCGATTTTTTTTGGGGAGAAATATAAAAACCCCGGACTTTGGGAGAAAGAAATATAAAAGTTGTAATACCCCGAACCAAATTAGATTTTTTTTTCTATTTATATTACATTTCATGTTATTATATTTATATATTTTTGCTTGATTGATCTTTTACTCCTTTGAGGACACTAAGTTTTAAAATGAGTGATTTCTACTTGACGGTTGGTTCAAAACCGGAACCGGAAGCACTCCTAGCACCGTAACTATGAATCAAATATTAATAAATCATTTGAACGAATGAAATAAGATTCTAAAAGGGATTTTAAGACCTTTTGGGTGTAAAAGATTTATAAAAAATAAAACCCTGGACATTTGTCGCCAAATGTCGAACCGAAAACTCTAAAATTTGAAAAACTTCGATCCGACGAGTAATTGCGGATCTTTATTAGAACTTAAGTAATAAAATGGGTTAAACATAAGTTTTAATTAACAAATACAAGATATAAAATTTTAGGCTTACAAAACGAGCAAAATATTAATTTTCGGAGCCCAAAACGCGACCGAATAATATTCATTTTCAACCCCGAAAGCCATATCGCGTCCCAAAATACAGTTAGAACTCAAATTCCTCTCCTAAATCCCCTTATGACCGAAATTATCAGCTGGTAATGAAGAGATGTGAAGTCAAAAAATGCTCATACCCCTAAATTAAGGGGCCATACCTTCTTTCCTACTCCCTTACCTAACCTTGACTTATCTTACCTCCTTATGAAGCCTTGATCGGTCACATGCCCCCCATTTCCTATATATGAATTATCTTAGTTCATTTCCTACTTTGAGCAAAGAAACCCAAAGAAAAGAAAATCCACAAACTCCCTTCTCACTCCCTCACTCAACTTTCGGTCACCATACTTGCAAAGGGTAGATAGATTTTCTTCTCCCATCTCCAACAACAAGAGAGCTTCCTTCCTCAAGTATCAAGAAATCCATGGAGTTAGGTTGAAGGTTGGAGTCATTTCCTTGCAAAGAGGAAGCCAATATCTCTCCCTCTCTCTTTTAAGTTCATGTTTTTCCTCTCCACTTCTCCTAACTTACTCCATTGCCTTGTTTTAGCTCAAAACCAAAGTATTCCTCCAAGTGGTGCTCCATTCCTACAAGCTTAAGGGTCAAGGGACAATAAAGCTTCTTTTTTTAACAAGAAAAAGGCTCTAAAGGTTGTAAAACCCCAACTCAAAACATTTGGTTTTCTTGCATGTATATGTGAGCTATGTGTGTTTATTGTTCCATATTTTTAGAGACCATGAAACCCTAGGATTTTATTACTTTCCAATGTTCAAATGCATGATGAATGAAGTCTATAATGATGTTTTTGAAGGAGTTAAAATGTTGGTTGCATGGTAGTTATGAAATTGAAAATGTAAGTGAAAGCATGCACACAAACCACACACTTTATGCACTGACCTCTAATTTATTACAGAATTCGGACCTCATATGTTATAAATTTTTGGATTATGTTTATATGGTTGGAAACTACATCAAGTTATCTTTCATTTGAATCTAGTTTGAGCATTTTTGGAGTTTTCATTAATAAGTTATGAATTTTCTAAGAAAGTGTGACAAAATGCCCCTTATTTCTAAAGTATGGATTTTCTGGGAGTAATCTGTTCATGAAATAATTCTTTTAAAATTTTTATAAATTACTAGATGCAGTTAAGTATCTTCATGATTTATTTCACGATATTTGGAGATGTGTAAATATTTTTACCAAAATTATTTCGAAAGTTGCTCAATTCTGGAAAATTCTGGAACAATCTACCATGTTTTGGAAACTAGCCTAGAACTCATATTTTCCTAAAACAAATGATATGAAATAAATTTTATATGTAATTTACACTTGATGGGTTAGGCACTGTAAAAATTTCATGATTTTTGAATGAGTTTTGATATTTTTAGAAAATTCTCCAAGTTGGTATAAGTGTGGGTCAACATGCAAACTGCAGTACTTGAATATTGTTGATTATGTGTTATTTCCTTGTTAGAAGGAAAACAAATATTTTCCCATGAGGAAACTAGTCTAAATCCTTGGTGAATTCTATGTGAATGCATGAGTTATGTGAATGGCATGATATTTAGTGTTGATTTTAGATTAAGGACCATATGTTTCTTATTTGCCTTGAGAAAGGAAAATATGAAGAACCTTATAAAATCCTAACAAAGTTGAATATTCTAAATGTACCTAGATAAGAACCTCAAGCTACTAATTACCGTAAAATATTTTATTAACTTCTTAACTGAACAAAAAAAAATGCTAAGTAAAGTGTATGTCCTTATCGGACTAATTGTATAAACCTTAACAAGAATTCTTTAACATTAATAACTGAAATACAACGAATGGTGCTAGGTCTAAGTGTGCAAACGGTGACGAGAATTTCTGGTGAAAGGAACGGTGATTGTTTTGCAAAAAGAAAAGCGTTTAAGGTGGGTGACATTTACTGTATTGCCTTGAATATTATATGGACTATTGGTGTATTTGAATGAAAATGTTTTAACCTTTGGGTCCGATTACAAGGTTATTACCCAAATGCCTACGGGTAAAGTATCTCAAATGATATGTAGTGGTCTGGCTTGTGTAGCTAGGTGTCGCGGTGGACAGAGCCTCAGGGCTATATCTCAAATGATATGTAGTGGTCTGACTTGTGTAGCTAGGCGCCATGGTGGACAGAGCTTGAGGGCTATATGATTAAAAGTATCTCAAATGATATGTAGTGGTCTGGCTTGTGTAGCTAGGCGCCACGGTGGACAGAGCCTACGGGCTATATGATGAATGATGAGCCTTTGTGGCTATGAAAAGTGTTTTTACAAAATGATACGTTTGCATATTACCAATATGTATAGTAGCGTACAGGTCGCCCACACTGAGAATTCAAATCTCACCCCCTACTTTTAAATCCTTTTTCAGGTCTCGATGACGGGGAGTTTGCGCCAGTGGAGGAGTGATACTACTTCCCTACCAAAGTGTTTTAAATTACAAGTGAAAACGAGACTAGTAGTTTTAATATGACTTAACTAATATGCCGAGGTGATAAAAGTTTATAATTTCCTCGATGATGGTGTGTAATACTTATTAGAACTGTCTATTTTTGTGCCAAACTTTTATAACGATCGTGTGTGTGATATTTTGAAAATGGCCACTGCCTTTTTATAACCTTAATGTATGCTTCCGCTGTTCATGTGATGTTACTTGTAGTTTTCAAAAAAAAAAAATTAGTCTGGATTTTTGGACATTAAGTGACGACTCGGATTTCTAGAATGCCAAGAAACATTTCGGAAAACTGGGGCATTACAGGTGGTATCAGAGCGACGGATAAAACTTTGGCCAAAATTTTATTTCTTACAAGTTTCAAACAAAAAAAAAAAAATTCTAGTGAATCACATAACTTTAATTTTTTTGAAATGGTTAAGTTGTTAAAGGGAATGTATCCTCTCCTACGGCCAAACAACCCAAGGTATGATTGAGTGCAATTATCAAAATTCATTTCTCTTTTCTTCATAGAATTTATAACCTTCCCTTAGTATGTCGAACCCTAGCCTTTACGGTATATACAATTAATATGTATATATTTTCTTCGTTTTTGAACATAGATGAGGGTCTATCTTGGATTGCGTCAGCAACTGGAGGAGACCATGGAGAACTATTTGCGACGTTTTCGCACGGCTCGAAATCGTGCCGCCTATACCGGGTACCAGGAGGGGGATCACCAAGCTGCACAACGCTTTGTACGAACAATGCTCCCAGAATGGCGAAAGATAGCCGAGGAAACTTTCGACACACACACGACCTATGATTCTGAGGAAGGGGCTCGAACGAACTTTGATGCCTTCGCTGAAGAGTTCATGTTGAGGGCCAATGAGGCAGAGCAAGCACGATGGCGGGTAGAGACGCCAAAAGAAAGGCTGAAGATGACCAGGCACACGCAGACTTCTACCTCGCGGTATCTAGTAAACTACGTGGGGAGATTGTGCGACGTGATCTGAAAATAAGGAAGCTAATGGCGGAGAACGAGGAAGCAGGAGCCAAAATTGCACGAAGTGACGAAAGAGAAAGGGAGTGGGCGGCCAGAGCTCGCAATGGACGCGATGAATCAAGGAAGCTTTTTGAGTCAAGTGGGTTCTAGGAAGGACCCGAGGAGTCAGATCCATCTGAAGAGAAGACGAAGAGCGACGATGGGAGTGCGGCCTAGCACGACCCTGTAGACCGACCGGGTCAAGCCTTTTCCCCCTTAGTGCTTGTCCCCCTTTGCGATATGTATTAGGACTAGTAGACCTTAGATTTCTTTCCTTCACGCTGTCTTGACTCTTATTTTGATGTACTATTTTGTAAGGGAGAATTCATTTTTTTTCCCGAACCTATTTTGAAAGTATATATATATTAAACATCTCTTGCGTATTACGTATTCTATCAGTTACTTTTATCTGATTGAATGTTTGATTTCATATGTGTGGTTCCTGACTACTGTAGTTGAGCCAATCATCTGCCGTTGACTGCAGCAACGTGAGCTCACCATTGTTGCCCTATTGTATGCTTAGTGCAACATATTATGTTATCACAATTGATTGGATTCTGATTTTGTTTTCATACCTATAATAGTAATATTTTCTACCTCTCCCTTTTTCCAGCCTTACGACATGCACAGACGCGGGAGGCTACGTGCAAATCAAGGGAAACCGTCTCAGGAATCTGTGGGACAGGATCCACCGAATGCCGGATCCGGAGCAGACATGGCTCGGGAGTTCTTCAACTCCTTACAAAACTACCTTCACCAGCAAATCCCACCACCAGCACCACCGAATGGTCACCCCTATGCACCCCGACCGAATGAGTACGTCGAACAGTTTCAGCGCCTGTAACCACCTAAATTGACTGGAAAGGAGGGTCCCACTCGAACTGAGGAGTGGATATTGGAGATGGAAAGGATTTTCAACCACATGACCTTAACTGAGGCACAAAAGGTTTCATGTGCAAAGTTCCAACTGACGGAAGATGCAGCTCAGTGGTGGGAATCACATGAGCGGACCTTGACTGAAGTTGCCCGAGAGGCAATCACTTGGGAAGGATTCAAGGAAGCCACTCTGAAGAGGTATTTTCCTCAAGTGTTGCGAGATCGGAAGGAGACAGAGTTTGTTAATCTAAAGCAGGGTATACTCTCTGTGACTGAGTATGAGAGGCGGTTCAATAGGCTATCCCGTTATGCTACATATCTAGTTGGGGATGATGAGAGGAAAGCTAGACGATTTGAGAGGGGATTACGCACTGAGATTGCTGGGATAGTAGTTGGACTGAGGCTTCAAAGCTACAATGAGGTGTTTGACCGAGCCTTGAGTGTCTCCATTGGCTTAGGGCTGGATTTTAAGGCCACCCCATCTGCCTTGGCTCCGAACAAGAACTAGCAGCCCAATTTCAAGCGCTAACAGAACCCACCTCCGAAAGGAAACAAGTCATCTGCCCCTAGGACTGAGAGTGTCTTGGCCCCATACTGCAATATCTGTAAGAAGAGACACCCTGGACGTTGTATGGCTGGGTCGCCCAACTGCTATCGTTGTCACCAACCCAGTTACAAGGAAAATGAGTGCCCGACGACACCAAAGGCCAACCAGATTCCATTGGGTAACCCACGACCTGCTCAGATAATGAATGCCCAGTTTCACCAGCCTCCTGCTCGGAACTTCCAGGCTGGACAGCAGGCCCGACCCATCCACCCTCCTAACAGGAATGGCCCAGCTCAAGGGCAGGGAGGAAGAGCTCATGTAAATGCCATCTACGATGGAGAGGAGGAACAGGAATGTGAGGCTCATGATGGGACTTTGGCAGGTACGATATCAATTTTTAGTACTCCTGCTTATGGACTATTTGATACGGGGGCATCACATTCTTTTATTTCTGAGAGTTTTAGAAAGCGAAAGAATGTTAAATGCTCTAGAGGCGATGACCTATGCGTAAATTTTCCTTTGGGAGAATCATCAAAGATTGATACTATAGCAAAGGGATTTAAGTTTGAACTTGGGGGTCATTCTGTGGAAGCCGACCTTTATGTTTTGGCAATGAAGGAATTCGATCTAATCTTAGGACTAGATTGGCTTACCAAGAATAAGGCCGTCATTAGGTGTTCAAGCCGAGAAATTGACCTTGAAACCCCCGAGGGTCACCATTTCACTTTTCGTGGGATAAAGTCCAGGATGGAAGTGCGAGTCATCTCCGCCGTTAAAGCTGCAAAGCTTATACGTAAAGGAAATAGTCAGGGATACCTAGTCAGCATCTCTGAAGTTGTGAGGGAAGAAGCAACGCTAGTTTCGGTACCAGTGGTAAGGGACTACCCTGATGTATTTCCAGAAGAACTAACAGGTCTGCCCCCAGACCGACAAGTGGAGTTCTCCATCGACCTAGTACCTGGAGTAGCGCCAGTATCCAAAGCCCCATACCGCATGGCACCCAAGGAATTGCAAGGTTGAAAGAACAACTGCAAGACCTATTGGAGAAAAAGTTCATCAGACCCAGTGCCTCGCCTTGGGGAGCACCGGTACTATTTGTCAAGAAGAAAGATGGATCCCTCCGAATGTGCATCGACTATAGGGGGTTAAATCAACTGACAATTAAGAATAAATACCCCCTCCCGCGGATCGAGGATTTGTTTGACCAATTGAAATGTGCTCGCGTATTCTCAAAGATCGACCTGAGATCCGGGTACCACCAGCTGAAAGTCAAGGAGGGTGATATTCCAAAGACGGCTTTTAGGACACGGTACGGACACTACGAGTTCACAGGTAATGCCTTTTGGAGTGACAAATGCCCCGGCAATCTTCATGGACTTGATGAACATAGTGTTTCACCAATATTTGGATAGTTTTGTCATCGTGTTCATTGATGATGTACTCATATACTCCAAGAGTAAGGAACAACATGAGGAACATCTTAGGATTGTCTTAGGAACAATGAGGCATGAAAAACTTTACGCAAAGTTCAGCAAGTGTGAGTTTTGGCTAGACAAAGTCATGTTCCTAGGACACATCATCTCAGAAAAAGGGGATAGAGATGGACCCAGCCAAGTTGGAGGCCATAATGGATTGGAAAAGACCATCCAATGCGAATGAGATCCGTAGCTTCCTCGGTTTGGCAGGGTACTACCGAAGATTCATCCAGGATTTCTCCCGCATTGCAAAGCCTTTGACACAACTGACGAGAAAGACAGAAAAATTTGTTTGGACTCCCATGTGTGAAGAAAGCTTCCGAGAATTGAAGAAGTGTTTGACCACAGCACCAGTTTTGACCATCCCCGATGGACCTGAAGGATTTGTCATCTATACCGATGCTTCCTTATCTGGACTTGGATGTGTGCTAATGCAACATGGAAAGGTCGTCGCTTATGCATCACGACAGCTGAAAACGCACGAACAAAACTATCCCACTCATGATCTGGAATTAGCGGCAGTGGTCCACGCGCTAAAAATTTGGTGGCATTATCTCTACGGAGGAAAGTGCAAAATCTACACAGATCACAAGAGCCTAAAGTACTTCTTCACGCAGAAGGAGTTGAACATGCACCAGAAAAGATGGCTCGAATTGGTAAAGGATTATGACTGCACAATCATTACCACCCGGGAAAAGCAAATGTGGTGGCTGACGCCCTTAGCAGAAAGGGAAACGTAAAAAACAATTCTATGCCTACCACAGAGAGGCTATTAATTGAGGATTTCTCCCGTTTGAGCACAGAAGTTGTGAATCAGTGTTGTGTTCCATCCCTGATTTTCGCACTCATAGTGCAGCCAACCCTACAAGGAAGGATCATGGAGTTACAGAAGAGCGATATATTTCTTAATAAACTGAGGGCACGAGTGGAGGCCGGAACCAATAAGGACTTTTCCATCGATAATGATGGGACGTTACTTTTTGGACGAAGGGTTTGTGTGCCGAAGGATGAAGAGTTAAGGAATGAGATCCTCAAGGAAGCACACAACACGCCTTACACGGCGCACCCCGGAGAGACTAAGATGTACAGAGGCCTAAGGGAAAACTTTTGGTGGAGAGGCATGAAGCGATCAATCGCTCAATTTGTGGGGAAGTGCCTAACTTGTCAGCAGGTGAAAGTCGATCACCAGAGGCCATCTGGATTACTACACCCACTCGAGATACCCGAGTGGAAGTGGGAGAACGTGACCATGGATTTTGTCACAGGACTTCCGAAGACCATCAGGAATCATGATGCTATTTGGGTTATTGTGGATAGACTGCCGAAATCAGCCCATTTTATCCCCATCAGGATGACTTACACGATGGATAAACTAGCTCAACTATACATTGAAGAGATAGTTCGATTGCATGGAGTCCCAGTCTCAATAGTTTCAGACCGAGACCCTCGTTTCACATCAAACTTTTGAAGGAGTTTGCAACGAGCCCTAGGGACGACCCTAAATTTTAGCACGGCCTATCATCCACAGAGTGATGGGCAGTCCGAGAGAACGATTCAGACTCTAGAGGACATGTTGCGAGCATGTGCCTTGGACTTTGAAGGAAGCTTGGAAACGCACCTCCCGTTGGTGGAATTTGCGTACAATAACAGTTATCAAGCCACGATCCAAATGGCACCGTATGAGGCGCTGTATGGAAAGAGGTGCAGATCCCCGATTTGTTGGGATGAAGTTGGAGTTCGCAAGGTTCTAGGGCCAGAATTAGTGGAAAAGTCTACAAAAATTGTCTCTAAGATCAAGGAAAGGATTAAAGCAGCTCAGGACCGACAGAAGTCGTACGCCGACACTCTTAGAAAAGACATTCATTTTGAGGCTGGAGAGAAGGTTTTTCTGCGAGTCGCGCCAATGAAAGGGCTAATTCGTTTTGGGAAGAGAGGAAAGTTAAAACCCCGTTTCATAGGACCTTTTGAGATCCTAGACAAGGTCGGAGACGTAGCCTATAGCTTAGCCCTACCACCTGAGCTATCCCAAGTGCACAACGTCTTCCACGTCTCATCCATCCGAAAATATGTTGGAGACCCAAACCATATTATCAACTTCAAGGACTTAGAGATAAGTCGTGACTTAGCATACCAAGAGGTACCGGTGTCCATACTGGGAAGAAAAATGCACACCTTGAGGAATCGGAAGGTCCCTCTAGTACTAATTCACTGGAGCCGACACGGCAAGGAGGAGGCCACTTGGGAACGAGAAGACGAGATCCGCGCGAAGTATCCGCAAGTCTTTGATCACCTTGGTAAGTCAAATTTCGAGGACGAAATTTCTTTTTAGGAGGGTAGGATGTAATACCCAGAACCAAATTAGATTTTTTTTTCTATTTATATTACATTTCATGTTATTATATTTATATATTTTTGCTTGATTGATCTTTTACTCCTTTGAGGACACTAAGTTTTAAAATGAGTGATTTTTACTTGACGGTTGGTTCAAAACCGGAACCGGAAGCACTCCTAGCACCGTAACTATGAATCAAATATTAATAAATCATTTGAACGAATGAAATAAGATTCTAAAAGGGATTTTAAGACCCTTCGGGTGTAAAAGATTTATAAAAAATAAAACCCTGGACGTTTGTCGCCAAATGTCAAACCGAAAACTCTAAAATTTGAAAAACTTCGATCCGACGAGTAATTGCGGATCTTTATTAGAACTTAAGTAATAAAATGGGTTAAACATAAGTTTTAATTAACAAATACAAGATATAAAATTTTAGGCTTACAAAACAAGCAAAATATTAATTTTCGGAGCCCAAAACGCGACCGAATAATATTCATTTTCAACCCCAAAAGCCATATCGCGTCCCAAAATACAGTTAGAACTCAAATTCCTCTCCTAAATCCCCTTATGACCGAAATTATCAGCTGGAAATGAAGAGATGTGAAGTCAAAAAATGCCCATACCCCTAAATTAAGGGGTCATACCTTCTTTCCTACTCCCTTACCTAACCTTAACTTCTCTGACCTCCTTATGAAGCCTTGATCGGTCACATGCCCCCCATTTCCTATATATGAATTATCTTAGTTCATTTCCTACTTTGAGCAAAGAAACCCAAAGAAAAGAAAATCCACAAACTCCCTTCTCACTCCCTCACTCAACTTTCGGTCACCATACTTGCAAAGGGTAGATAGATTTTCTTCTCCCATCTCCAACAACAAGAGAGCTTCCTTCCTCAAGTATCAAGAAATCCATGGAGTTAGGTTGAAGGTTGGAGTCATTTCCTTGCAAAGAGGAAGCCAATATCTCTCCCTCTCTCTTTTAAGTTCATGTTTTTCCTCTCCACTTCTCCTAACTTACTCCATTGCCTTGTTTTAGCTCAAAACCAAAGTATTCCTCCAAGTGGTGCTCCATTCCTACAAGCTTAAGGGTCAAGGGACAATAAAGCTTCATTTTTTAACAAGAAAAAGGCTCCAAAGGTTGTAAAACCCCAACTCAAAATATTTGGTTTTCTTGCATGTATATGTGAGCTATGTGTGTTTATTGTTCCATATTTTTAGAGACCATGAAACCCTAGGACTTTATTACTTTCCAATGTTCAAATGCATGATGAATGAAGTCTAGAATGATGTTTTTGAAGGAGTTAAAATGTTGGTTGCATGGTAGTTATGAAATTGAAAATGTAAGTGAAAGCATGCACACAAACCACACACTTTATGCACTGACCTCTAATTTCTTACAGAATTCGGACCTCATATGTTATAAATTTTTGGATGATGTTTATATGGTTGGAAACTACATCAAGTTATCTTTCATTTGAAACTAGTTTGAGCATTTTTGGAGTTTTCATTAATAAGTTATGAATTTTCTAAGAAAGTGTGACAAAATGCCCCTTATTTCTAAAGTATGGATTTTCTGGGAGTAATCTGTTCATGAAAGAATTCTTTTAAAATTTTTATAAATTACTACATGCAGTTAAGTATCTTCATGATTTATTTCACGATATTTGGAGATGTGTAAATATTTTTACCAAAATTATTTCGAAAGTTGCTCAATTCTGGAAAATTCTGGAACAATCTACCATGTTTTGGAAACTAGCCTAGAACTCATATTTTCCTAAAACAAATGATATGAAATAAATTTTATATGTAATTTACACTTGATGGGTTAGGCACTGTAAAAATTTCATGATTTTTGAATGAGTTTTGATATTTTTAGAAAATTCTCCAAGTTGGTATAAGTGTGGGTCAACATGCAAACTGCAGTACTTGAATATTGTTGATTATGTGTTATTTCCTTGTTAGAAGGAAAACAAATATTTTCCCATGAGGAAACTAGTCTAAATCCTTGGTGAATTCTATGTGAATGCATGAGTTATGTGAATGGCATGATATTTAGTGTTGATTTTAGATTAAGGACCATATGTTTCTTATTTGCCTTGAGAAAGGAAAATATGAAGAACCTTATAAAATCCTAACAAAGTTGAATATTCTAAATGTACCTAGATAAGAACCTCAAGCTACTAATTACCGTAAAATATTTTATTAACTTCTTAACTGAACAAAAAAAAATGCTAAGTAAAGTGTATGTCCTTATCGGACTAATTGTATAAACCTTAACAAGAATTCTTTAACATTAATAACTGAAATACAACGAATGGTGCTAGGTCTAAGTGTGCAAACGGTGACGAGAATTTCTGGTGAAAGGAACGGTGATTGTTTTGCAAAAAGGAAAGCGTTTAAGGTGGGTGGCATTTACTGTATTGCCTTGAATATTATATGGACTATTGGTGTATTTGAATGAAAATGTTTTTGACCTTTGGGTCCGATTACAAGGTTATTACCCAAATGCCTACGGGTAAAGTATCTCAAATGATATGTAGTGGTCTGGCTTGTGTAGCTAGGTGTCGCGGTGGACAGAGCCTCAGGGTTATATCTCAAATGATATGTAGTGGTCTGGCTTGTGTAGCTAGGCGCCACGGTGGACAGAGCCTGAGGGCTATATGATTAAAAGTATCTCAAATGATATGTAGTGGTCTGGCTTGTGTAGCTAGGCGCCACGGTGGACAGAGCCTACGGGCCATATGACGAATGATGAGCCTTTGTGGCTATGAAAAGTGTTTTTACAAAATGACACGTTTGCATACTACCAATATGTATAGTAGCGTACAAGTCGCCCACACTGAGAATTCAAATCTCACCCCCTACTTTTAAATCCTTTTTCAGGTCTCGATGACGGGGAGTTTGTGCCAGTGGAGGAGTGATACTACTTCCCTACCAAAGTGTTTTAAATTACTCGTGAGAACGAGACTAGTAGTTTTAATATGACTTAACTAATATGCCGAGGTGATAAACGTTTATAATTTCCTCGATGATGGTGTGTAATACTTATTAGAACTGTCTATTTTTGTGCCAAACTTTTATAACGATCGTGTGTGTGATATTTTGAAAATGACCACTGCCTTTTTATAACCTTAATGTATGCTTCCGCTGTTCATGTGATGTTACTTGTAGTTTTCAAAAAAAAAAAAATTTAGTCTGGATTTTTGGACATTAAGTGATGACTCGGATTTCTAGAATGCCAAGAAACATTTCGGAAAACTGGGGCGTTACAAAAGTAATCTGTTGGTTTTTACATCCGAAAATGAATCGGGAGGTGAGGGGTGTTCCCTTTTACAAAGAGCTACAGTGATTTGGCCGATTAATTTAAATGGGTCGTCTCCAATTCAAGGGCCTTTGACATTATTTTTTCGCCTACCAAATAACAGGAAAGACCTGAAACGTTTATTTTCATGGCCTTTTCAGGCCTACCAAATGGGCCTTTAGAATATAATATCTATATCTATATATGCATCTATATACTATACTATATTAAAAGACAAAGTTTTGTATGAAAATAGTTCATGATAAGCTTATTATGAACCAGTTTTGAAGTATCAAAAATTTCATTAGGTGTATCAAATTGTTGAGGTCAATTAAATTTTATACTGACTTCAACTTTTGATACACCTGATGCATATTTTGATACACTTAACTAAATATTTAATACTTTAAAACAATTTTATGATAAACTTATCATGATCTAATTTCACACATACCTACTCATATTAAAAAGTATCTCTCATATTAAAAAATATTTATTCCATAAAAAATATTTTTGGACGGATCCAACCTTACTTATCCTCCGTCCAATTTCTCCCCTCCCGAACAAACTTCACGCCTCTCCATGCCTAAATTTTTCCTAATAAAGTATCTCTCATGTTAAAAAGTAGTGATTCTTCTGTGCATCCGGGTGCATAGTATGCACCTTTAATTTTAACTATTTCCAAGTCAATTTTTCTTCCGCCCAATCCTTGCTCCACCTCATGCAATTTCGCTGCCCAACTCCAGTGGCCAATTAAACATATAAACTGCAGTGCTCAGGATCCCCCCAAATCCACCTTCTTCCATGGATGATTTGTCTATTTAAGTTTACGTGAATATGGGTAAATTAGAATTTACATAAACTATTCTTTGGGTATATATATAAAATAATAATAACCAACACAAAGAATGAGTATATAATTTACGTAAATTATTATTTACTGTCATGGATAGCCTAGTGTGTATAAATTATTATTAATTTATATAAATATATAAATTAATGAATGAGTATACCCAATAACTATTTATATTAATACTCGAAAAATAATATATATTACCAAAGAACAATTTATAATACCCACAATAATAATTTATAAATCAATAATTAATAAATAAATAATATCCAAAGAATAATTTATAATACCCAAAGAACAATTGAGTAATAAATGAATAATTAATAAATGAGTTATACCCAAAGACATATTTATAATACTCGAAGAACAACTTATGATACCCCAAGAACAAATTATAGTACCCAAAGAATAATTTATAATACCCCCTAAGAGGAAAGATGCGCGGGTCACGGTGATTTTGGAATGTACCGGTTGTATCCAAAACGGTGTTAAGAAGGTATCAACGGGCATTTCCAGATATATTACTCAAAAAAACCGGCACAATATGCCGAATCGAATAGAATTAAGAAAATTCTGTCCCTATTGTTACAAACATACGATTCATGTGGAAATGAAGAAATAGATCGAACCAAGTATGTCTTATCCTTGAAAGGGGAAAAATGCCATTATATAGAACAATGAACAATTTATAAATGAATAAATTCAAAAAATAATTTATAATACCTAAAGAACAATTTATAATACTCAAAGAACAATATATAATATCCAAAGAATAATTTATAATATCGAAGAACAATTTATAAATGAATAATTAATTAATTAATAATTAATAAACGAGTAATACTCAAAGAACAATATATAATACCCAAATAATAATTTATAATATTCAAAGAATAATTTATAAATGAATAATTAATAAATAAATAAATAATTAATAAACGAGTAAGACTCAAAGAAGAATTTATAATACCCAAAGAATATCTTATAATACCCAAAGAAAATATTACAATACCCAAAGAATAATTTATAGTACACATTAAATAATTTATAAATGAATAATTGATAAATGAATAAACCCAAAGAATAATTTATAATACCTAAAGAATAATTTATAATACTCAAAAAACAATATATAATACCCAAATATCAATTTATAATATCCAAAGAACAACTTATAAATGAATAATTAATTAATAAATAATTAGTAAACGAGTAATACTCAAAGAACAATTTATAATACCCAAAGAACGTCTTATAATACCAAAATAATAATTTATAATACACAATGAATAATTTACAAATGAATAATATGATAAATGAATAAGCCAAAAGAATAATTTATAATACTCAAAGAACAATATATAATACTCAAATAATAATTTATAATATTCAAAGAATAATTTATAAATGAAATTTAATAAATAAATCGATTAATACTCAAAGAACAATTTATAATACCCAAAGAACATCTTATAATACCCAAAGAACAATTTATAATACCCATAGAACAATTGCTTAATTTTTCCATGAATTATTTGGATTTTCTTTTTAGTTTAATTATTTACTTTTTCTTGGGGTATTATAAATTATTCTTGGGGTATTGTGACTTGTTCTTGGGGTATTTACTTATTTTTGTTCTTGGGGTATTGTGATTGTTCTTCGGGTATTGTGATTGTTCTTCGGGTATTGTTATTTGATCTTCGAATATTGAGAATTGTTCTTGGGGTATTGTGAGTTGGTCTTGGAGTATTAAAAATTATTCTTGGGGTATTTACTTATATTTGTTTTTGGGGTATTGTGATTTATTCTTCGGGTATTGTTATTGTTCTTCGGGTATTAAGAATTGTTCTTGGGGTATTGTAAGTTGGTCTTGGGTATTGTAACTTGTTCTTGGAGTATTGTAAGTTTTTTTGGGGTATTTTTGTATAGAGTTATTCGTGGGGTATTTTGAATTGTTTTTGTGGTATCATAATTTGTTTTGGGGTATCCGCCCATAATCTATATATATTAATTTTACTACTAATTAAATTAATTACTTATTAGCCCTAATTAAAGTTGTTGCCAATGCCAAGCATTTAAAAATTGCCAACACATAACAAGCATATGATATTGAGACTTAATTTCCCAAGTATATACAACATTAAATTACTCTTTTGACCGATAACAGAATATCAAAAACTTTTTGTAGCATCTCGCTGCAAAATCCAATTAAATGCTCAACCAAAATTAAAAGAGACATGCATGTTTCAGATTATCCATGCAATTGAATTAAACTAAGCCAAAAGCATTAATTGGTGATGGGAAATCTGAAATGCATGCATGGTCAACAATTTCGTCCTTTCGAATAGTGCAAGATTATATGTATAATGTATCAAATCAGGGTTCCTGCAATGAGATCCTTAAGCTAGCCATTTAATCCAAGTGTTTCTCAAGCTATCTTTCCATTTTCAATCTCTTCTTCGAGTTCTAGTGCTTCAACAATGGGCTGGGTCTAAGATTAAAAGGAAAGATGGAATGAAGAAAGCGAAGAAATTGACCTCTTGATTTTTTGCTTCTAATGACCAAAAGCTAACTTCTTGCCCACATCAAATTATTAATACATCAACAACAATTTAGTTATACAAAAGAATAATTATTAATATTCTAAGAATAATTTAATTATACTTCAAGAACAACTCCTTAATACTCAAAAATAATTTAATACAAAAAATATATAATACAGTGTGTAGTGTGTATTTCTAAAAATAAATAAATTAAATTTAAAATTAAAATAAAATTCAAGTGCATAGTATAAATGCACACTAAGTTTTTGCGTAAAAAGTATCTATTCCATAAAAAAAACAAAAAATTTGGACGGATCTAACCTTACTTACTTTTCCACCGTCCGATTTCCCCCTCCCGGACAAACTTCACGCCTCTCCAAGCCTAAATTTTTCCAAAGCCACTTTCCCTTTCTAATCTACTACGCTCATACCCCTGCAACTGATGACAGATTGACAGCTACCAGGTAACGGTCGGACCGCCTGCCTTTGCTGACGACGAATCGACCACCGATCAGGATGCGGCCAACGAGGAGGGTCTTCAGTGACGGCGGACCGGTGGACGACCGGGAGACGGCCAGATCTACCTCTCTAGACGGAGCGACTGCCAATGACGGATCAAGGGTGCCTCTTCAAGTGACAACGGATCGGGCTGAATTTGTTGTTCATCCCATTTGACTGCAGGCGCATTTCTGTGTTGCAAACTGAGAAGATATTAAGGTTGATTCCGTTGAAAGTTATTTAAAGATAATGTTGCATTTTGATTTAATTTCAGAGGGATAATTGAATCTAAAGGTTTGTATCATCGTTATGTTTCCGAATTTATTTGTTTGTATAATTTTGTGCTAATATCTGCTTGACAAATCAATTATTTTGGCAGATAAATAATAGTAATATTGTGTGAAGGAGCTCTTTCCTTCATCTGTCTGATTTATTTATTAATGATAGCCACTTTCATCGTGTATGGGTTTTGACTACTTCAGTATATATTGTGTGCTAGAATTGAGAAAATTGGGTTTACATGGATTTCAATATTTATATGTTTATAAATTCCTCTCCATTTTACTCTTGGTCAATTTCTCCACAATCTTTAAATTATATCACATCTTCAAGGGCACAATTTCTTTTTCTGCAATCACTTCCGAATAAGAGCAGGATATAAACAAATTCTCTTCCACACACTGTTCTTTGTCATATGATAATGCCTGGCTTTGCTATACAGTGTAAAAGTTAATTGCTTGTTGCAGCATGGCTGCAGCTTTTGGTTTTGGAGCGGTGTTTTCATTATTTAGTGGTATAGGTGGACTGAATCTGGCAGCAGATGATGTTATATCTGGTCTTTTCTTCGCACTTGTTCAGGGTGGAATTTTCCAGGTAATTTATCTTGCATCCCTTGGAACTTCTTCATATACATTTATAGTTATTACTAAATCCTCTCTATATTACTTTAGTTAGTTAATATGATACATGTTTGGTGCTTAAAAATACCACTTGGTTCTAAGCATTTCCTTATGGAATGCTCATCTTTTAACCCTTCACTCATTTAATTTCTGTATTAATCCGTTTGAAGTACTGCTTGTCATGAAAATATTTCCTATTGTCTGATGCAGTTGGGACAGAAGTTTTCGCAACCACCAGCTGAAGACGTGCTCTATGACAGGACAAGATCGGTGCTAAGCAACCTGGGCTTGCAGAACTATGAGAAGAACTTTAAGAATGGTTTGTTGACAGATAACACTTTACCTTTGCTAACTGACAGGTAAGTGTCCTGAAGTATCACGAACGGTATAATAATACGAAGTTGGAGTCTTCCCTTTCTAATTATTCCAGCATTTCTCTGTTAAATATTTCAGCGCTCTCAGAGACGAGAAAATACCTCCTGGGCCTAGGTTGCTCATTCTTGATCACATATAGAGGTAAATACCCGTGCTAAAACCTAAGAACAATGTTACTGATTTTGTTATTAAAAGAAGACATTGTAACTCATTTAATGTCTATAGAAACTCAGAGCTCAAAGATGAGTGAGAAGTTTGTCGTTGAGGCACCTCTGTGCATTGAATACTTGCTAAGGTACGATTCAGCTAGGCACTTGTTTGAAACAACGAGAAGACGACAATCTTGTTTCCTCTTTATGTTGATGATGTTCGTGTATTTTGATGATTGAGAAATAATAGCTTATCAAGTGTGGCCCTGCAAAGGGATTTGAAAACTCCTCTGATCTTATAATAGATTCTTAAATTCATAATCTCACCGTTTAAGAAAATTCGAATTTTAGAAGCTAAATGTGTTGCTCGCCTGCTGTTGTAGAAGAATGTGTTCGAACCCGAATATATTTTCATTCAATTTTGTCAAACTGTTATTCAATTTTCAATATTGTGTTTGAATTTATCTATTAAAGAATTTAAATTCTGGTTGAGCCTAATTAGTTTTATCTATCTGCATTTGTTATAGAAATAAAGATTTTCCCCTGTAATTCTATACTATGGTGGGACATTACATTGATGAGATTGAAGAACTATGTTGCAATCGTGCATTGGCTGCTTTTGGCCTTGATTCTGAAAGTTGGGGTGTCAATGTACAGCCATATTCATGTACATCTGCTAATTTTGCAATGTATACTGGTCTTTTGTTACCAGGTGATAGGATAATGGGTTTGGACACACCTTCTGGAGGGAACACGAGTCATGGATGTTATCTGCCAAATGGGTGGAAAATGTCTGAGGCGTCTATATTTTTTGTGAGTTTGCCATATAAGGTAAACCCACAGACAGGCTATATAGACTATGATAAGCTTGAAGAGAAGGCCCTGAATTTTCACCCAAAGTTATTGATTTGCGGCGGAAGTTCTTATCCCAGGGAGTTGGATTACGCGAGGTTTTGGCAGATAACAGATACATGCGGTGCATTTTTGTTGTGCGACATGGCTCAAATTAGCGGTCTTATAGCAGCTAAGGTGAAATCCCGTTCCTTTTCATTAGCTAAATTTCATGTCTTGTGCTATAAGTTTTCTTGCGTGGTTCATTCGAAGTGCTTTTATCTGAACTTTTTCTCATGTATCTGATTTTATCAAGGAACTAACTCGTCTTCTAGCTTCTGAAGTATTTGAATTTGCAAGTTGGTTAAAGATAAATCTTTTATCATTTATGGATATCTCAGAATGATGCCTTGGCAATGTACTGAAATATATTCAATTGAAAGAAGGTGTACTTGTTGATTATAGTATGAGTTCGAATGTGGTGACTACGTTTCTGCCTTCTTTGCCTTATTTGAAAGATATAGTTCTAATGCATTTCATTCACTATATGCAGTTCAGTATAAGTGTCGCCTTGTTCATTTCACTTACTCTATGCAGTTCAAAAAAGTGTCGCCTTCTGCATTTTGCACATTCTACAAACAAGTGAAAATCCAAAATGCACATAGAGTAATTTTTCTCGGTTAGTGGGGAATAACTCATTATAGATGATGAAGCCAAGGGTAAATTAGGATAGAATATTACTTCTCAACCTTGAAATTGTTCAAACATAATTCCCCCCAAACATAAAAATAAAAAAATAAAAATCTAAAGCAGCATTTATTTTGAACTAGAGGGAGTTTGTATTATGTTGATCAACTGAACAAAATATTATGCCTGTAGTGTCTTCACTCCTCTACTGTCAGATTTTGCTTTAATAATTAGATGCCTTTTTTATTTAGGAATCTGATAACTTGATTTTCCACTAAATAAATTGTTCATATGCAGGAATGTGCAAGCCCTTTTGAATATTGCGATATTGTTATTTTCTACATGAGGGGCCCAAAACTGAGGAGGCGGGGGTTTAATCTTAATCATGGTGATGCTGTTGATCGATATGATTTTGAGGAATAGATAAATTTTGCTGTCCTCCCAGCAATGCAAGGTGGGCCACACAATAATCATATTGCAGCCCTTGCTATAGCATTGAAACAAGTGTCTACTCCTGACTACAAGACATGCATGCGTGAAGAAAAAATGCTCAGGCCTTGGCATCAGCTTTACTTAGAAGGAAATGCAAATTGATCACCGGGGGAACTGATAATCGTATGTTGCTTTGGGATCTAAGAAATTTTGGATTGACAGGCATGTAGTATTTCCATACTGCTTTAATTCTTCAAAATTTGCTGAAAATATTATGTTGGTGTGATATTGGCTTATCTGGTGGACATGGTCTTATAAATACAATGTTGCGGTCGTGCGGTCTTCTTATGGTTCTGTTTACATCAGATCATAGAACCAACATTTTGATTGATGAAATTTACTTTTGTATAATTTGGAAGATAGAAATGAGCATTGGAAGACAGAAATATAATTAGACAGCCTATAATAATATAGGTGTGCTGTAATCATGCTCTTTTCCATGGAACCACTGAATTCCAAAGCAGTGTCTCCAGCCTAACTCTTCAATTACAGATTTTTGTTTGTTTTTGTTTTGTGTATTGCTTGCCCCTGTGACTTTTTTTTTTTCTTTTGTCAACTCTTGTGTCTATTGCTTGATCCATTCTGAACCTGTGTGATGCTGCAACCGTTCCTGTGAGTTTGTCCTTATCCTTTTCTTTTGTTGGGTGATGTGTAAGTAAAACACTTGAGAAGGTATGTGAGTTTTGCCACATTACTCTCAATAAGGTTACAATATTTGACGACAATGCCAATATCACCCCAGGAGATGTAAGGATTGGTATGTTACTTTACACTTTTTGTATTTAATCTCTATTTTTAATTTTCAGAATGGTTTAATAAAGATGTTATGCACAGGACACAGTAGTGGGTGATAACTTTCCCATTTATTTGTATTTGGCAGGTACAACAGCAATGACATCCAGATGCTGTATTGAGTCTGATTTGAGGTAATGGCTGAATTTCTGCTTAGAGCTGCACAGATAACAAGTTCAGTGCAGATAGATCATGGGAAACTGCCAATATCTTTTCTCAAGGGCCTCGAGAATAACAAAGACATAATTGAGCTTCGAGCCCGCATAGAAAGTTTCGCATCTAAATTTGCCATTCCTGGATTTGATTGATGATCTGTTTTTATGATTGGCTTAGATTGTTTTGTCCACTGAGGGTGTGGACTGAGGTTTTGTATTTTATGTAAAGTGTGCATTATTATCATTATTGTACATAGGCTGACTTCATTATTGGATTCTCTCTGCTTTTTGCACGTTTTATTATTCTGTGTATACATTCGTCGGAGTTGAAGAGAAATCTTTACACGTTGGGAGTTGAAGAGAAATCTTTACACGTTGGTGAATTGAAGTGTTGTTACTTGGACATGTTACTTTTAACTTGTGCAGACTTCACATTTCCTACTTTCCAACTATAGGCCAGTTAAGGCTCTTAACTAGGTTTTGTATTGTTTTATATTTTGGTACTTTTCGAGCAACAAAGACCACTAATTACCAAAAATGAAATTCTTTGCCAAAAGAATTCTCATCATCATCAGCAGGGGAAGTAAGAGAACTCCAGTGTTTTTAAAAGGAAAAGGAACCTGCTTTTCGCATTATTATTCTTATTGGAAAAAGGAAGAATCTTATTACCATTTTCTCTGTTTTGTAGTCATCCAATTCCATCCTCCCACTTCCCAATTATGTTGTTTCAGTGGTGGAATGATTAGCCATTTACTATCACAACTCTAAGAGTATCCAACATCAAGTTGATATCAAGATTCAAAGTTATAGTGGCTACCCCAACACCACCTCAGGTGCTGCAATCCACCATTTGCCATTTCTTTTAGATAAAAAAAAAAAAAACAGTGCCCTAGACTCAAGTTTAAAAGTCCTGTTTTAGATCAAACATTTGTGACTCGTTAATTTGTTTCGTATGACTGAACTTCAGTCCTCCACTTGTTTTAACCATTGTGCAGTGGAAAACGAACTCCTATTTTTATTGTTAGATGCATTCACCTATTTTTATTTGCTAGATCTAAATATAATATTTTGATGATATAAATGGATACATTGTTGTGAAGTGTGATATGATGTAACTACAAAAACATTATATTTCTTCTTGTTTCTCTTCTATATGTGACACATATAAGAATAATGCTTCATTATGGAATAGTCTATTTTTTTTAATGTAATATGGCATGGTAGATATGGTCAAAATTATGGGCCCTCTAAGAGAACTCCTAGATGACGCATATGACCATTCCTTTTTGTTTTTATGACGATGTATGCTTGAATTTTTTTGCCCTTGCCCTTCTTTTTCTTCTGTTAGTTGGCGAGACAAGCTCTATAAGTTCATGTTATTTGGTATTTGGTTAAAAAGCTCGTGCTTGCTGTGTTGTTTTTCAGAAGCTAATTTTGCAGATATGCAACCATGTTCGGAAATATTTTCTGAAAGTCTAAAAGAATGGAATGAGCGAACATGTACCTCCCCCGCAGCCAAAGAGAATACAACTCATCCTTATCCACAGAAAGCATCCAAAAACGGTTGGTGTACTTTATGTTGAACTCAGTTATGCATCAAGCCACAGGTCCCTTGCAATCTTCAGCTGCTCCAATAGAGACTGAATATGTTATAAGGCCTCATTTTCTTTCAATACCAAAAAAACTCAATGCACAATTGTCAACGCTGTGTCAACAGTTTGCCTGCAGAATGTTTCAAAATGTGCATTTTGTTATTGAACATTTAAATCCTTTGTTTGTTTTAATATGGCATCGGTTTATCCTTGTGTTCAGCTGAAATTGCTGTGAATTTAGAATTTTCTAGGCATATGTGATATCAATTCTTCTCTCCTTAAAGTCATTATGAGAGGTTAATCAACTTTCTATCCTACACCAGAATCCCTATATCTCAATTGTTTATCGATAAGATCAGCCATATGCTTCGCATTTTGGGTGACGAAAATCTATTCTACCTGTTGTTGTAGATTAGATTCGGAGGGATAATATTTTCAGATATTTTTATTAGATTTTGAAAGAGAAATTCAGGTATATTTGCAGAAACAGGTATAGATTGCAA
Source organism: Prunella vulgaris (assembly GCA_026898435.1). Taxonomy (NCBI): domain Eukaryota; kingdom Viridiplantae; phylum Streptophyta; class Magnoliopsida; order Lamiales; family Lamiaceae; genus Prunella; species Prunella vulgaris. Next base: position 61,617 of record JAPKLY010000456.1, read on the forward strand.
TGGAGGATATTTACCTCTAAATTTATGCCATTGCAATATATGTCTTTTGCAGGTGCCAACGTTTAACACAACTAATCTCATACAATTTCCTTCTATGTTTATTTGATTGTAAGAATATGTATTTATTTAAAAAATTTAGAAGTGTTTATAGGGTATGGTGTTCATGATTTTGATTAGGAGTTTTAGATATTGAATTTTAGATCATAGGAGACTAACGACTGTTGGCTTGATTTTCCAGGTAAATATTTTCTTTTCCTTTCTATTTCTAGCAAACATTGTATTGGATTGCAATTATTGTCTAGTTAACATTATCAACAGACAAAGGTATGTATGTAAGAATACAAAGGTTTTAGTTTTTAGTTACAAGCAATTAGTAAATTATTATGATATTGTAAGCTTCTTATACTCATCATAAATTACACATATATGGCCTTTTTAACCAGATGGAGTCTGAAACGAACTTTCTATACAAAGGTATTTATCTTAATCATTCATAATCCCAAATTTGAATAGTCTGCTTCATGGAATCATCGAGCAAGATCAGGTCTAGCATTAAGGCCTTTATGCACAAGTAGCAAGAGGTCAAACTTTATTAGATTCTAAACCAATCTTTGACTCTTGATGTGTTGATTATACATCTAATTTTTTTTAAAATGAATTATGATGGCTAAATTATCAATATAGAATTAAAATTATTTTTCACAAATATTAGACAAGTGTAAGAGCACCTAATATCTTGCTAGCAATGACTGTTGAAATTAAACAAAAGTAAATTGTGAGTACTATTGTCGAAAATGTACTGATGACATATATTTTTGTACAGTTGCTACATGAACCTGCTAATTATTTTTGGATTCAGCTTCTCCTGAATTTTACGATTATTCTATTCTACTATGATGGAAACTTGGTTGGGTGTATGAATTTGGATTGAGTAGGGAAGTTGTACATATAGTAGCTTACAACCAAAAAAAATTTCACATACTCTTTGATAATTTATTAGTTTTTTCAATGTAGATGTTACCTTAGCCGGTGGGTTTTGCTCTTTCTAATATAATATTTTGGATAAAGTGTTTTTAAGTGTCGTGTGGTATGCAAAAGAACTTTGTCCTAATTCAAGAGTGGGGGTTTGGTAATTTAGATACTAAAGATGGTGAACTTATGACTTCTATAGTACCTATATTTCGAGAATTAATTGAAATTTTGATTTCCCCGTCTCTTCCCAAATGTGGTACTTTGGATCATGTGAATAACAAAAATGGGGTAGATTTCTTGTGAACTCGAGTTCATATAAATTTTTATCACAGAAAGAATAGGACCCTATGTAAACTACACCTTCATTTGAGAAGTTAAGTTTTGGACCAAATATACAATTAATTGAGTATTGCACAAGAATGAAAGGTGGCAAAGTTGAAGGGATAGTTGTGGCAAGTCTACCTACGCTGCTTGAGTTGAAACTTGTCAAGTCTTCGGCGAGCAAGAGGTTGGTGAAGAAGTACAAGAATTTAAGATTTAAAGGAATTAATGAGAATCAATAGAAAACTTTTATGTGATCTGCATTAAATTTTAGAGAGGTTTAGAGAAAGAGGATGGACAATCCTATCACTGAGTTCGTTACAAAACAAAATTTTAGAGACATGAACCTAATGAGTTTTCGAGTATCTATTGTTGTTATTTGCTCAGTGCTGACTCCTGCTCGTGATATTTGGATGTAATATGTATTTAAACATATGAACAGTAACAAGTTTTTGTGTTCTATCATTACTCTATTCATTAAAAATAACTTGGCTTTTAATAATAATGGTTGCAAATGTTTTTTCATCAGTTGAATTATCTCAAAAGTATGAAGATTGAGAAGAAAATCAACAAGATTTGATGGTGTCCGCCTGCTAATGGAGCCCTCTTTCTTCGATAGATCTGCTAATGACAAAATAATTAAAATTTGGAAGGTGAGATATGAATTTTTTATTTATATATATACATATATATTTTGACCGATTGTATTTATATTTTTTTGGTAGAATTGGAAATACATAATGTGTACTCTTACTAACTTATGATTATAAACTTTGAAAATATTTATTTACTGCATTGTATTTGCCTAATATTGTGTGTTAGGGATTAATAAATATTTCTGATATCAGATTTTCTGAATATTTGGTATGATCCTACACTCGGTGTACTGCTTCCAAATTTGATTATTATTTTTTCATCCATCTCTTCAAAGAGCCTATAGACACGATTTAGCATTGGAGAATTATATACACTATCTAAAAGAAGATTGTATTTTCTTTAGTTTGCTTTGATTTAAAATTTATACTTATGTTGATAAGTTTCGTAAGGATCGTGAAGATTGATCGTAATTGATCGTGACGATCTCTTTCCTAAGTTCCTCCATAAAAGATAGCTTTTTACTAGTATCTCTTCCTTTTTGATGGAAGATGGTTTAAATTTTTTTGAAATGCAAAATTCATAGAATTTCATGTTGTTGGGGAATTAATTTCATCTCATTTCCAGGATAGTTTCTTGATTATTAATTAATAGAATTTCATTTTATTCTGTCTAATCTCATTCTTGATGACATTTTTTTATTGATTCATTTTTATTTCCTAAATTGTTTGATCAAGTTCTGAATTTGATCTGTTGTACTACGAAAGACATTTTTACCGGAAAATTTGCATTTTATAGCAAATCTCATGCCAATGACATTTATTATAAATCTTTAGATTTAAAGATGTAAGACTTGCTTTCAGTTTTGATGATAAAATATGAGGTAAATTTTTATAAATGCAATCATAATAACATAAAGAATATAAAAACAAGAACATAATAACATAAAAGAAAGATCAAGATATTCGATAAAAACAAAATAAGGACTTGTGAATTTTATTTTTATACAAACAACTACTGAATAATGTGCAAAGCATGTTTCAAATAACTAGTAATTGACAAAAACTTATACGAACTCGAGCTTATTAATTATCGTTGTTATGTATATACTATCATTATTAATAAATTAAATATGTTTTTATAACAGTAAAAATATATACAAATAACAATGACAGTAATTATACATAATCAGTAATACGAATTCACGCACACTCAAATTCATAACAAACCTACTCATAATAATTATATAGGCAGAAGAAGATAATTCTTAAGAAAATAGTGGAAATTTTTACTTTGTCCTCAATTAACCTTCTCCAACCTCTTGTAAGTTTCTAACTGCTGCAGATCCAATTTCACCAACACTATCATTTGATTTATACCTTTATTTACATACACTATACGACATGCAAAGCCAGAAATTATAGAACTCAAACCAACAATAATTAACCCAAAACTAAAATATAGGATGGAAAAATTATAGAACTCAAACCAACATCAATCAACCCAAAGTTGAAGAAGAGGATGGAGAAATTACACAGCTAAAACCAATAACAATTAACCCAAAATTAAAGTAGATTATGAAAAATTACTTAACTCATATTAAAAAATTCAATTAACCCAAACTGAAGAAATGCCGGTGACAGATTCTTGGCTAGTTTGGTAAATTGCAACAGAATTTCATTCTATCAAATACTTTTTCAACAACTATGAATGGGCAGACAAACAGAATTGACTAACAACATGCATAGCAACACTGCCTGCCACAAAATCACTGGGGTTGTTTTGGGTCACAATACCTTCAATTTCATAACTTGATCAAAGTAAATAAACATTTCACACTTGACAAAAGAACACACAAATAATTCAGACAGGCGTATCGAAAATTTCGAGAAAGAATCAAATGGGGTTATGACTTATGAGTTATGACAAATTACTTAGGGCAGCATTAAGAACAAAGATATAAGAACAGGGATCTCCTTGCTTCTACCTTTTGTGTAGTGTCACTTGTTTTGTAATTAAAAGAGTAGCTTAAGTCCTTTTAATGTGATCTCTATCAAGAAGTGGACCTACAATAACCAGAATGGCCATCAGGATTAACAGATCATGTGACTAAAGATCTTCCTAATTGGTCACATTATATCAAAATATTAGCATCATTAATATTCTCTACTGTATATCTTTCATCAGAGGGGCCACTAGCAACAGTATCATGCAAAATTATGCCACAAATTTACTAGTTCGTGAACATTCTCCGAAAAGGAAGTATGTTTACTTACAAGAAGAAGTGCCAAAAATATAAAGCAATAATTATAACATGCACATGCAGACATATATTTCAGGTGGAAATGAGCAAAAAGATGCATGATGGACAAACAATATTGATGACTAAAACTGATTGACTACATGCATTAATGTTAGAAAATCACCAGCCTCTCAATACTCAAGAAGAAAAAAAGAGAGAGAGAGGGAGAGAGAACTGGAACTAGGAAAAGTTACTGGTACAATTTTTAACCTTCTCCACATTGACAATAACTTCAATTAACAGGTTTCACAATGTTATTTAAAGGTCGATATAAAGTTCAATTGATCTACCAACCCTTATCAAACTCTCTGATAGTACGACCAAAATGAAGGTACAATCGTTTATGTGAAACACGAGAATATCATACCATATGCCTCTGAAATTTGCTATTTCATGACAAATCATCTAATCTGTCATTATTGCAGATATTAGGATGGATGCATCGCAAGTTCAAGCAGAGCAGCAATGAAACGCAAAAAGATTTCTCCATTGGTGAGTTACACATACTAGTAGTATTGTAACACTTGGGACCTAGTCTAGTACTGATATTTCTTGATCACCAGCTGCTGCACATAATTAGAAACAGGGCATAATATAGAGATTTTATATTCAAGATTATTGCTGTAATAAATATGCACACCCAACAGATTGATGGGGGGTTCTTCTTCTTCTTCTTTTTTTCATATTTAAGAAGATTGGAGGTTCTTACTGTTAACTTGGTTAGGACATAAAAGTGGTTCTAGTCTTGAAGCTTGTAGATGGAATTTGGTCATTTTCAACGAAAATAAAAAATTGCCTAATTTTTTTTATTCTGGTCATGTCGATGGCTGCAACCACTCTCAATTAAATGCCTCTGATCGAGGAAGCCAAGCCGTCGACCAATTTCAAATTTTGATATCGCCTCCATGAATCACGAATTCCATCAATACATGTCATTACTTCCGACTTCCAAGTGGTTTACGGAGGATCCAGGCCTACTATGTTCTCTTCCCCTCGCTGAGCCCATCATTACTGTGCTTTTTTCATGTCATACCATATGCCATAACAAATTCCCGGTACATTTTCCAGCCAAAATTTGAAAATGACAAAACTTGCTAAAGTAAAAAAAAAAAAAAGACTAAAATTGTACAAACTGTGAAATCAACTCTATCCATACAGGTTTTGCAGGTCAACCATCTATGGACGACCTACAGTGCTACCAACAAGGAAGTTATGGGTCTAAGACCTTCAGCAAAGCCCAAAGAAACTACCGCAGAAACTCATTTACCAGTCTAGAGGTTTCAAGAGAGGAAGAAGAGGAGCTCGAAGAAGAACAAGAAAACGCTCTTACTGAGCTTTTTCATGGCTTCCTTGCCATTGGTACTTTAGGCACAGAACAATTCACCACAGACCCATCAACTCCAACATTCTCCATCTCTGTGGATCACATAGCTGAAAAAGAAACTGAAGTTACTGAAAACGAACTGAGGTTAATCAATGATGAGCTGGAAAAGGTTCTGGGAGCTGAAGCAAGAGACGACATCAGCATTGTTTTATCAGGAAGAAACAGCCATGTGAGTGCTGGAAGAAACAGTCATGTGAGTGCTGGAAGGATCAGTCACTGCAGTACAATAACACTCAGCGGGAAACCAATTGAAAGTGCTGATGCAAATGGAAATGGTGGAATCATCTGTCCACTACAGAGCTATCTTTTTGGATCAGCAATTGGGATGCAAGAGACAGCCCAACCAATAAGGAAAGAACAGAGGACATCTCTTGGGGAGCTCTTTCAGAAGACTAAACAAGCAGAGGAATCTGGAACTAAATCTGAAAAGAGAAACGAAAAGGAAAGCGACAAATCTGCTGTACATGTTATGAAGAAGCTGCTGAAGAAAAAATTAATAGATTCTACAACAGAGACAAAGCTTCATAAGGTATGTTTAGTATAAGTGTACAATAGGAAATAAGCCAAATTCCAAACAAAAGTATATATGATCATATTTTTTCAAATGTTTGCTACGACGAATTCTTAATGAGTAAACAGTTATTTATCAATTTTAGTCCTAGGAAGTCCATTTAATTGAGTTTAGGCTCCTCAACATCGATGCCGGTGACGGAATTCTTGCCGCCAACACCCTGCTCCATCTTCAATTCAATCTCAGGCACAAGTCCAGTAACCCCACCCTCTCAAATAAAAAAGAATGAAATAAAGATAATAGAACACTACCAATTAGAAAAATTCCAAAATTTAAGAGTAAACCTTGAGGTCACTATATTTCAAAGAATCTCTACTATGAGATTTAAAAAGTTCATACTTCATTACACATATATGCATAATGTTTTCTAAACCTATAGTGAACAATCAAAAGCAATAAACTAGAGCTACAAGAGTGATGTTTATTTTTATCATCAAAACATAGCAACAGTAACCACAATGACAAGTGAGGCATGTAAATCAACTACGACAACTCAATCATATATAATTACAGCAAAAAGCCAACCATAATTTATAAGAAATTGAGCATAGGCAAAGGGGGATTTTGATTCCCTCCTGAATATATGATTGCATTACAGCAAAAGCGTCAAACACAATTTATAAGAGACAGAGTAACTGAAATGAGGATTTGGTGTGTGTATTCAAGTGCAAGCACATACGTAACTACATTACATCAAAAAACCAGCCAGCCAGGCGTAGTTTCCCAATGACATCAAACGGATATCAAAGTGATACCAAAAAGATATTCTAGAAAGTCAACGCGGAGGCTCACACACTTAGAGACGGTAGTCTCGAGAGTTGTGAGGTCAGTGGCACAAACATCAATCAGGATACGTGCGACAGGCTCGTGTGTTTCCATTTCTAGTTGCAGAATGCAGGTATTGCAGACGTGTCCGTGGAGGAAGGGATGAAGAGGGATGATGGAAGGAAAAGTAAGATGCTGCACCCAATCAGGTGAATTGGGCGGAGCAAATGTTGACAGTGTAAACGGAGGCCCGTGAATGAAGTGACTGTCCGGTGGAATTACATTTTTGTTTCTGCCTTCTAGCAAGAACCCTTTACCATCATGTAGATTATAAGCCCGTTTAGGAGTTAAAACATACTGATCATTAGCCGTCAGAAAATAACTCCCCCAAGGAATTAAGGGGACACAAACATTAGACCACTTTTTATCGGCAAGATTTAGGGCAAACGATCCAATTTTAGTTTGCACAAGGAAATGAGATTGGGACTTACCTACGAAGCCATAAGATGAGACTGGATGCCAACAAGTGCAGGGTTGTCGATCATGGACGTAACAATTCCAGGGTAGTCCAGGGAGTTTCTCCCACGAGTCCAATCGAGGATTATACAACTCAAAAGCACGAGAGCACTCTGCTTCGCTGATTTGAGCCCCGAAAACTATAATATTTTCTCCATCTGGGGTTGGGATGGCGAGAGGTACACCTTTTGCGTAATGCATATCAGAGATCCCAACAAGTTGCGCTTTCTCCACTCTGTAATTACCTTGGGCCAAAACCTCCTCTGTTAACACAAATTTCTTGGCAAATATTTCCCTGGAGTGGTCATAACCGCCTATAGTACATCCCGCAAAGAAGTACACCGTAGATTTCAGAAAGCAAACCGCAGTGAAATCCTCACTTATGGGAAAAATAAATCGGACCACCGGAGTAGCAGTGGCATACTTTTCAACCGCACCACAAGGGGGACGTGATTCCCGATCGATATCGATCATATATAATTTGATTTCGTAATCTCCATCTTTGCCACTCGACATCGAACGGCAAATCATACCCAGTTTTCTCCCAGCTACAGGTGATTGGATTTGGGGGTTTTCTGTTTTGGATATTGAGCGCTTCTTTTTGCCTCGTCTTTTACCCATGGTGAGATTGAGACTGATATTCGGATTGAGATGGAGATTTGAGATTGAAATCAAAATTAGGGTTCCCAAACCCCACAGTTCTGTCGGCAATAAGGGGAATGATTACCATCATACTCAATTAATTTTTTAATATATATTTTATTAATAAAGTTTTAGTTAATTTTTCTTTTTGTTATGTATTAAAAATTTTATGATGTTTGTTTGTTTTATGTTTTAATAGTAACTTGTACTGTTAATAAAAAAATAATATTTAATTTAATATTATTGAACAAAATATATATTGTAATTGAAAATAGTTGAAAATATGAAATAGTAATTTTATAATTATTAGTCGGATGGGTGATAATTATTTGCTAAAATGATTGAGAATTTGGGATGTAAATACTAGCAGCACATTCTTAATTGCATGCTAAAGAAAATATTTATTGGCACATCCCAATATTTCACTTTGAAGTAAGATGGTGATCGGTAATATGTAATAAAATAATAGAGATTATAATATAATTAAACTTTTTATACTGATTTCAATAATACTATTTTTTTATAGATTAAATAAATAGTTGATATTATTTTTATTTGGTAAATAATACTCCCTCCGTCTCAGAGGTATTTTCACCTTTGGGATGACACACTTTTTAAGAAAAGTAGAATATTGTGTAAAGTTATATTATTAAAATAATGAGATTAGTTGAATGGTGAGGATAAAATTAAAGTAATAGTTTCTATTTATAGGGTGTGAAAACAATTGGGGGACGGACGAAAAAAGAAAAGTGTGAAAATAATTATGGGACGGAGAGAGTATGAAAGATAATTATGATACTGCTTGGTAGAACATATACTTTTAATATGAAGTATAGATAATTAACGAAATTGCCCTTTTAACATAATCATTAAAATACAAAAACGCATAGGTGTTGTACCAGCCCCATTTCGTCGCAGTGGGCTAAGAATTTTTGCAAAAAGGCCACCGATATTTGGACCTCAATATTTGAGTACTTCACCATCCTTTTATTCTTTATTTTGAAATTAAATTTTAAAAGATAAAATTACCTTTTAAATATATTCTCCAATTGCAGAAGATCAGTTTATCCCCTCTTTCAAAACCTAAAATTGATTGGTTCTCACTATACAATTTTTCAACTATATTTTTTTGAACAAAAACGTTATAAAAAAAATTTATTTTGTCAATATGGAAGATGATAATAGTTTTTCATATACGTATTTATGGTTTATTCATACATTTTCTGAACTTTTTAAAAAAAAATTCGAACATATTTATTCCACACTGATTGGTGGAACAAAAGCAAAATGTTCGGAATTTTTTTTCGAACATTTGTACTTTGTTCGGAAAAAATTTCCGAACATTCTGCATTTGTTCCACCAAAAATTCCGAACAAAAATTTTCAATTTTTTTTTCGAACTAATGCTATTTGTTCGACTAATTTTTTCGAACAAATAGCATTTGTTCGAAAAACCAGAGTCGAACAAATGTCTTCAGTGATTTTTTCGCATTTTTTTATCGATATTATCCGACGAAATTTTGTGAACGATTTTTAATCGATTTTCAATCCCAATATTTGTAATAATAACAATAAAAACTCATTCAAAACATTAAAAAACATTTAAACCCTTCAATATATAAAACTAATAAATTCTTAAATTTATCTATCAAAAAAATACTATAGTGGTGGCGGGCGTCCGTTAAAAATTACGATGGTAGTGGTGCAGGAGGTTGGCGATGGGCGTTGTCGAAAAAAATTAGAACTACACATTGTTTCAAAAAAAATTGTAGAATATTTAGAGAATGAAGAAAGGGAGCGAAGTTGCAAAATTAATTTTCACTTGAAAAGAGTAGCAAAAATCATTGAACTAGTACTTATGCTAATTATTTGGGGTATTCTCGAATTGAACTGATGTTATATTACTTTATTTTGCTTATGAAGTATTATAATAAATTTATGGATGTGGATATTCTCTCTTTTCCCGTTTTGAGTACTTCACCTTTCTCTTCACTTCACCATCATAAATATTCAGTTCAACCCTATACTTTTCTAAAAATACACATGTCCTTCTCAAGTAAAAAATTATATTTGTAATTTGACAAATGTTCCACCAACCAGAGCTGAACATATGTATACGAAAAATCACGAAAATAAAATACGTGAAACTTATTTGGACAACATATATTCATTGCTACAACATGTATAATACTAAAAAAATACCAATATACTTAAAAACTAACAAATACACTCAAACAAACACAAAAAAAATTCAAAAAAATTAGTAAAAAAAATAATACGAACACTTTCATTTATATATGATGAATTATTATCATCTTGTGTCAAAAGCATGTGAACATATGATTTTCAAAAACATTTTCCAGATTAAATAAATGGTGTCGAATTTTCCACCCAAAATGAGCAAATGCAGTGATTTTAGGTATGAATAAGGTGAGGGGTGAATTGATCTGTTCACAATTTAGAAAAATAAATTTAAAAGGTATTTTTGTCTTTTAAAAATTATATTAGAAAAGGAAAATCAATACTCGAAAAATGGGATGGAAACTGTTATAATATATTGTATAATATATTATATTATTGATGGACATAATAATATATTATAATCCAGTGGGCTTTAAGTCCACTAAATTTAGATGTTAGGGTTAGGTACTTCTATATAATGTATCGTACACCCTTGTATTTCATATGCTTCCATATTGTAAACATTTTACGGCAGATTATAATTTATATTCTCCTGGCTTGATCGCCCCCAGACTTAGTCACTTTGTGACGAACTGGATTAACAACTCTGTGTTCTTTATTTACGCTTTACGCTTTTCTCTCGATTACAACACGTTATCAGCACGAGTCTCTACGAGCAATAAGAATTCACAAGAGGATTGCACAAACTGTTTTCTGGATCAAATCCATCGGGATTAATTTAATTTATTTTGCTGAAACTGTAAGTTTCTGCTTTATTATTAATCTGAATTTTTTTTAGTGAATTCATGATTAGTTCTACAGATCATATGCCTCTGTATACATGATTGAATAATTATGATATATGTGATTATCAATTCGTATGATTATGATATATCTGCAAATCACATGATTATATGTCTATTGCAATTTTTTTTATGCTCAAATCACATGATTATATGGCAAATCATTACGATTGTATTATTCTGCTGGTTGGATTATGCGATTGAATCATGTTATTTGTTCACATGCTGTTGATTCATGATCTGTCAATATGTGAATTTGTATGCTATCTTGGTTACATGTTTGTACATGACGTTGCATAACAAAACCCTAACAAAACCTGGATTCCAATAATCTAACAAAACCCTAACAAAACCTGGATTCCAATAATCGATCCCCCGATCGAAATTCGTTTTTATTATTCGGAAACGATTTTTTTTCTCGATCAGTCTAGAAAGTTTTTTTTGTGCAAAACCCTGTTTTCTGAAAACGAGAAATCCCCCAATTTTTCTGAAATCTTTTGAAAATTTTCGATTATCAGAACCCAACTTTTCGAAAGTCAGAACCAGTATTCTGAAACAATTTTTTTTCGAAAATCGAAACCTTTTTCAATCGAAAACCTTTTTTCCGAAAACAAACCAAAAATCAAATCGGAAATTCAATCGCGAATCACAAACCCGAAAACGAAATCGACACCTACCTGTACTCGCGACGCCGTCGGCCCCTGAAGAGGCCTTGACGGTGAACGGCGCAATGACGCCGAGTCGCGACCACGCTTCTGGCGCGACGGCGCTGAACGCTGTGACGGCAAGTTGGACACCAATCCACTGCCGGTGACTCCGCGCCGACCATGATGACGGCAGCGTGAGCGCAGCCTCGCGCGACGGCAACGGTAAACAACCTCCTCGCGACGGCAGCCTCCTCGCGATGGCGAGCTCCTCGCAACAGCGCCGGAGACGCGACGGTACCGGTGAAGCAGTGAACGGCCGCGCCGAACGGCGTAGGCCACTGTCCGGCCATAGAAACGCCACTAACGGCGGGCCCCGATCTGCGGCGGCGGCGGGCCCCTACTGCGCGACTCCGCGTCGGTGATGGGCCCCTGCTATGCAACTCCGCGTCGGCGATTGCAACTCCACGACCCGGTAAAATCGGCGACGTGGCCACACCTTTTTCCGGATTTTTCGCAGAAAACCCTTAATCTGATACTTGGCTTTTGAATTGGACCCTTCAGATTTTTTTTTCTAATGGGCCATCCTTTTCTGGGCCTGGCTTTTAATTCCGACATTGGGCCCTCCTTTAAATAATAGGTCTGTGTCTTAATAATAATAATAAATTATTCCTAAATGGGCTTTTGCCTATATTAATCCAAATGGGTCGTGCCCTCATAATAATAATAATAAAAAAAACAATTTACTTGGGCCAATTTTTTTTTAAATTGATTGAGCATTTTATTTAGTTGATCCTATCCTAACAATTATTTTTGGGCTCAAAGTCCCATTAATATAATTCATAATGGTATTATGAAGCCCAAATCATCAAATTTTTTTAAGGCCTTATCTAATAATTATTTTTGGGCCCAAAGTCCCATTAATAAATGTCTCATACATGTCATACACCCAAATCCTTTTTAAATACCCCATATTATTAATTTTGTCATTGCATTTTATCTTGAGCCCTAATTTTTTTTTATTACTACAAAACAATAATAAATCTAAATTTATTAATTCATTTCTTTATAGCAACAACATGTCAAACATCACCAAACACGAATTTGATGAACTGGCACTAGATGGCCACAATTATTTGACATGGGCTCTAGACGTTGAAATCCACCTAGTTTCAACAGACTTATCTGACACCACCACACAAGGGTGGAAATCCACTCCTGCCCAAAGGGCACAAGCTCTAATCTTCTTAAGACATCATCTTCACAAAGATCTTAAGAACGAATACCTCACTGAAAAAGATCCATCGACGTTGTGGAAATCCCTCCAGGATCGATTCCAACAACAACACGATGTGATCCTCCCTGAAGCCAGACATGAATGGATAACACTTCGTTTCCAAGACTTCAAGTCTGTAACGAAGTACAACTCTGCCCTACATCGCATAGTTTCTCAGCTTAAGCTGTGTAAAGAAACAATAACTGATGATCAGTTAATTGAAAAAACTCTTAACATTTTCCACGCTAGTAATCTTGTACTTCAGCAGCAGTACAGGGCCAAAAAGTATCAATCACACTCCGAGCTCATTTCTGCACTTTTAGTCGCAGAAAAGCACAACCAATTGTTGATGAAAAATCACAATACTAGACCGGTTGGCTCACAAGCTGTGCCTGAGGCTCATGCTACTCGGAGGAACTCTAGAGGCCGTAAACGTGGAAAAGGAAATGAGACGAGTGGGGGCCGCAGATTGACCCGAGGTCGAGGACGTGGTAGGGGAAGAGGTCGAGGTCGCAACAATGCACAACCTAGTGCAACTGAAAAGAATGCACCTCAAGATAAACCACCGAGCTCAAGTGCACAGAACAAGAAACTCTGTCACAAGTGTGGATGCGACGACCATTGGTCTCGCGAGTGTCGAACTCCAAAACATCTAGTGGAGCTATATCAACGCATGCTTAAAGACAAAAAGGGGAAGGCTCCTAAAGGTGAATCACACCACACCAACCTGCCCAAGGCAAGCTTTGACATGGAGAAGGATGACCTCTTGGTGGGTGATACAATGACTGTAGACGCCTTTGGAGACAATGAGTGATCGACACCAACTTGTTGTTTACTTGCTTTATTAGACCTTTTGATACTATTTGTTCTTTGGTTTGACCAGCATGTTTTGACTGGCTTTTATCTTGACTATGTCGCATGATATATTTTATTTTATGGATTCTATGAATGCTTATTGATGCTTTATTTTTACAGTCAAATCCAATTGTCGATCACTATTGTCTACAAAAATAATTTAATACGTTTTTGATAAAGTAGGACCTAAGTGATCCCTTGTGCGGCTGATCAATCAGCGTCTGTAATCTTGGCTCTCCTTAGCATTCCTCATATCTAAACGTACAATTGTATGCTTATGGAGATTAATGTGTTGTGCTTAGTAGATAGTACTACTACACATACTATCTTGAAAGATAGACAATTTTTCCAAACATTAACTGAAAAGAAAAGAAGTGTCACTACTATTTTCGATGATGACATACAAATCGTTGGCTCCGGGAGAGCCTCGATCATCCTACCTATGGGTACCGAATTAATAATCGAGAATGCTTTATTATTTCCACAATCAAAGTGTACCCTCCTCAGTTTTAAAGATATTCGACAGAATGGCTATCACATTGAGACGAATACTGAGGATAATAGTGAATATTTGTTAATGACTCACTATTTAAATTGTCGTAAACACATCGTCGAAAAACTTCCATCTTTCTCGTTTGGCTTGTATTATACATACATCAGACCCTCAAATCTCCATATAGCCTTTAATCTAAAATTTAATGATCCAAATTCTTTCAAACTATGGCATGAGCGGTTAGGACATCCCGGACAAACCATGATGCGTCGGATTCTATATAATTCATCTGGCCATAACATAACACACAACAGAATCCCTTATGTTAATGAATACATATGTGATGCTTGCACAATGGGTAAATTAATAATTCGTCCTTCTAGTAGTAAAGTAAGAACCGAATCTCCTAAATTCCTTGAGCGAATTCAAGGAGATATTTGTGGACCGATACACCCAGCATCTGGACCATTCTAGTACTTTATGGTCCTAATAGATGCATCCACTCGGTGGACTTATGTCACCATGCTATCCACTCGCAATACTGCTTTTGCAAAGCTTATTGCACAGATTATTCTGTTGAGATCTCAATTCCCACATAATCCTATTAAATCCATTCGTATGGATAATGCCGGTAAATTCACCTCTAAGGCATTCGATGATTTTTGCATGGCACTGAGAATCAAAGTGGAGCATTCGGTCCCTCATGTTCATACTCAAAATGGTCTAGCCGAATCATTAATTAAACGTCTTAAATTAATCGCTAGACCGCTACTACAAAAAACGAACTTACCTGTTTCATGTTGGGGGCATGCTATTTTACATGCATCATCACTAATCCAATTCCGACCCACTGCATATCATGAATATTCTCCTATTCAACTCGTGTGTGGAAATGAACCTAACATTTCCCATTTGCGTACATTCGGTTGTGCAGTGTATGTTTCCATACCACCACCTAAGCGAACATCTATGGGCCCACAAAGGAAACTCGGTATTTACATCGGTTTTGTATCTCCCACAATACTTAAATACCTCGAGCCTTTAACTGGGGATCAGTTTACAGCCCGTTTCGCTGACTGCACATTCGATGAAGATCTATTTCCGGCGTTAGGGGGAGAGAAAAATACCGCAATTAATAAATGCCGTGAAATTACTTGGAACACAAAAGATCTTCAGTTCTTAGACCCACGCACAAATCAAACTGAACTTGAAGTTCAAAAGATAATAAATTTGCAATACTTAGCAAATAATCTACCAGATGCATTCACTGATCATAAAGGCGTGACTAAGTCGCATATACCTGCTGTAAATGCGCCTCAAAGGGTACAACTCCCTTTGAAGACAAATGTTAATACCCCCATGCGCCAAAAGCGTAAATGAAGCATTAACATAAGCGAACCAAGTTCGCATAAGTGTAAAGCTAGCAAACACACTATGTCACCCCTAAAATCTCTTGAAGAGATTCGTCCTGTAGACGAAAATCAGAGTCAAAATGCACGTGCAAAAGCAAACAATGACTCTGAGAATGCGAAATCATCAGACCGATACTCTTTGGGAAATGAAGAGGATCTGGTCGATGTAAACATTGAAGTTTCAACAAACTTCGTAAATACGGGAGAAACCTATAATAGAAACACAACTATTGTCGACAACACATTTGCAGCCTTAATTGCCTTCACCATTTCGAATAATGATCTAGATCCTGAACCCAAAACTATATCTGAGTGCCTGAAGCGCTCCGATTGGGTGAAATGGGAAATTGCAATAAAGGCAGAGCTAGACTCGCTAAATAAACAAAAAGTTTTCGGTTCCATCGTTCGTACCCCGAATAATGTTGTCCCTGTTGGATACAAGTGGGTATTTGTACGAAAGAGAAACGAGAACAATGAAATTGTGAGATACAAAGCGAGGTTAGTGGCTCAAGGGTTTTCGTAGAGACCCGGTATTGATTTCGATCAAACCTACTCTCCTGTTATGGATGCAATAACATTCCGCTTCTTAATATCCCTGGAAGTTAAACTAAACTTAGAAATGCAGTTAATGGACGTAGTTACCGCATACTTATACGGATCATTAGATTCTGATATCTATATGAAAATCCCTGATGGATTAAATATTCCCCAGATGAGGAATAACGAACATCGTAGTATGTTCAGCATTAAATTGCAACGCTCGTTATATGGCTTAAAACAGTCAGGTCGTATGTGGTATAATCGACTAAGTGAATTCCTCCTGAAGAAGGAATACGTAAATAACGATGCTTTTCCTTGTGTCTTTATTAAGAAATCCCTTAATGGTTTTTGCATCATCTCGGTGTATGTTGATGATCTAAACATTATCGGAACAAGAAAAGAGATTGAAGAAGCAAGTTCAATCTTAAAAACTGAATTTGAAATGAAAACTTTGGGTAAAACCAAGTGCTGTATCGGCCTACAGATCGAGCATTTTCCTGAAGGAATACTGATACACCAATCAACTTACTTAAAGAAAGTGTTGGAGAGATTCCACATGGATAAATCTTATCCTTTAAGCACTTCAATGGTTGTCCGTTCCCTCGATTTGAAAAATGATCCATTTAGACCTAAAGAAGATACCGAAGAGCTATTGGGACCTGAAGTTCCCTATCTAAGTGCAATTGGTGCACTGCTCTATCTTGCAAACTGCACTAGGCCCGATATTGCCTTTGCAGTGAATCTACTTGCAAGGTTCAGTGTCTCCCCTACGAGGAGACATTGGAATGGTGTTAAACATATTTTACGATATCTTCAAGGTTCACAAGATCTTGGTCTTTTCTATCAAAGAAACCAAGACAACACACTTATAGGTTATGCTGATGCTGGTTATCTATCTGATCCCCATAATGCGAAATCGCAAACGGGTTATGTTTTCCTCTGTAGTGGTACAGCCATTTCATGGAGATCTGTCAAACAAACTTTGGTGACCACATCGTCAAACCACTCAGAGATCATAGCTCTGTACGAAACTTCACGAGAATGTGTTTGGTTGAAATCCCTGATAAAACACATTCACGATTCGTGTGGTATCCCTTCTGTTGACTTAAGCCCCTCAATTATCTATGAAGATAATGCTGCATGTATTGCACAAATGAGCAATGACTATGTCAAAGGGAACTTGACGAAACATATTTCCCCAAAATTCTTTTATCCTCACGAACTTCAAAAGAGTGGTGCGATCATGATAAAACAAGTACGCTCAAGTGAGAATCTAGCTGATTTGTTCACTAAATCCCTTCTCACTTCGACTATTGAAAAGTACGTACATGGAATCAGGATGCGTCGATTTGGAAGATTGTTATCTTCAGGGGGAGTATCAAATACTAAACAATCATGATGATTGGATCCTCAAGATCGTTTATAATACTCCACTCGGTAACTCTTGTATTTTTCCTTGTCATTATTATTATGTCCAAGGGGGAGTGTTATAATATATTGTATAATATATTATATTATTGATGGACATAATATTAGATTATAGTCCAGTGGACTTTAGGCCCACAAGACTTAGATGTTAGGGTTAGGTACTTCTATATAATGTATTGTACACCCTTGTATTTCATATGCTTCCATATTGTAAATACTTTACGACAGATTATAGTTTATATTCTCCTGGCATAGTTGCCCCCAGACGTAGTCACTTTGTGACGAATTGGGTTAACAACTCTGTGTTCTTTATTTACGCTTTACGCTTTTCTCTCGATTACAACAGAAACATCCGTGCCCTAAACTTATTTTATCAATCTTGTATTTTGGGCTATTGTAATATATTAATGTATTTTGTGCTTATGTTTCGGTAGGTTTGACCATCATCCTTAAATGGGCCAGATAAAAAAAAAAAAAATTCAAAACAAATCGCACGAATTAAAATTGGTCCATCAAAGTGCCAATCAAAAGTTGAAAATAACAATTGAATACTCCCTACCATGCCAACTCCTGTGAAATATATTGTTTTTTCACACTACACAGATAATCATCAATTATGTTGAAAATGCTACTGCTGCTAAATAAATAAATACTCCTTCCGTCCCTAACCAATTTGCACACTTTCTATTTTGAGTTGTCCCAAATCAATTTGCACACTACTTAAAAGGAAAACATTGATTTGCATGCACACTCACAAAACTTTCTACACATTTACCCATATGCCACTACTTTATTTAAAAAAATATATTTTTCTTAAACCATGTGCCATTTCAGGGGTGCAAATACCCGTGGGACGGAGGTAGTACATTGATACTCAAATATAATATTTAGAAACATTCTTCCTAAAAAATGACAGGATCCATATCCTGCTATTTTAACTTTTGAAAGCTGTCATATGGTTTTGCAATCTTTGCTTTTCATTTACAAGTTCAAGAATATGTTGAAGCTGCTGCATTCTATAACTCTTGCAAAACAGGTGCTCTGTTGCCCCTGCATGAGATCACGTCCCATTTATAGAGCCTTTGCAGATTAATCTGCTTGATTATCAAATTTTGGAATTGTTGATGCAATGACAAAAATATAAGCAAAATTAAATGCTAACAACTAACAAAACTGGGATATACAAATTTATATGCTTAAACAACCAGCAAAATTGTTAAAAGCAGCAAGTGGCCAAAATCAGGTAGCTAGTGGCCAAACCAAGCATATAAAAAAAAAGTGGGGAATCAATCAACTTTATGGTGTCTTGGATGTCGAAGATTTGATATTCCTTTAAAAAAAAAAAAAAGAACTTCACTGGATGCATAATACATATGTTGTCTATGGTACATTGGCACGTCCAAGTCTAATTAATGCAACTACATAAGTATATTATACATTTTCCGAGATCAGAGCTTCACATAGTCACATTGCTAGGAATATGTGGTATGAAACGGCGGTATGGGGTATTAAAGCCACATCACAACAGCTAGAGAGTCCAGAGCATAGTACCATACAAAATCAAGATCATAATTGATGGACTGGGCCAATTTATATGGGAAACTATACCAAAATACATATTGTTTCTAAGCCATCAGAAAGAACAAAGTGCAAGCAACAGGATGAAGTTTCTAGATAGAAACTATACCAAAATCAGAACATGTGAACAACAAAGTTTCTAAGCCATCATCAAGAGGAGTTAGATAGAAATTTATGAGGAGAATACCTGAGTTCTAGAATTGGTAAACTGTAGTCATTCCCAAATTCAATGCAAGCAACAGGTAAAAATAATGGCGGGGAAACATTCTATAAACACCACAATATCTGGATCATGCGCAGGGGAAACATTCTGCAACAATTGAACATAACATAAACCCTATTTCCTCACTAATTGGGTATTTTACCAACTCAAAAATCGAGTTGATTGAAGCCTGACGAACACATCTACAGCGTTCTGCTCCAGAACTGATTGAAAGCTAGGTTATGGTCAAGAAAAAAATTGATGGCGTAAACAGTAGATGAATTATCTAGCAGAAATCTAGTGAACTCATCAAGAAGATCTGAATGATCATCAAAGAGTGCTGCAACCTGCAATTAGATACATCAACACATAAATAATTAAGAGCTCATAACTGAATAGTACTTTATTCCAGGACATGAGGAGAAAGACTAACCTCTGCATAGACCTCCGTTATACCCTTGTGTTCCTTCAGATACATATTTAAAATGTCCAGGAAAGATTTATAAACATGTTCGCCATTTTGGAAACTTTTCTGTAGATTAAAAAAGTCAGACAAAATGTTACACCATTGAATTTCCTCGTGAAATAAACAGAAACCTTTTAATATCTAACAAAAACTTCACCTTTATCTTATTGACAAAACTAATAGCCTCCTCAAACTCAACTATCCTTTTGGCTGGAGCTTCTTGCTCCTCAGTGAGCATTATTTCATATCCCTTGGGCAAGAATGTGTTAAACCCAAGTGTTACATTAGGATGCCCCTTAAACAACTCCTTCACCCTACCTATGACACCAGCGAAGTCAATTCTGCCAAAAGAAATAACATTAAGAGTTAAAATCATTTCACAAGCAGACATTCTATTTTACTAAGTAAACAACATTTACCTCTGAGCCTTGAAGTCCTTCATGACATCAAGGAACCTGTCATATTTTTCGATTTGATCCTGGAACATATCCTTAACATCCTTCAAATAAGACAGTGCACATTGGTGGTGAGCTTTGCTACACCAGCAGCTGCAACACTTGCACCTGCACCAGTACCACCTCCAACACCATTAACACTTGCAACAGGACTAAGAACTCATGTGCTTGCTCCACCACTCCCAACTCCATTTCCTTCTCCAACTGCGTTTCCACCTCTTCCTCCACCTCCACCTCCACCACCTCCTCCTCCTCCTCCAAATCCAACTCCAACAGGAGGATTTGGCTGCTCATACCTTAATATGAGAATATAAATTAAAATAATCAAGTTTATATCAGAATCTTGTAGGACACCTAAGATTCACCAATATAAAAATACAACTCAATAAAAATGCTAAGATAACAGATGTGCGTTGCTTTTGCATAAATTTTCGGCATTGGTTTTCTTCTCACTCTTCAAAAGATTTATTTCTGTAATTGCAACCAATAATATAGTTGCATTTAGTTACATCTTGTGTATATTGCAATTGCAATTTGCACTTAATCTTGTTATAAAGACATTCGTTTGTAAGTATTGTCTTACAATTGCAATTCCCCCTCAATCGTATGTCAATTTCGGCCCCCACCCCCATCCCCTCCTAGCCCAATCAGTCTGAGAGATAGGGCGCAAAGATAAAAATTTATATCCCATCCTCCCCCCTTATATCAATCTCAGCAACCCTAATTCCTGAAATTCCCACCAAGGAGGCAATTTAGTTAGAATCCTGATAGAAGACAAGAGTTGGTAATAAATAATTCCGATGGAATAAAATGACAACAAATTCCAGTTCACTTAGTTGCACTTATATTGCCTAAACCACACAGATTAAAAAAACAAATGTTCGCCACGGACCTCAAAAGAAAAATTAACAACAATGAAGAAACATATACAATAAACACAATCAAATCACCACACTCAGCGAATTAACCAAGTAGGCCATCAGAATTTAGATTAAGCAACACAAAAATATAAGAGCACAACAGCTGTTAATTGAAATGCATGACAGTGGGAAAAATATAAACGCAATTAAAGCAACAAAGGAAAATACTCAGAAAAAGTTGGCCGTCAACTGCAAACATGTGTTGCGCAAAGTGCAGAAACACTGCAGGGTGAACACTCACTAAAATCAATGGGCTTTCAGTTGAATCTTATCAATTGAACACTAGAGGAAGCAACATTGACATTGAGGACATAAAATACATGTTCACACTGGAGTATGTTCTCAAACATGAAGCATAAAATATCCTCCATATTTCAGAACCTGTATCAGCATTATTATGCAAATGACGCATTTGAAAATGTTTTATTAACTTATAATTACAGATAAATATCTGAAAAAAAATAAATAGGATTACCTTGATATATATTTCTAAGACAAGCATCAATTATTCCGTGTTCTGGATCCTCCTATACTTCCAAGTAGCCTGATTACCTCTCGAGAAAGTCATAAATGACCTATATGAAATAAGTCATAGACATAGAGATTTTTGTAACTCAAGTGTACACCTCAAGTAAATAGACGAATGACAGACCTCATTGTAGACCTCAAGATATGGGCGGCAATGAGATTTCTCACTGCGCGAAGCTTATTGAGAGGAGGATGAGGGTAAACTCGACCTCATGTCCAATGTGCAGAGAGCGATAGCCATCAGATTAGAAGGTGATTTGATGAACAAACAGATCCTCGCCATCTCCGTCTGGTTGGAATTGCAAACATGAAAACAATTTCCATTTCATTGCATTTATAGTGGTAAAGATTCTTGTCAAAGTAAAATATGTAGTTAAATGAAAAGAGTGCATAATAATATAAATGAATTAGCACATAGCAAAGCCAACTTCTCCAACAAAAAAAAAAGAACTACTACATCTCAGGAATAGAGAAAAAGGTCAATTTCTTGCAATGTATGTAGTTTAATGAAACATAGCATAGATTATGAGATACCTGCATTAAACGTAGTAATGCCCGCAAATCAGCATTCTCTGCTAGACTGCTACAAGTTCTTTTTTTTCTTTGCTTCATAAGCATCCACCTACAAGTATGATAGGCCATGCATCAAATTCAGAGTGGCATGACGAACCCAAATAAGCCAAGCACGACGTACTATCTTTTTGTACAAGTTAGTATCAGCTTTCTTTACATTCTATGTCCCATGCTATCGGCTTTTCTATTTCCAAGATGCGACTCATTAGAAAGTAAATTATATAATTTAACAGAAGCTAAATTCAGATGTTCACTTGTAATAAACTCATAATTTCCTTGCCAAATCAAGAGTCCTTCTTATTCTCCATAATTTCATACTTCCTTATCGACGTGTCCATTATTAAAACTATAAATCTCAGGCTGATACCAATTTACCAAACAAAAACAACATACCTATAGCTTCATATAATCCTTTTCTCTTTTTTTTTCTTCATTTTGGGTACCTATTGAGTCCGCACTTGCTGTTTTAAAATCATATTTGTTTAAAACAATTATGATACAGTTTAGAAAAAGAATTAGTGTGACATAAGAAGTGAAGGAATAGTGTAAAAACTCGATTACCCAAAACAAACTTTTCAAACTCATCTTGCTGTTGCTGCAACTTATCAATTTGGGCCTTGAAAGCTGCAGTATGTTTAACTTCCTATAGATGCAATTTAAGCAAATCAGCATAATAAAGTGTATCTTCCCACATCGTTCGAACAAATAATTACCCTAGACCCTAGTAGAAACAATAAAACTATCATTGAAACCACATGAGAGAATAAAAATAAGACAAATATGACACTTTCTCATCACTCTGTTTTAACCTTTAATTAATTTCGCATATCATATACCAGTTCATTATCGAAAACATGATAAATGTTAGGGGATAGATATTGCCACAAAATCCATTTTGCAACAACAATGTTTTATGCCATGAATCAATTAATAAAGGAAAAGGGAACAACATAAACTAAAGACAATAGAATACTTGTTTAATCATATCAATAATTTACGGCAAGTGATCCGACACGAGGTTCCACAGAAGGAGGAAACCCTTGCAAAGCATTTCGGCCAACATCTTTGAGAGGTGCTTCGTTTCCAGAATCGATCTTTGCCCTCGTCGTTGTTTTCAATCTGGCTTCTATTCGGAAAAAGAATTTGGGGTTAGAGTTATCGAGATCATCTTCGGGGTTGGCCTTTTACATCAAAGAAACAGAGCGTATAAGCCGATGCCAAAAAGTAGAGAGTACCAACAACCCCGTTTTCAATTGGGTTTCGGTTGAGGGAGTGAAAGATGAAAGGGAGTAGAAGAAGGATTTAGGATCAGAGTTACCAGATTCAACACCACTGCCGTCTGATTGAGAAGACAAAAAAATAGTTGGGATCAGAGATAGAGGGGAGGCGAGAGAGACAAATGACAAATGAGGAAGGAGAGGGACCGAGTGAGGACATCAATGAAAAAAATAAAATAGATTATGGGCAAAAATGTAAAAACAATATTAACTATTGCAGGCCTCTTTTATATGAGTATAGATATAGATTAATATAGATATAGATTAATATAATACAATGAAAATATAACTAATGATGTATGTTACACACGTTTTTTATGTATAGAACATACACATAACAAATAAAAACAAATGTGATATGTAAATATTATTACTATACAATAAACATTATAAATTTTTGAACACTTTCTTGTAAACTACATTTGTTGTGTGATTGCATGATTTTTCTTCATCATCATGATAAAGTATTTTCAATCCACGTTTGCTTCTGACCGTGGAGATAACAACATATAGTTGTCCATGTGTAAAAATAGGTTTAAGAAGGTAAACACCCACAGTTGATAGCGATTGTCCCTAACTTTTATTTATCGTCATTGTGAAACACAAAACAATAGGAAATTGTCTCCTCTGAAATGTTACAGGTGATGTTTGATCATATATACTGAAAAGCATTCGTGGAATATACACCCTACTACCAATGTTTCTTCCAAAAATTATTTGTACTTCAATGATGTATTTTCCAAGTTCTGTTGTAATCAATCTGGTTCCATTGCATAGCCCTGATCTTTGATCAATGTTTCTGAGAAGCATTACTGGAACACCTATCTTCAAGAGCGAATGGTGATTAGGTAATCCACAACACTTAATAGAATTCAAATAATCAACGGAATACAATTCTACGTTGTTGTCATATTTGTTTCTCCCACTCGAAACGTTATCACAACTGTGGTACCAAACTACATCACCTGGCATCAACTTCAACATACTCTCATTAATAGATTCCACACCTTTGTGTATTGCTCTATCATTGAAGTTGTCATTAGTACTAAAGCCATCAATTATTGATGGGAAATACAATTCACAACAATTCACAATAGCTTGTATTAGATCATTCACAACATGTATGAGATGTTCTACTGAAATCTCAATTTCAGGAAAACCATCATCAATATCGCCAATGTTGTCATCTCCAGGTTTTAAAATCCATGTGGAGAATTCAGCAATCTCTTCTGAAGTTGTATTTAGCTAAGAATCTAGAGTTTGCAATCTCATGTTCTTAGATAACCTTAGAATCTTGCAAGAGTGTCAAAGATCGGAAGAGTTAACCGTTGAGTACACAATATCCTCTCTTGTACCCTTAGGTACCACATGAAGTATTTGTCTAAAATCTCCACCCAAAACAATTGTCTTTTCACAAAAGGGTAAATTAGATAGTGACCTGTCAGCTTTTCTAATAATATCTCTCAAGCTTCGATCCAATGCCTCAAAATAATATCGGTTAATCATCGGTGCCTCATTCCATATTATCAGCTTTGCCTTTGAAATGAGTTCAGATAGGTCTGATGCAGGATGTATATGACCTGTCGATGATTAATAAATGTTGAGAGGTATTGAAAATCTTGTATGCACATTACGTCCTCCAGGTAGTAGTAAAAATGCAAATCCACTTGAAGGAACATTCAATATAATATGACTGTATGACCACACAACCGCTGATACTGTTGACCAAAGAAATGTTTTTCCTGTACCACCAAATCCATAAACAAAAAATATCCCTCCTGTATCCGTCCAAAGTGTTGCGAGTATTTGATCATACACACTCTTTTGTTCAATTGTTAACTTAGAGAATAATGCATTATGCTCTGCGTTCGTTTGTAAATGATCATAATTTCATTCCTCCTGTATAAGGTGATTATGATGTTCTGACGATATTTTTGATCTAGAAAAGGCATTGTCACAAACCTTCTGAGTCAGGTTCCATTCCGGCGCAGTACTTCCTCAATGTCAACCAAAGTATAATTCTTCAATTGTCGTTCATTTAGGCGCAAATCTAAAATATTTTTTAAAAAGTTATCAATATGATAATAGTTGTAATTATACGTATAAATCACATATATTGTAAATTTATATGCAATATTCATATAATTCATTTGTATTATATTTAAGTTTGTATTATAAATAAATAATTTAATAATGAATTCATACTTGACATATTTAAAATTCTCCTTGTTGGAAAAAAATCCCTGATGTTTTAATGATGTTAAAACCGGCTAACTGACACGACCACTCTCACTTAATTAATTATACACAAGTATAAATAAAACGTAACCTGAAAACTGTTTTTTTTTTATTTCAACAGCATAAAACTATATCAAACCCAACAACCTCATTACATTCAAAAAAGTAAATTCAGAACATCTTTTTCGGTGATTTTTAGCTATTCATTCCAATCCATCCTCTCTCATTTCTCTATCGTCGATATTCCCCAACTAGATTTAAACACTGAACCGTTGATTAATTTTGCACCAAGTTTCAATAACCTGATCAGGTTTCGAAATTCAAACACCTATGTTGATAGGCGAACTAAAGCGAACTACTCTGGGTGGATTAGCATAATTAAAAGGCTCAAGGCTAAGCAGTTCGTCCGGAGCTTGCCTTAGGTGGTCGAGGCCACGTCACCACCTTCTGACCAGTCAATGTAATGGAGAAAGAGGAAGCTCGTCAGGAAGCTCGCCCAGAGTTGAAGGTAAGAGACCAATCCTACTACGAGCATTGCACCACGGAACTACACAAGGCAAAAGAGCTCGCCGATATCCGGAGTGAAGCCAGTAGTTGCGTAGGTAGCTAGTAGTGATGTAGTAGATCAAATCAATGTAATTAGAGCTTAATAGTAGGCAGGCTGACAAGTGTTAAGGACACTTGTCAGCATATTAAGCTAAGTAAGCTTAATAAGTGCCACCTCATTACATGCAAAACTATAAATAGGGCCATTGTACTTATTTTCTCTCTCCAAGTTCACAATATACAAAGGAACACTTCTCTGTACTTTCTCTCTTTACAAATTCAACCCTAAATTCATCTTAGATTATTGTTTGGAGGAATTCAGTGATAATCCAGCCACATAATCACCAAAATTAACGAATTCTTCCAACAATTTAGCGCTAGAAGGAGGGTCCCGAACCTCCGATTGTCAAAATCTGTAAGAAAGATTAAGAAAGACTTGAAGGTATTTTTGAGATTTTACTTGAAGATTCTAAGAAAACCTTTGAAGGTTTGAAGAAAATGAACAAATTTCCAGAATTAATAGATAAACTCAGGAAGTGAAAAGCTCTAAACGCATATGTGTTGGTGATTAAACCAAATTCTGGAAAAAGCGCTTACACGCAAGGCTAGAAAAACTTTAAACTTACCTTACCTTTGCTGGAAAAATTTGAAGACGAACTACCCTAAGTAGGACAAGATATCACGAGAAAACACAGGTGCCTCGTCCACCACCAGGAGATGGAAGGGACCAGGTCCCCAATATAACCATGCTGACGGAGAATCTTCCCGCCAGCGAGCTCCTGGGCAAACTACCAACAAGGGGCAGGCCCCAGCGACCCAACAAGACGGGCTAAACTCGGCAATCTAAGCGCTACTCCAGAACCCAGACGAGCTGGAGCAAGCTATAGCTTTGCTCCAGGGAGTCCGCCAACAACAACGGCTGGGTGAGCTCCCGTGAGCTTCTCAGCGAGCTCCTACCAATACGGGCCGTGACCAGGAGACTAGGAGGTCACATTCCTCCCAATCGAGGGAGAGAGAGTGAGCTCTGTGATGAACAAGAGGCGAGCAGCGCCAGAGCTCGCCACGGACAGACCGCGGGGAAGGCAAAAATGAGTGATAGGCTTGGTCCATAAGGTGGGCGAGCTAGGAGCCAGGCAGAGGGTTCCACCACTAACGAGCCCCTGGGCACTCTCCAAGGAAGATTAGGACGAAGATATGAGGAGACAGCGTAGGAGTCTGTACTAGCTCCGATGCTGCTGGTAAGAAGAGAGGACTCAGACCTTCATCCTCGTAGGTCCTTGCATGACATACTAAGTAGGCCAGCTTCCGATAGGCTCGGCCCGAATGGTGCTCGACAATTCCAGCAAGTCACAGATGGACTACCCCGGAGCGAGGGACTGCGGGGCCGTACATTCGTGAGACATATGACCCTTGAATAGCCTCCACAGGAGGTTAGCTCACGATGATGAGCTGGCCACATTGAAAAAGATTGTCGAACAACTCCAGATGCAAGTGGCCGCTAAGAGTGGTGGAGCAGATACGACTACACTCCCGGCATTACCCCTGGCACCATCCATTCTGAAGGCACCGGTGCAAAAGATGATTCAGTTCCCGGTGATGGCTGCGTACGAGGGAGAGTCCGACCCAAAAGTACACATTTCTAAGTACGCGGACTTCATGATCTCGGTGGGAGCATCAGATGCCACCAAGTGCAGGAATTTCCCACTAGCCCTCGGAGACCGAGCTCACAGATGGTTCTCATCATTAGCTCCGGGGTCAATCCAATCCTTTGGACAGCTGACGCGGGAGTTCCTGTCGCACTTTTCCAGCTATGGGTCAATACCTAATCTAAAAGCACAGGCTCACAAACATCACTCAATGGAATGAAGAGTCGAACCAACAGTACCTGGAGAGGTTCAACAAGATATTATTGGAAGCCGGTTAGTGAAGACACGAAGATTGTGGCCATCTTGGCCGGATTAAAGAAGGGAACAGACCTGTGGAAGGAAATGCACCTGTCCTGCCCGAAGACCTATGTTGAATTCAGACACAAGGCAGGTGTCTATGTTGCTATGCAGGAGTCATTACTAAAGAAGGTAGGTAATGCCGAAGAGAAGAAGCCGAGAGGCAAGAAGGCTGGGGGCACCTACAAGGCCCCAAGAAACTTGAAGTCCTTCGGAGAGGGGGACAAATTTAAGGAAAAGTTGAATCAAGTGCTGACGGTGTCGATCGATCATGTGTTCACGGCCGTGAAAGATAAAGCTATGTTAAACGAACCTAAACAAGCTTAATCCCAACAAGTACTGCGCATACCACCAGAGCATCAGACACTTCACGAGTGAGTGCCGAGACTTGTTAAAGCAGCTCTGGAAATTCTACGAGGATGGGAAGCTAGCTGATTTTGTCAAGAAGGCACCTGTTAAGAGACAAAGGCAGGAGAGGAGGGAAGAGACTGATGATGAGGAAGAAGAGGAGGACGAAGATCGTCGTCCCAAACAGAACAGACGTAGGCCACCTCCACCTCCTGCACAGTAAGAGCCTATCAGGGAGATCCTGGTTTTGGAGGAACAGTTCGGGCCAGCAGTGTTGAAGAGGTAGAGAAAGGCAGATATACGGGTTGTTCACCAAGTCCAGGAAAGTGGTTCTAGCTCTAAGCCCAATGTCAAACCTACTCGGAGCTGACATTTCTCGCAAGCTAACTTGGAAGGGATTCTCACCCCCACAACGACTCGTTGGTGATAAGCGCCAACATAATGAATACAAAGGTCCACCGCCTGCTCATGGACACTGGCGCATACACTAACATCCTATTCAAGAGCACCCTAGATCTGCTAGGTGATTATGATTCATATATTGAAAGTTGTAATCATAGGATAGTGGGGTTTGGGGAAGCTGTAACCATCCCCGTAGGAACAATTATGTTGTCTGTCGAGCTTGTATCGCTCGAGGACCCTGAAAGGAGACTGACTAGACTGTTAGATTTCTTAGTAGTAGATCAACAGTCGTCCTACAACGGGTTCCACGGTCGGCCCTTTATTGCTGAATTCAAAGCGGTGTGTTCAACCTACTACTATTGCCTAAAGTTTCCTACTCTGAAGGGTGCCGGTACTATAAAAGACGACCAAAATAAAGCTAGAGAATGTTTACTTCAAATTAAAAAATCTGTAACACAGGTACTTGTATACGAATATGAAGTACAACATTCAACAGACGAGCTAAGCATACTCAACATTATCTCAGTAGAGACTGAGTTAATGGAGGTAGATAACCAACACGAAGAGATTGAGGTCGCCCGGGTTGATCGAGATGTCCCTCAACAAGCAACGCCCATGGATACAAACGATGGACAATTAGACATCCTACCTACTGACTTGGCAGCACAAGAACCTACGCAGGTACCCATGGAGGTAGACGGTGGTCCACAAGATGACGGGCCCAACAGTTTAGCAGCGAAGGAACAGGCGGAGATACGCGAGCCTGCCCTCGGTAGATAGAAGGATAGTGACCTCGAGCTCCGAGTGGGTTACAAGCCAACACAGGAGGAGGACGAGTTGAGCTGTGATGGGTTCACCATAGACCCGAGATGGAAGGCCAAGAAGAGGCGAGCTACCCCAGTGGAGGAGCTACGAGCTATCCAGGTGGACCCCAACAAGTGTGACTTGGAACTTTACATAGGTTCCGAGTTACAGGAGCAAGATGGAAGAATTTCTGAAGTCTAACCTGAACGTATTTGCCTGGTCCCATGAAGATATGACGGGGATCCTGCTCGAACATACCTGCCATCGATTGAATATCGATCCTACGAAAAGATCCGTACAAAAAAAGCAAAGGAAGTACAGACCAGATAAGTACGAAGCCTTAACCACAAAGGTGAAGAAACTGTTAGATAACAAGCTCATCCAAGAAGCACTCTGTCCACAATGGGTAGTGAACCCTGTACTGGTGAAGAAATCGAACGGGACGTGGTGACTATGCATTGAATTTACAAATCTCAACGCGGTGTGCCCGAAGGACAACTTCCCACTGCCACATATCGACCAGCTGGTAGATAACACTGCAGGACATGAAATGATGATTTTTATGGATGCTTTTGCAGGTTATCACCAGATAGCGATGCACCCCGATGACCAGGAACATACGACGTTCTACACGAACAAGAACATGTATTGTTGTAGTAGGATGTCGTTCGGACTAATCAATGTCGGAGCTACATATCAAAGGTTGGTCAACAAAATGTTTGACCAACACATCGGACATAAGATGAGGTGTACGTGGACGACATCGTGGTCAAAAGCTTGAAGAAGGAGGACCATCTGGACCACCTCAAGCAGGCGTTTGATATAATGCGCACGTACAACATGAAAAGTTGAACCTGAAAAAGAGTAGCTTCGGAGTCCATTCCGGAAAGTTCTTGGGCCACCTAGTGAGTCAAAGAGGAATTGAGGTCAACCCCACCCAGGTGAAGTGTATAATGGAAATGAAGCCTCCAGACTCGATACCATCGCTACAGCGGCTTACGGGATGTCTAGCAGCGTTAAACCAGTTTATATCTAGGTCGGGGGACAGAAACATACCATTCTTTGAATCCCTGAAAGGTAAAAACAAAGACAATTACCAGTGGACAGATGCTTGCCAAAGGGCGTTCGAGGACATAAAGACGTATCTAAGCAACCCCCAAATCTTATCAAAACCAGTACCAGGAGAAAAGCTGAACCTGTACCTGGCAGCGTTGGAAGTGGCCATCAGCTCAGTGCTAGTACATGTAGAAGGCAAAACACAGACGTATGCCAGACATTACATGAAGTGGAGTTACACTACCTACCCACATAGAAGTCGGCTTACGCACTGGTAATGAGTGTTAGAAAGTTGCGGCCTTATTTTTTCGACCACCAGGTGGAAGTGTTGACAACATTCCCGTTGAGGCAAATACTACATCGACCGGACACTATAGGACGTTTGTTGAAATGGTCACTAGAAGTTAGCCAATACGGAATAACCTACACACCCCGAACCGCGATCAAGGGACAGACACTTGCCGACTTCATCGTCGAGCTAACCTTCCCGCAAGATCTAACGAGGGGGCATATAGTACTGTGGCACCTCTACGTAGACGGATCATCAACTAGCACAACAGCAGGAGCAGGTGTAGTACTAATAAGCCCAAATAGATAAGTCTTCACTTCGGCGATAAGGTTCAACTTCAGAGCCACAAACAACGAAGCGGAGTATGAAGCACTTGTTGATGAAATATGTTAATCCAGATGTTCAAGGAAGTAATCAACTTAATCCCGGGTGACGTGTCCCAAGAAGATTAATCCAAGATGAGAAGATCTGGACAATGAAGCAAAAATGCAGTTGGAATGGACAAAAGCCTATAAAGAGGATGAAAAATCACATGAATAGCGCAAAAAGGGGAAAGCAGTAATAAAATCTCATAGGAGGCGAGCAGCTACACCTGCTCGCCCCTATGAGCTGCTCGCCACCAATATGCAATAGGTGGCGAGCAGCGAGTGTAATTCTTGGAAGTGGCGAGCAGCTTAACTGCTCGCCCAACCAGCTGCTCGCCGCCTTCATACCTGATCGCCAGAACACCATTTTCTCCATTTTTGGCCAATTTCTTGTTATATTTATCTTGTATAAACGGTGATAGACACGTGTAAACACCCAGGAAGGTGTGGCAACATTTATGCCACCACCTACTTATGTATTTGCCTATAAATAGGCCATTTTTTCGAATAAAAAGCAAGTTTTCGCTGCCTTAACTAAATTCTGCAGAAATCTTTCCAAAATTTATGCTTTACAAGTTCCAGTACGTTCGATTCAAGTTAATGTTAGTGAAATCCTGTTAAAAGCCACATGAAAAAGTGTTTTGTGAAGATTTCATTAACATTTTGGCGCTAGAAGGAGGGTTCCCAAACCTCCGCTTGGTAAATTTATAAGTTACTGGAACAAACGTGACAAAATCTGGATTTTCAAGAAATCCTTGTACCTGCTCGCCTCCAAACCTGAAGAATTTCTTGCAGCTGTTCGCCACCTTGAACAACCAGCTGCTCGCCACTTTGGAAAGCTAGCTGCTCGCCACCTTTCCTGAAATTAACACTAGTTGGTCGCCACCTGCTCACCAGCTCACCTGCTCACCTGCTATTCCACCTGTTCAACTGTTAAGCGGAAAGGAGCTGACATTACATAAAATGTCGAGGGAAGTCTCTCAACCGAGAGTAACATCACACGGAAGAAATAACAACCAACATAACAGCAGAACACCAGTGCCTGAACAATCAACTGCAGTTCAGGATGCAGTGCACAACAGACCACAGATTGATCATACCGGAGTCCCGTCTGCCCAAGTGGGGCAAAACTATATGCAGGGGTTATCTGAACTGCTCCCCTTTCTACAAAGTCCGGAGGATATCTTGCGTATGACGGCCCTTTGCAGGGTATTGCAGCAACAACAGCAACAGGGAGCCGCCGGTCCCTCTGAGATGCGACCTGAACCCAGACCCATCCTTGAACGGGCAGTTCAGCGTCAACCCGAGGCTGAGGCTGAAAGCGAGCAACAAAGGAAGCGAGAGGAAAGGGGGAAGCAGAAAATAACTGATCGATTAGGCCCGCAGGGCAGACGAGTAAGGAGTGTGATGGATGAGTCAAGTCATAGCACTCCACGAAGCAGACATCGGGAGCAACGAGGTGATGGGTCATACGGACAGCCTATATCCATGTCCCATCATTCAATTCATGTGCAAGAAACGAATCCAGGAAGGCAGCAGTCAGTCCGAGAGCGACTACGGTAGCCGGCGCTAGAGCAACTAGGGCCTGAAGGCGCACAAAAAGCAACAAGGATTCCACACAGGTCTCATCAGAGCGACCGAGCATCTGTCTCCGCTCGCCATGTGCGAGAGGAACAACCTCCACGTCCTCGTACTGAGACCTCAGATGAAATTCTGTTGTCAATGAAGAAAGCTATCGAGGACCTTCAGGCCAAGGTAGCCCTGCGTCCGGAGGGTGAGTCATCTTTACAAATCCCGCTATCACCCCTGTCACCCACAATCTTAACGGCGCCCATTCAACCAAAGATCCAATACCCGACAATGAATCTGTATAAAGGAAGCTCTGATCCGAGGGTGCACGTCTCAAAGTATACAGATTATATGATCTCGATGGGAGTATCTGAATCTACCCAATGCAGAAATTTTCCTCTTTCACTGGGAGACCATGCACATCGGTGGTTTACAACGATGCCCCCAGCATCCATAACCTCTTTTATGCAGCTGAGCCAGGAATTTTTTGGCACACTTTTCGGGAGCGGTGTCGTGCTTCACGCAGAAGCATCAACTGGCAAATCTGGTACAGGAGACGGAGGAATCAGACCAGAAATTCCTTGAACGCTTTGACAAGATTCTTCTCAAGGGAGAGCCAGTGAGTGAAGATACGAAGGTGATTGCCGCAATGGAAGGATTGAAGAAGGGATCAGATTTGTGGAAGAAGATGCACCTTGCGTGCCCAAAAACTTATGGAGAATTCCGGAACAAGGCCGGGATATTTGTGGCAATGCAAGAGGCATTGAGGAAGTCTTTAGGAGGGAAGATTGAAGGTGGAAGCACGGAGACTCCGAAGGCATATGCCATGAGAGATGGAAACAACTACAGGACCCCAGGAAATGTCAAACCTTTCGAAGGTAAAGGTTTGAGAGGCAAGCTCAACCGAGTTCTAGCGGTAACCATTGACCAGGTTTACAGTGCGGTTAATGAGAAAGGGATGTTAC
Source organism: Prunella vulgaris (assembly GCA_026898435.1). Classification (NCBI taxonomy): domain Eukaryota; kingdom Viridiplantae; phylum Streptophyta; class Magnoliopsida; order Lamiales; family Lamiaceae; genus Prunella; species Prunella vulgaris. Next base: position 95,839 of record JAPKLY010000456.1, read on the forward strand.
CTGAACCCAGAAAGATTAAGGTAAATTCGAACAAGGTGTTTTCGGGCAGATATTGCGCTTACCACCAGACGATAGGCCATTACACTAGTCAATGTAAAGACTTGCTCAGAGAGTTATGGAAATTCTACGAAGAAGGCAAGTTGTCCGAATTTGTCAAAAAAGCCCCCGGAAAGAGACCGCTAGAGCCCGATGCCAGGGCGGAGGAAGAAAGCAGCGAGGACAAGGAAGAAAGGCCAAAGCAGGAACGGCCGAAGCGACGAGTACCACCCCCTCAGCCAGGACCGGTGAGGGAACTTTTGGTAATTGAACCCGAGGCTGGGCACGCAGGTGGATGTACAGATGGAAGGCCACCTCAGTCGAAGAGGCAGAAGAAGGCGGAACTTCGCGCCATTGACGAGTTAAAAGAGACTGCGACCAGTGCGGGACCCTCGACTATCCCTACAGCGGAACTGACTTTTTTGCAAAAGGACTTGGAGGGCATTATCACCCCACAAAATGACTCTTTGGTCATAAGCGCGAACATAATGAATGTCAAGGTTCACAGACTACTGGTCGACACTGGAGCATACACGAACATACTCTGCAAGAGCACTTTGGACCAGATAGGGGACTTCGAATCCTATATTGAAGATTGTAATCATAAAATCATAGGATTCGGGGAGGCTGTTACTATTCCCCTAGGCATAATATGTTTGTCTGTGGAACTTGTATCGGTCGATGATCCCGATAGGAGGTTGACTCGGCAAGTTGATTTCCTTGTTGTATACCAGCCATCCTCCTACAATGGGTTCCTCGGCCGGCCTTTTTTGCATGAGTTTAAGGCTGCCTATTCGACGTACTACTATTGTTTGAAATTCCCGACACCAAATGGCGCTGGTACAATAAAAGGCGATCAAAAGAAAGCCTGTGAATGTTTACTTCAAATAAAGCCATCTAATTCGCAAATAAATGTCATTGAGAATTCTCCCGTATGAACTGAATAAGGACCCAAGAAGTTGGTTGCTTCGCAAGACAAAGTAGTACCAATGGAGGTCGAATATTCAGAAAATGTACTAAGGGAAGAATCAAATCAAGACATAACAACATTGGCGGAAATAGCGCCTGAGGGGCACTTCAATGGTGAACAACCAAACGAATGCCCACTCAGCCAGAATTCCGAACCCATGTTGCCAATCCTAGCCGAAACAGCGTCTGAAGGGCACTTCAACGGTAAGCAACCAGACGAATGCCTTCTCAGCCAAGATTTTGAACCTAGGTTGGACTGCGAGCCGATGGAGATTGAAGACGAACTAAATGTCCATGGGCCAATTTTCGATCCCAGATGGAAGGAAAAGCGAAAGCGCTACACCAATGGAAGAATTAACGGCCGTTAAAGCTTTTCCAGACCAAGAAGATCTCGAGTTTTACATCGGATCCGAATTACCGGAGCCATACTGATCAAGAATAATTGAGTTTTTGAAAAAGAATCTGGATGTATTTGCATGGTCACATTCCGACATGACGGGTATACCAACGAAATACACCTGTCATCATTTTAATATTGATCCAGCACATCGGCCAATCCTCCAGAAGAGACGAAAGTTTGGCCCGGAGAAATATGAGGCATTGACCGTGGAAGTAAAAAAGTTGCTGGATAATAAGTTGATACATGAAGCTTTATACACTCAATGGGTTGCGAACCCAGTCCTTGTTCGAAAACCCAATGGAACCTGGAGACTTTGTATCGACTTCACAGATTTGAATGGGGCGTGTCCGAAAGACAATTTTCCGCTTCCTCATATTGACCATCTAGTTGATAGTACCGTTGGACATGAATTGATGACATTTATGTATGCTTTTGCGGGTTATCACCAGATCACATTATACCCAGATGACCAAGAAGATACTGCATTTTATACCAACAAAAATCTTTATTGTTAGGATAGAATGTCTTTTGGCTTGATTAACACCGGGGCTACATATCAAAGACTAGTAAAAAAATATTCGACGAGCATATCGGCCATTCGATTGAGGTCAACGTGGATGATATTGTTGTGAAAAGCTTGCATAAGGAAGATCATCTTGAACATCTAGCACAAACATTCGAGATACTCCGCACTTACAACATGAAACTCAATCCCAAGAAAAACAGCTTCGGAATTCACTCGGGAAAATTCTTGGGACATCTAGTAAGTCAGCGCGGAATTGAATTAAACCCAACAAAAATTAAAGCCATTATTGACATTGAGCCACCCGATTCGGTACGAAAGGTCCAACATTTGACAGGACGTCTAGCAGCACTGAACCGTTTCATTTCACGATCCAGAGATAAGTGCAGACCATTTTTTGAGGCTATGAAGAAGAAGAAGGATGATTTTGTGTGGACAGACGACTGTCAAAAAGCCTTTGATCAAATCAAGAAATATCTAAGCAACACACAAATTCTATCCAAGCCAGTGCCTGGCGAAAAATTATATCTCTACCTCGCAGCATCAGAGGTAGCGATAAGTTCAGTGCTCGTGCGCGCGGAAGGTCAGTTCCATTCCCCAATCTATTATGTAAGTCAAGCTCTACACGAAGCAGAAATACGATATTCTCCAACCGAAAAACTCGCGTATGCCTTAGTTATGAGCACCAGGAAGTTGCGTCCATACTTATACGACCATCAAGTAGAAGTACTTACTACATTCCCGCTGAGACAAATCCTACATTGCCCAGATACGGCGGGAAGGATGCTGAAATGGTCCCTGGAAATCAATCAGTTCAGCATTACGTACGCAACATGAACGGTAATCAAAGGACAAGCCTTGGCCGACTTTATTGTGGAATTGACTTACCCACCGAAGTTAACAAGGGATTGTGAACATCCGTGGCACCTGTACGTGGATGGGTCGTCGACCAGTACGGTATCGGGGGCAGGAGTAGTGTTAATAAGCCCTGACCGCCAAGTGTTTACGTCAGCCATCCAATTTACTTTCCTGGCAACGAATAATGAAGCAGAATGTGAACCGCTGATAGCTGGGCTTAGACTCGCGTTGGCCATTGGAGTCAAAAGATTACAAATCTTCGGCGACTCCCAATTGATTGTGTCGCAAGTCCGAGGAGAATTCAAGGCTAAAGACGAACAGATGATACTATACCAAAAAATAGTAGCTCATCTATTGAACATGTTTCAACAAGCATACATCGAACAGATACCTCGACTAGAAAACACACAAGCCCGGTTAGCATCCAGCCAGGGGGCAACATATATGTCAGAAGTCGTCATCACCAAACTTGATAATCCTTCGACCTTCGATTACAAAATGAATTAAACGTCGAATGAGGGGCAGGAGGTGGACGAGTTGGATAGTGACGACTGGAGAGCTAGTCTAATAAAATATTTGACTAGCGGAGAGCGGCCTGAGAATTCTTGGACAGTCGCTCGATTGGTTAAGCAGGCAGCTCGTTATGTGATGATCGACGACCAATTATACAAGAGAGAATTTTCATCACCCCTACTCAAATGCATATCACGAAAATAGGGATTGGAAATTCTCGAGGAAATCCACGAAGGCATATGTGGGAGCCCTACTGCAGGACGAGCATTAGCGCATAGAACTATGAGGCAAGGATATTACTGGCCCACTTTGAAAGAAGATGCAATTTCATTTGCGAAAAAATGCCGCAAATGCCAGATATTTGCTCCTAACATAAACACTCCTCCATAAGAAATGAAGCTGGTGTACAGCCCATGGCCATTTGACAAATGGGGCATCGACATCATCGGTCCATTCCCACCTGGGAAGGGAAGTGTCAGATTTGTGGTGGTGGCCGTGGATTATTATACTAAATGGGCGGAAGCCAAATATTTGGTGACGGTAACGCAAGAAAAGATGATCAACTTCATCTGGAAAAACTTGATCTGCAGATTCGCCATACCTCGATCAATCGTCACAGACAATGGACCACAATTTGATGGAAAGAAGATCTGAGAGTTTTGTGATACTTGGAAAATAAAAAAGTATTACTCAACGCCTTATCATCCGCAGTCAAACGGTAAAGTTGAAGCGATCAACAAAATCATCACACAAACGTTAAAGCTCCGTTTGATAGAGAAGAAAGGAAGCTGGTCGGAAGAACTCCCGGAAGTGTTGTGGTCATATCGAACGTCATTCAGAACAAGCACTGGAGAAACCCCATTCTCAATGGCGTACGGAACTAAAGCAATGGTACCAGTCGAGCTACAGAATCCCACATGGCGAGTTTGTATGTACAACGAGAAAGAGAATGATAAAGCCATCGTGATCGAGAAAGATTTCCTTGAAGAAAGGCGAGTCGCTGCGGAACTGTGCAACACAACATACAAACAATACGCCACTAAGTATTACAACTCGCAGGTCAGGAAGAGAAGTTTCTAGGAAGGTGATTTGGTATTGCGAAAAATCCTGTCTACTCCACCTGGAACATTCGGACCCAGATGGGAAGGACCATTTCGTGTTTCGCGAAGTTGGTCAAATGGAACTTGTGATTTGGAAAACTTAGAGGGGACACCTTCCTCGTACACATGGAATGATGCTCATTTGAAAAAAAATTATCAATAATGGATGTATGATGTATATTTGGTTACGCCAACGGCGAATGAAATGTGAAAGACAATCCTTCTTCGGTAAGCGATGACCAGGGAGGATTGCAGTCCTACTTGAAATTGCCTGAAAGTGACTTTCTTGGTCAAATGCGCCTTTTGCCGGGCACGCTCCTCTTAATATGACATAAAAGGTGTCAGAGACCATAAATGTCTTAAACGAGAGCGAAGCATCTTGCTCTTCTTGAACGAGTAGGTTACAGTGTCAAACACCTAACAATATTCCCAAACAAGAATTGAGCATGATAGACCATTATAAGTCCACCCTAATTTGGCCAGCAGTGTTGAAAAAATAATCATCCTAACGGACGCAGTGCGCGCTCCACAGGACAGCAAATTAAACACTCCAGAATAGCTTGGGATAAAAATATAAAATCCAACGGCAGCGTAGTGAACGCTCCAAATGGATAGTAAAGCATAGAATCCCAAACGAGCGCCCCGACATAAGAGTGCAGGATTATTACAACCAAAAAGGTTATTACGCGAATACTGAAAAGTAGAATGCGAAAATGAGCACCACATAAAGAACAGGCGATATAAACAGGTAGGCAAGATGATCATTTCCATTCCACAAAAGTTCGGCATACGACCAGATAAAACAAAATACATCCAACAGAAAGATAGTAAGAGAAAGCAAATAAATAAAGCATCTAAAGATAGCGAAACCGATGTCTAAAACAGATAAGACATCGGGCAAACAAAAGCCCTAATCAGCCGTGGGGGCATCGTCGACAGCAGCATCACCAGGTCGAACTTCAGGTGGAACAACTTCAGTGCCTGGAGGGGCCTGGATGTAAGACATCGCAACTGCATTTTCTTGCCTCTGGCGATCTTCATCCGGGGAGGCCTCAGCAGTTTCAACGGCTCCTGAAGTAAATTTGGGAGCCTCAGCGGTGTCCTCATCCGAGTCGTCCGGAACATCCTTACCAGGGGGATCAATAATGGTGTAACCTTCTCCAAAAACCCCTAGATCAAATCCGAACTCCGCCAAATCGGCTATAGGAAGAGGCTGTGACTTGCTCGGTGGGTTAGCTCTGACGTAATCCATAAATTCTTTCTTCATCAAGTCAAAAACCTTGCGGCCACCCTCTTCAGCCCGGTGGATGATTCGAAGACACTCACCGAAGGAGCAGATATATCCAAAGTTTGATGTGTCACGCACATGCTCTTCCAAATCCTCCTCAGCATACATACACTCCACATTTAACTGAAGCTTCGCCTTCTCCTGCTCAAGCTCAAGGATCTTATCCATCTTAACAGCATTATCCTGGCTCTCCTGAGCAAATTCGGCTTTGAGGCGAGCGATCCCTTCAGTGGCCTTCTGCAGTTGCTCTTCAAGGTTGCGGTTGGTATACTGGAGCTTTCTGCAATCCGCAAGAGCATTCTTCTCAGCATCTAAAGTACTTTTGATCTTCAAGGTCGCCTGCTTCAGCTCATCATCTTTGGCCTGGATCACCTTCTGTTGCTCCTCAGTAGTCTCACGGAGCTGACGATTCGTGTTTCCCAATGCCATCGCTTGATCCATAATCCGTTGATACACGATGGTAGAAGAACTGGCAAACATACTACCAAGAAGTATGTTGTCACTCATCGTCTGCTCGTGGATAATCTTATCATTTATCGCACTCCACGATTGTAAGACAAACTCGGAGGCCCTTTGCACCTCGATATCCTTGATGTCCCCAAAGTGTCTAGGGATACGAGAGCAAGCAACTTGGTGGAGGGCGTCGCAACGGGTGGGATGATTGCCTGGATGGTAACTGAAAGAAGATAGAAATCATATCGTTAAACTGCAAGTCACATGTCAAAAAAGACAGAAAGTGTAAAGACATGAAACTTACGAATCCTTGACGTCATAGTCCCATCCAAGATATGTGTCATCTCGGCGAAAACCGAGCTCACGAGGGGGAGAAGGAGCGACGTCACGTCGATCATCCAATCAAGGAGGTGGAGATGATCGACGAGAACCCTCAGTCGAACCGGTCTTACTTTTCTTCCTTGACTAGCCAGCTTCGTCACCAGCAGGAGAACCGCCATCTCTCCTGGGTTACTTCGACTTTCGTGGCGGGCTCACTCGAGCTGGAGAAGCCACAGGAGCAGCAGGGACCGGAGCCGACACAGATTGAGTAGCGGTCTGAGCTGCCTTTTTCTTTCTCAATAGAACCACTGTGGCTGGCGGGTCCACCTTGCGCTTATTCTTTTCGGTTTTGATCTTCATCACTTTCTAACAAAAGGTGTTAAACTCCGGAGGAATAACAACGGTGACTCATTGATCTACAAGTAAAGAGTGGCAAATTGTTAGAGGATCAAGAAATTCAAATAACTGAAATTTGAACAAGTCAAATATAAACCCTCGGGAAGTGGAGCTTGTGCTGCAAGGTGATGCGGACTGGTCACCAAACGAGCTGCACATCTACAATGCTCTTGTGACAGATGCTTCACAGTCCGGTATCATTCTCGATGCGAAGAAGTGTTGGAAAATGCGTAAATAAACAGGTTCGGGATCCCCTTTTGACCCCAACGTGGAAGCCTCGGATCTGCAAAAATCAAAGTTACATAAGTGAACTTCGGAACAAATAACACACAAGGGACGTTACTTACGTTTAAGTTCCCCATATTCTTCCGGAGTATCAATCCTATCTCTACCACCAGTATAGGAGGTAGAGGCACGCCAATCACCACCCATAAAGAAAAACTGCTCTTTCCATCGCTTTACTTTATTGGGAATGCCCTCTACAATCTTCATTCCCGATTGGGCTTTAACATAGTAATAGTCATATCCTTCTTCCGTGCATTCCGAGATCATCATCGAATAATGGATCTCCGGAGCTGTCAACCGGTTAGCATATCCTTCCAACCCCATCACCGTCAGATAACTCAGCAAGTTTCTCCACCCGTTCGGTGTAATTTGAGTAATTGCTAAGTTGGTATCCATCAGAAATTGTCCAATGATTGGGTGCAACGGAAATGGGAACCCAGCTTCAAGGATATCCACATTCATTGTTGTACATATTGGAGGAGGCCGATCCGCTCGTTCGCAGTCACGGGGGACATACATATGGATATCAAGAGGAATATGAAATTTATCCCGCAAAGTCGTCAAGTCCTCTTCCAACAACAAACTCTGATGACGAGTGGCCACGAATCTCGTTTCCTCATATGGAACAGGTGGGAGACGAGGACAGATAAATTGATCCCGGTACTGTTTGAAATAGGCCGGCCAGTTAAAATCCCGCGCGATCCCCTCCGGTATTCTTTCTTCAAGTACTTGAATCGGAGGTTGATAAGCATGGGCTAACTCTCTCCAAAGGTTTGCTTGACCCGGCACCTCTCCCAAATCAAAGTCCTCTCCCATCTCAGAGTCAGTGGCACCTTTACGAGGATTCGTCGCCTCAATAATGTCTGCAGTCTGATCTTGAGCTTCTGAAACCTTCCGAACAGTACTGATCTCTTCGACATCCGATTCAGAAGCCTCCAAACTCGTCCCAAAAACATCACGCAAAGCTGAATGAACGTCGGATTCCGTCTCATCGTCATCAGTCTCCTCATCAATGACAAGTAATCTTCTTTTGGCTGGAGGAGAACGAGTAGTTTGACCACAATTGGTAACTTGGGCACGACGAGCAGCCCTTAAATCCCTATCAGACAACTGGCGGCGACCAGCTGCACCTGCTCGCTGGGAGCGAGCAGCTCCTCTACTCGGGCGGTGAATAGCTTGTTATTTCGGGCGGCGAGCAGCTACACGAGTAGGGGAGCGAGTAGCTGGTTAAACTTGTCTTGGGGAGCGACTGCTCGCCTCGGGTGGCGAGCAACTTCCTCAGTAGGGGAGCGATCAGCTGCGGGTCTACAGGAGCGAGCAGCTCGCCCAGAAGAGCAGCGAGCAGCTCTCTCAGCATCCATTTCAGCTGCTCGCCTCCTCTCTTGAACGGAACGATCCCACTCCCGAGATTCCAGTCCGATTACCAAGCTTCCAGTACCCCGATTTTGAGCCAGATTGGAACAATCCCAGAGATCATGGAGCGGGGACTCCACAATCGGTTGTTTTTCCAGATTTCGTGGCGGTGTATCGCCGGAAGGCGATGAAGACGCCATTGTTTCCGATGAAAAACTCCAAAAATCAGAAACCCACAACGAAGAACACTTAGGATACAAATTCAATCCTAAACACTAAAGTCCTCAGTCCCAAAGCCAATTTCTGATACGGATAAACCCAAAAAAAAACTCAAATCCGAATCAGGCGGGAGGATTTCCGGTGAAGAACAACGATGAAAGAATCAATCTCCGATCAAAATCAAACAAAAAACAAAAGAAAAAGAAAAAAAACTAGTGCACTACCTTGGTGATTCGCCGGATTGAAGAAGAACAAGAAGAAACGTCGCCGGAAATCTTGCCGGATATTTCGTAGGAACGAAGTTAGGAAACAAAAAAATGGAAAGAGTGATATATGTTACGTATTTAAAGGAAGGAGCGCGAGCCCTTATTTGTAAAAAAACGGGGGTCAAAATGTAAAAACCTAAAAATTTGAAAAAGTATCGTGCGAAATAAGGTGGCCTTTCGGATTCCATGTTGGCCACGCGGGCGAAGGCAGCGAACAGCTATGCTGCTCGCTCCTTCATCTCAACGAGCTGCTCGCTCCTTCATCTCAGTGAGCTGCCCACTTCCAAACACAAGCTACTGTTCGCCTCCTCCTAATCCAAGTGGCAATTCTTCAATTTTAACCACTCCAGTGCACGACGATCCAATTAAGGATATACAACACCATTTAGACATGGGTATTAGGAAATACACCCTGGTATCTCTTTTTTCCTACGACCGGTTTATCCACAAGGGTGGTTTACGGCTAGGTTTTTAATGAGGCCATGGGGGTTTTTCACTATATCCATCATCCGAATGGTTGCAGAAATTACTTCCTAGCAACAAAGGATCCTTACGAAATCCAAATAGCTTGATAATTGTCATCCATCTTACGATTCCAACAAACATCAAGCTAGGGGGCAACTGTTGATGAAATATGTTAATCCAGATGTTCAAGGAAGTAATCAACTTAATCCCGGGTGGCGTGTCCCAAGAAGATTAATCCAACATGAGAAGATCTGGACAATGAAGCAAAAATGCAGTTGGAAAGGACAAAAGCCTATAAAGAGGATGAAAAATCACATGTATAGCGCAAAAAGGGGAAAGCAGTAATAAAATCTCATAGGAGGCGAGCAGCTACACCTGCTCGCCCCTATGAGTTGCTCGCCACCAATATGCAATAGGTGGCGAGCAGCTAGTGTAATTCTGGGAAGTGGCGAGCAGCTTAACTGCTCACCCAACCAGCTGCTCGCCCCCTAAGCTGTTTATAACCAGCTGCTCGCCGCCTTCATACCTGATCGCCAGAACACCATTTTCTCCATTTTTGGCCAATTTCTTGTTATATTTATCTTGTATAAACGGTGATAGACAAGTGTAAACACCCAGGAAGGTGTGGCAACATTTATGCCACCACCTATTTATGTATTTGCCTATTTACATTTTTCAGAATAAAAAGCAAGTTTTCGCTGCCTTAACTAAACTCTGCCGAAATCTTTCCAGAATTTATGCTTTACAAGTTCCAGTACGTTCGATTCAAGTTAATGTTAGTAAAATCCTGTTAAAAGCAAAAATACAGTTGGAATGGATAAAAGTCTATAAAGAGGATGAAAAATTACATGAATAGCGCAAAAAAGGAAAAACAGTAATAAAATCTCATAGGAGGCGAGCAGCTACACCTGCTCCCCCCTATGAGCTGCTCGCCACCAATATGCAATAGGTGGCAAGCAGCTAGTGTAATTCTGGGAAGTGGCGTGCAACTTAACTGCTCGCCCAACCAGCTTTTCGCCCCCTAAGCTGTTTATAACCAGCTGCTCGCCGCCTTCATACCTGATCACCTGAACACCATTTTCTCCATTTTTGGCCGATTTCTTGTTATATTTATCTTGTATAAACGGTGATAGACACGTGTAAACACCCAGGAAGGTGTGGCAACGTTTATGCCACCACCTACTTATGTATTTGCCTATAAATAGGCCATTTTTCAGAATAAAAAGCAAGTTTTCGCTGCCTTAACTAAATTCTGCCGAAATCTTTCCAGAATTTGTGCTTTACAAGTTCCAGTACGTTCGATTCAAGTTAATGTTAGTGAAATCCTGTTAAAAGCCAAATGAAAAAAGTGTTTTGTGAAGATTTCATTAACAGCGCTGATAGCCGGACTTAGGTTATCATTAGTTGTGGGGGCAACCAAACTTCAGATTTACGGAGATTTCCAACTAATAATATCCCAAGTCCGGGGAAAATACGAGGCTAAGGACCAACAAATGGCGTTATACCAGAAGATAGTAGAGCACCTAATCTCACTATTCCAATAAGTGTACATCAAGTAAATACCAAGACTGGAGAACACACAAGCAGATGCCCTAGCACGACTAGCTACCAGTAGCGGAGAGGCGGAACTAACTGAAGTCGTCCTTACAAAGCTAAAGGATCCCTCGACGTTTGATTATAAAATAAATCAAATCTCGAGTCGGAGGCAGGAGGACGAAGATGATTGGAGAACTCCCGTCAAGAAGTACTTGGAGGACGGTTCACTTCCGGAGGATGCTTGGATAGCTAGTCGGCTAGTGAAACAGACAACTAGATATACACTTGTTGACAGCCTACTATACAAACGTGGATTCTCTCTGCCCCTACTCAAATGCTTAACTGAAAAATAGGGGTTAGAGGTGTTAGAAAAAATTCATCAAGGAATCTGTGGGAGTCACGCTGGGGGGCAAGTTTTGGCGTACAAAACAATCAGGCAGGGTACTATTGGCCCACTCTACGCAAAGATGCCATTAGCTTTGCCCGAAGATGCCGGAAATGCCAGCTATTTGCGCCAAATATTCACACTCCTACAAACCAGCTCAAATCGATCTTCAGTCCATGACATTTTGCAAAATAAGGTGTTGACTTGATCGGCCCATTACTACCTGGCAGAGACGGTGTAAAGTTTGTCGTAGTAGCGGTAGATTATTACACAAAATGGGCTGAAACCGAAGCACTAACAACGGTAACGCAAGAGAGAATGATAAGCTTCATTTAGAAGAATCTGATCTATAGGTTCGGGCTCCCGCAGTCGATAGTGACAGATAATGGTAGGCAGTTTGATGGTCAGAAGCTCAGAGAGTTCTGCAGCTCGTGGAATATCAAGAAACATTACTCGACCCCTTACCATCCGCAGTCAAATGGACAAGTGGAAGCAGTTAACAAGATATTGAAGCATGTCTTGAAGATCCGCCTAGAAGACAAGAAAGGTAGCTGGGCTGATGAACTCCCTGAAGTGTTTTGGTCCTACCGAACATCCTACAGAGCTAGCACCGGAGAAATCCCGTTTGCCCTAGCTTTTGGAACTGAAGCGGTAGTTCCGGTGGAGGTCTAAAACCAGACTTGGAAAGTGGTAGGATATGACGAAGGAAGCAACGATGAGGCCCTAGCAGTGGAGAAAGATTTGCTAGAAGAAACCCGAGCTTCGTCAAAACTAAGAAATGCTACTTACAAGCAGAGAGCCGAAAAGTACTACAACACCCAAGTGCGACACAGAAAGTTTAAGGTTGGGGAGTTGGTTTTGAGAAGACGACTAGCAACACCGTCTAGAGTGTTTGGACCAAACTGGAAAGAACCGTTCAGGATCACCGCTAGCTGGACTAACGGGACATATGATCTTGAAGACATGGAAGGAAAAGCTTCGTCTTACACATGGAGCGTAGCACACCTAAAGAAATACTACCAATAGTAAGGAGGGTTAGAGTATGATAAGAAGTTGTTACGAAGTGAAGGCTGAGCAGAATGCTTATATACTGGAGGTTCGACTAGATCCTTGTGCCTCACAAAGACGGGTGTCCAGGTAAAACATCTGGAACTTGAGAAGAGATATATGTCAGTTGACATATCTCATTCAAACAGAACTTCACTTGATGAAAAGAAGCTGCTACATTTTCTTGTGGAGCCTGTCCAAGACCATGTTGGTGCCATTAGCAAGTCCCCAGGCTGGGATGAAGACACTGAAGATGATGGTATCAAGCACGTGTCCGCACTCAATCTCCCAAGGTTGAAATGATAGGTTCATTGTACAAACGTGTATCAGACACTAAAGATGATGGTATCATGAGGGGACTTCAGGTTGATTTCTATGTTAGTTCCGGGAAACAAAGACAGTAAAGAGATACTACCAGTAGTAGAGGAAGGAAAATAGTAGCTTGTAAATAGACTAGCCAAAGGTTCGCATGAGGAGTGTTGATGACGACCTTTGTAAAACTTCTTGTTCAATAAAGATGTACTTTTTTCAAGAAATTATCTGTTCAAGCGCAAAATATGCAGAGGGCACAAGTCCCGAAACGTTATTGTCAAAGCTCGAGGCAAAGGCCCTTAAAGTGCCCAGGTTCACTAAAGTATCCTACTAAAGGATTACTAAAAACCCACTGCCCATAGTTAGAAAATTTCTCAAAAGACAATTTTAAACGTCTAAGGCAAGGTTTATAACTATTTCCATAGAACAGAGGAAACTTCACTTTATTTCGTAAAACTTAGAAATATTTCTAAGTATGAGGAGAAGTGTTGGTTACAAAAAGTCAACCAACTGGCTATCTATTAAAAGGTGAAAAAAAACTCATATTGGGCGAACTACTACATCTCAAAATAAGAAGAGTGAAGAAAAACCCTAAGTCTATGGAGCAACGTCGGCGGCAGCATCGGTGGTTACGGGGAGCTCCGGGGCAGAAGAAGTGTCGGTAGTAGGGGTGACCTCTGGGGCTACCTGGGGGGCGATCTCTTGTCCAGCGGGAGGGTAAAGTGTAGGCATGTCCGTGATAGGCTCTAGCCCGCTGGTGTCGACCATGACATCGCCCACCAAGTCATCCATCTGCTCTTCCGTAAGTGGAGTTCGTTGCTCCTCCCCACCAGCAGGAAGCTCGCCCGCACCAGCGGGCCCACTGACGATCTTAATGTGACTAGGAATGAAATCCAAGTTAATCCCCAACTTCACAAGGTCGTCGATATCCGCTACAGTACTAGGGGGAATGACGGTCGCAGCTACGCACTCTTTAAACTCCTTCACAAGTATCTCCCATACATCGGCCTTTTGATCTACGGCCCAACGATAGGCACATAAGATCTCAGCGTAGCACAGGACGAAGCTGAGGTCCGATTATCCAGTCATCGCGGCCTCTAAGGCCTCCGGTGATATGGAAACGTCCAAGAGACTCTGGAGCTCGGCAATCCGGTTGGCAGCCGTGCATAGCTCGCCCCTCATTCGAGAGCACTCAGCTCGAGCCTCCTTACACAAATCCCGCTCGAGGGCGAGCTCCCCATCCTTGGCAGCGAGCTCTTCATCCTTGGCCTTCAGGGCCACCTCGAAATCTGCCCTTTGGTGGGCGAAGTTGGCCTGGAGCCTTTCGAGCATGTTCAAAGCATCTTGCTCAGCCGCCAACGACGTCGTGACTTTCTCCTCTACAATCTCCACGATCTTCTTAGCCTTGGATACATCCTCAGCCATCTTCAGATGGGAAGCGTTGATTTCCCGACGAGCTCGCTCATCAGCCAATATCTGCCCAGTAGCTCGCTGAGCTGCAAGAAGAGCCCTGCTAGAATGATACATCACCAACCGGACATTGTCGATAGGTACTTGTCTTCCAATAACATCCAGTTAGGTGTTGGTCCAGTGCCTCAGAATTTCTTCAATCGTCCGGTGAGCTAGCCCACTTGGAAGATCATGCATGGATGCCAAGGACTTCAAACGAGCGAAAGAATGAAAACCTCGCTCCTATTCGGGTGAGTGATGGGGGCATACCTACAACCACGATACAAGAAACACTTAGAAATATATTTACGTATTGCAAAGAAAGAACACTCAGAGGGAACTTCCTTACCCAACTCGAGTTGGGTCCCAGCCCAAAACAGTGTCATCCACCTCTTGTACTCCAAATGGGGATAGAGTAGCAGCGGGTGGAGCAGTCTGAGGAGTAGGAGGAGTCTGGGTAGTAGGAGGAGCTATCAAACGGACGGAGTCCCCCTGTCCGAATCAAAAGACAGCTTGCCCAGTTCGCTCCGACTCGGAGTCAAGGCCAGGTGACCTCAATCTTTTGCGGGCTCTGGCTTCTTCCTCACTTACGCACGACCCATCTCCTCGGCGAAGGCGGCCTCCTATTGGAAAAGATGGAGGTGGAGGAGCTCGCTCACTGCCCTTCTTAGCAGTGCTCTTCACAACCGGAGTCTTGGCCAGGGCCTTAGGTGGCACTTTCTTCTGTGTACTGGAACCCCCGGCCTTACCCTGAGTGGAGGCGAGCTCGGCCTTCTTTTGGGCCGCCAGGGCAGCAGCAGAAGGTAGACCCTTTTTCCCGAGATGATCAGGTGCCATCTTGAGCTTCTGGACTAAGGTATAATAAGCTTGAGGGATCTCGATTGAAGGGATGACAACCGTCACGTCCTGATCTGTACAAGTTCAAGAAGTTAGACAAAGTTAGACAATAGGAAAATGATGACAAATTAGGCGAGCTATGTGAACTGGGCGAGCTATAATGAGATGGATACCTGGAAGATCCGGAGCTCGTACAGTGAGATGGTGTGGCGAGGTTAGTACAAGGGCAGCTCACCGACAATTCAATTTCTCAGGTGCTCAACGTCCCGATCCTTGAGATTCCTCAGACAACACACTGTACGCACGTAGTCGAAGGCCTCGGAGACCTCAGAGTTAGAGTGACCAAAATTTTGATGTTTCAGACCTGCAAAGAGAGAAGATCAGATTAGTAAATATAACTCAACGCACGCACACCGAAATAGTTCACCTACTGCTAACATCTCCATATTCTTCGGGGGATAAGATCCGCCCTTCTTACCCGGTATAGTTCATGGAAGCTCGTTAGTCTCCTCCAATGAAGAAGAACTGCTCCTTCCAATCGCGAACCTTGTTTGGAAGACTCTCGAAAAAATTTCACCTGGCCGGGCCTTCAGATAGTAGTACTTCTTGACCTCAGTTGGTTGCTTCGTAACATTGAAGGCGCGATTGATCTCGGCCGTGGTCAAGCGATTTTTGTACCCCTCCAATCCAAAGATCGTCAGAATGGCTAATAGATTACTCTAACTGTTAGGGGTAAGCTGCGTAATGACCAGGTTCATATCCAGAAGGAACCGACCAATTATTGGGTGCAAGGGCAATGTAAGCCCGATATCTAATGTATGAACATTTATCGTAGTAAGACCAGGTGGAGGAAAATCAGCTCGCTCCTTAGGTTCAGGGGTGTACATGTAGATGTCCAAATGAATACGAAACCTTTTACGGAGGCTCGGAAGCATGAAGTCCGTGATTACGCTCTTAATCCTATTCGCCTTAAAATCACTGGCCCCTTCCGCTTCTCTAGTAGCTCGCTCATGTGTGGGGAAGTTCACCTGATATTTCTCCACGTACACATCCCAATCCAACTCATGCTCGATGACGGTAGGGATATTATGCTCAGGGAGTTGATGCGCTGGAAAATTGATCGAATGAAGGTACTCTAGTGTAACCTCCTCATCTTCAGACTCCTCCTCAAGTTCGCGAGCTAGTTCGCCCGAGAGTCTGGCAGTCTCAGTGACCTCCTCTCTATATTCTTCCTCTAGCTCGTGGATGAGGTCGCCAAAGATCCCACCAAAGTTCGTCGCCCTATCCTCCGGATCACCACAAACCTCGCTCAGTAGCTCGCCGGGTACATGGTGACCTACGGAGGTCACCTCAGAACTAGACCCAAGTAGGATCGGGGTAAGTTATGGAATGGTGTCGTCCTCGTTCACCAGTCTCTTGCCCGGATTCTGATTTGATATAGTTCGGCTTGAGGATCCGGACGACATGGTGTTCTTGAAGGCGAAATCAAAATTTTTTTTTGGTAGATATAGTTTTATGAAGGAAAGGAAGCTCGAAGTGTCTGTGGACGGGAAACTCAAAGGTTCGTCGAAAATTATGAAGATTTAGCCGGAGAATGTGAGGTTGGCCGGAATCAATGAAGGTTTAATCGAAAAATCCTAAAACTTGATAAAATGACTGAAAAATACTAAGAAAAATCAAAGGAAATGGAAGTCGATGTTTCTACCTTGGAAGATCAAACAAGAATCTAGCAATGTTGATGAAGAATCATTGGAAATCGCTCAAAGGTTGCTCTAAAAATCCGAAGTTGCAAAAGTGTGAAATGAAATGAATTCTCCCTATTTAAAGGAAGAAGACAAAGTGAGGTGCAATTTTTAGAAAGCTCGAGGACCTACTTGCAAAGATTTGAAAGTGTGGTAATAATGGGTGCGAGAATTAAGGTACGAAAAGATATGGGTGACGCCTCGAATTCGATGCCACGTCAGCACAAACGCTACCGTAAGGTAGCTCGCCAGGGAGCTCAGCACCACTCTAAAAATAGTTCGTTGTCACTAAAGTTCGCCCATAGAGTCAAAACAACTCGCCCACACATAGGAAAAACCATGATGTGGACGAGCCGGGGGGCAAATGTTGATAGGCGATCTAAAGCGAACTACTCAGTGTGGATTAGCATAATTAAAAGGCTCAAGGCTAAGCAGTTCGCCCGGAGCTCTCCTTAGGTGGTCGAGGCCACCTCACCACCTTCTGACTAGTCAATGTAATGGAGAAAGAGGAAGCTCGTCAGGGAGCTCGCCTAGAGTTGAAGGTAAGAGACCAATTCTACTATGAGCATTGCACCACGAAACAACACAAGGCAAAGGAGCTCGCCCATGTCCAGAGTGAAGCCAGTAGTTGCGTAGGTAGCTAGTAGTGATGTAGTAGGTCAAAGCAATGTGATTAGAGCTTAATAGTAGGCAGGCTGACAAGTGTTAAGGACACTTGTCAGCATATTAAGCTAAGTAAGCTTAATAAGTGTCACCTCATTACATGCAAAACTATAAATAGGGTCATTGTACTAATTTTCTCTCTCCAAGTTCACAATATACAAAGGGACAATTCTCTCTACTTCCTCTCTTTAAAAATTCAACCCTAATTCATCTTAGATTATTGTTTGGAGGAATTCAATGATAATACAGCCACATAATCACCACAATTAATGAATTCTTCCAACAACCTCAATTGGAAATGATTTCTAGAGAACATTTGTTTAAACAACTAATTTTCTCCCGAGCAGCGACTGTATATGCTAGATAATGGCTTCGGGTATTGGGTATTCCACATTAATGGCGTCAATATTCTTCTCGTCAATCCCCATCTGAAACCCTCGAAATTAAAATTAGAATTTGGGCGTTGAATTGGAAATCTGCACAATCTTCAATAGACCAAAGCATTTGAGACTACCTAAAAACTCAAAAATCGGTACGTAATCTCTCTCATTATAGGCTAGTCCGAGCTACGTTTTTAACTTCGATACATCTCTTATTTTTGCAAAGGATGCATCATTTTACTTGTTGGATGTTTTTAATTTCTTGATAATGAAAATGAGAACTTTTATATCTTGAAGTTCAAGAGTTCCTTTATTTACTTTTCTGGCATTAACATGAAACTTTTGTAATTTCTGAATAATTTTTTTATAGTATGTTGAGCATCTAAATTTGTGATGGATATGGAGAGTATGTCGCCGGCTTTTAGTTGTGATTTGAAGTTCTATCTTCAATTGACTTGTAGTTGTCATATTCCCCAATTGAATTTAAGCATCGAAGAACTCACTTTTCCATCCACCCCTCGATTGCACCCAAGTGCAGATAACTTTGATAACTTTACCATATACTTCTGATGAAACTTATAAGGTTAATAATTAAAATAGGAAAGCAGAGAAAAATTAGGAGACCATACATATAAAAAAATAGAGACTTTTCATGATTTTTGGTGTGTATCTTGTAACAAAACTTCAATTGGGGGTGTGTCTCATACACTATTGTGTGGTAATAAACATTCTTATTTTACTGAAAAAATAAATTAAAAAAACTTTATAATCTGATTGAAGTCTTCTGACAACTGACTCGTTCTACTTTTCTCTGAACTTCATTTGGTTGTTCTGATATCAACATACTATACAATTTTATTAGATGTGTGTGAATTTTATTATTTTCTATGAGTATCTTTAAGAATTAATTTTAACTTATAAAATAGAGCAAATTCAACAAAAGGTTTGAACCCGAACCTCCTCTATCAAAGGCTTAGTACACTCCCACCAATTCAGCTACACAATTTTATTTTAACACTAATTCAGCTACACCATTTTA
The DNA here is from genome assembly GCA_026898435.1 of Prunella vulgaris. NCBI lineage: Eukaryota > Viridiplantae > Streptophyta > Magnoliopsida > Lamiales > Lamiaceae > Prunella > Prunella vulgaris. Next base: position 114,674 of record JAPKLY010000456.1, read on the forward strand.
TTTTAATAAGAAAATCATAATTTCTTTCACTATTCCCTTATAAAAATCTATATATATATATAAAAATAGCAGTAGGAGTAAAATCTTCAATCAATGTGTGAGATACACTCGCCCAAACATCACATCCGTAATTTTCACACGCTCCTATGCATGTAAGATAGATAAAAAAAAAACAGCTAGACATAATTATTGATGACAATTGTCCTGTGCATGTAAGATAGATAAAAAAATGGCTTTAGACACAGTATTTGCGGTGTTCACATGCCTCTTTGACACATATCCAAAAATAAATGAAAATTCTATAAATGATATCAAATTACACCTATTCAACTACAAAAATTAAATACTTTTACTTTGAATAAACCCTTCATTTGCACACACCGTGCCATGTTCCCTAATTTCAATTTAAAAACTAAACATAAACTCTTCAATTTTGACCCGTCACTATAAATAGCAGCATAGCATACCAATCAACGCAACTTCAATAAAATAGAAGAGAAAAGGGAAAGAGAAACTCCCTGATGCCCCCAAAAATCCAAGATTTCGCAAAAGATCTACGAACAGGTCATACTCTTATCACTCATTCACCGATCCACTGCTTGGAGTAACAAAGTATAAGAAACAACAATATCGAGGGCAGTAATTCCCCTGAGGAGAATGGATCAATCCCCTAATTTTGGTTAATTGTTGGCGGATCGACTCTGCATAATAGCCATCGTTTAGTAACGCGGCTTCAATATGTTGTGCGATACTCAACTGTTTATCAATAATGGAGACCATCCGTCTACATACAAAAGCAGTATGTATAGGTGGAAGAGAAAGAGACAAGAAAAATCAAGATACAGCGAAAGAGGAGTAGATTGTTTTGTTCTATAGTCAGAGACACTATTTTCAGAACCGGACCGAACCGGCCGGTTCAACCGGGAACCGGTCACGGAACCGGTCCGGTTTCACCCAAAAAACCGTTTCTACGGTTGAACCGGTCAAAACTGGTCAAACCCGCTCAAAACCGATCAGAACCGGTCAAACCGACTATTTTTTAAAAAAAGTATTAATATTTATTTTTTTTACTTATTTTTATTTGTCTTCTTAATCCTAATCAAATCAAAAGTCTTAAACTTATTTTTTTTACAAAAAAAAAAAAAATCTTAACAGTGAACTATTAAAAAGAAGTTAAAGAAAACCTACGTTAATTGAGTTATTTTGTCTGTTTTGTATTTTGTGTTGTTATTTTATGATTCTATTGTATTTATTTAATTTTATAAGTGAATATTTATTTTATTTAACATAGAAAATATTAAAAAATAGGTATAAATTATTTTAACGGTTGAACCGCCGATCCAACCTGTTGGACCGGTTGAACCGTGAACCGGTGCCCTGTCCGGTTTGATCACCGGTCCGGTTATGAAAACACTGGTCAGAGAAAATGTTATAGATACACTGCAAATGTATGTCTCTGTCCTAGGAGAGGAGAGAGAGAGAGATGTGAGCTTTTGAAATTGAAATGGAGATGAAATGACTTTCAAATTCACGGGAAATGACAAAATGTTGAAGAGAGAAATTTCCCTAGGTTATATGCAGCCACGTCTGTCTATAGTACACACTTCACATTTTTATTAATTAAAAAATTAATAAAATATTATAAATATCTTTTTTCTCTTTTTATCTGAATGTATGTGCACCCACTCTTAATTAATAGAAAACTTGCAATATCATAAATTTTTTTCGGTAAATACCAATATTTTTAATAATGATTTTTCTTTTCAAAAATTAAAAAAATACCCAGATTAGTGGAAAAAAAATAAAGAAGTAGTAAAAAATCAAATAGTTCTTTTTTGTATGGTGAAAAAATTCCCTGAAACGAAAAAAATAGAAAAATATGAAAGAAAAAACAAATAAATAATCTAAATATCTTTAACAAACAACTCAAAAAATCTCTCAATTTTTTTTCAAAAAAATAAAAAAAGAGGCATAATTCGAAGAAGTCAATTGAACAACTTTTCATAATATTTTTCGAAAATAGGCTAAAACTTTGATCAACATATTAGAAAATTGTAACTTTTTTTTAGAGCAACACTTGTGTAGAAATTTCTACCGTAGAAATATCCATTTTTGAAAAATTTGAGGATCTAAACTGGGTCGAGTCATATTTGGACATTTTTTTCCAAAATTCGCGCAACTTGTAGTTTCAGGTTTTTTCGCTCCCAGGTATGTTACAATTTGGGCAAATGCGTGTTACAATTAGGCAAAATCTGTGTTACTAATTCTTAAAAAATTATTTTTTTGTACTTTTCATGTAACTATAAAGAAAACATGTATTTCTGCAAGTATAAATATGTGTTGCTTAATTTATTTTTTATTCTCTTTGTTGATTTATGTTAATAATATATTTTTTCGCTCCTAGGTATGTTACAATTTGGGCAAATGCGTGTTACAACTAGGCAAAATCTGTGTTACTAATTCTTAAAAAATTAAATTTTTTTACTTTTCAAGTAACTATAAAGAAAATATGTATTTCTGGAAGTATAAATATGTGTTAATTTATTTTTTATTCTCTTTGTTGATTTATGTTAATAATATATTTTTTCGCTCCCAGGTATGTTACAATTTGGGCAAATGCGTGTTACAATTTGGGCAAATGCGTATTACAATTAGGCAAAATATGTGTTACTAATTCTTAAAAAATTAATTTTTTTTACTTTTCAAGTAACTATAAAGAAAATACTCCCTCTGTCCCACATGAATTTGCACACTTTTCTTATTCGGACGTCCCACACAAATTTGCACACTACTAAAAAAGTAAACATTGATTTATGTGCACACTCACAAACATATATGCATATTTACCCGTATGCCACTACTTTATATATAAAACACATCTTCCTTAAAATATGTGCCGTCCCGTAGGGTGCAAATTCCTACTGGACTGAGGGAGTATGTATTTCTGCAAGTATAAATATGTGTTACTTAATTTATTTTTTATTCTCTTTGTTGATTTATGTTAATAATATGTTATTCATGTACTTAATACATCATTTAATACCTTATATATGTTATATAAAATATAATATATATTTTTATAAGGATAAATAAATGTTTGTGTATACAGTAACACATTTGATCTTGCAGTAACACACATTTACTCTAATTGTAACACACATTTGCAGTAATACACATTTACTCTAATTGTAACATAGATTTGCAGTAACACACATTTACTCTAATTGTAACACACATTTACTCTAGATGTAACACACATTTGCAGTAAAAAAAATTTGCAGTAATACATATTTACTCTAATTGTAACACATATTTGTTCCTCAATTTGTGTTATTATATGAGCATATATGTGTTACTATAGGATAAAATGTATTTTTATTAAGAATAAATATGTGTTATACATACAATGTAACATATACATGTGTTACATTACATGAAAAATATTTACTTCTACAAAAATAAATGAATATGTGTAGAAAACAACATTTAATCTGGTTGTAACACACGTTTTACCTTAAAGTAACATGCATTTGCCCAAACTGTAACATACCTAGGAGCGAAATCACAACCTGCGCGAATTTTGAGAAAAAATACTCAAATTCGACCCGACCCGGTTTAGACCCGCAAATTTTCAAAAATGGATATTTCTACAGATCTTAGATCCGTAGAAATTTGTATATAAGTATTTATCTTTTTTTTATATACCCGAATAAAAAACTTCTGTACTTGGATGTAGAAATAAAGATTGAGAGAGGAGAAGAAGGGAAGGAATGAAGATTGAGGAAATAGGAAAAAAATATAGTTACTTTTGCCATTTTTATTCCGTGTGTTCAAATCTTACCAATTTTGTTCTATTTTTTCAAACTCTTATTGATGCAATGAATGGAGAATGTCTCACGATCGCAGAAAAGCCATATCATTTTGATGGGCGGACAATTGTTTAAGTTTTGAGGGCATTGAATTAGAGTAACTCTGGTGAGAGAAATTTCATGGACTGAGTGAGACAATTCAGACGTTGCGTTGTGGATGTGAGGAAAAGAGAAAAAGAAAAAGAACTTGAGAAAAAGGGAGAAAAAAGAGGGAGGTGGGTACAAAAACAAAGAGAAGAATTATAATTTTTAAAAAAAAGTAATATAAAAAAAAGAATTATTTGGGTGCACTGCGAACAGATGTGGGTGTATATAACCTGGACCTTTTTTTTCACAACTTTAGCAGAAGTGATCCGCAGGAATCATCCACATTCGTGGTCCGCGTATTCAGTTTAGGAAAGATTTGGGCTTGAAGTGAAAAGCCCAATATTAAATGTAGTTTTTAATAAATTGAAAAACTAGACAGGATCAATAAAAAAATTTAAAAAAAAGAGGCATAATTGAAGAAGTCAATTGAACAACTTTTCATAATATTTTTCGAAAATAGGCTAAAACTTTGATCAACATATTAGAAAATTGGAACTTTTTTTTTTTATATACCCGAATCAAAAAATTCTGTACTTTGATGTAGAAATAAAAATTGAGAGAGGAGAAGAAGGGAAGGAATAAAGATTGAGGAAATAGGAAAAAAAAATAGTTACTTTTGCCATATTTTTCCGTGTGTACACTGAGAATGAAATATTCAACTAATATGCATAAAAATTTAACTAATAAACTTAAAAATTATATTAATTTTACACCGTGCATCGCACGGGTGAAAAAACTAGTCTTATATATAAAAAGGAGAAACCCCTCTTTCAAATGCCGCCACGTGTAAATAAAAGGCTTTTCCAATTTTACCATGTGTCAATGTGTATTTTTCTACGATGTAATTGTTGTAATAAAATAAAGCGATAAAGCGTAAAATAAGAACACATGATTTGATTACCCAGTTCGTCACAATGTGACTACGTCTGGGGGCAACCAAGTCAAGAGATAGTAATATGACTGCCGTAAAGTTTGTACAGAGATATGAAAGTGTGTAGAATACAAGGGTATAGAATACATTAAATAGACAATAACCTAACTCTAACTCTAAGTCCATGGGCCTAAAGCCCACTGGACTATATCTAATATTATGTCCACTTATATAATATATTATATGTTAAATATATTATAACAGTAATGTACTTTATCAAATTGTCAACTAAACGGTGTCAACTAAACGGTCTCTGCTATTAATTTATAATTAAACCTCATCTCTTGTAACATTTTTCTTCTGACATTTTTTGGGAGCGGATCCTCTACTGGGCTAATAAACCAGCAAATGATGCTGGGCTTTAAACGACGACGTTTATTTCATTCTTTTTCTCCAGCAAATTCAGTTTCTTTTCTTTTTTTCATTTTTTTAGGTCAACCAATATATATTTTTAAATTCTAACTTCCCACATTAAACACTAACTTCCTACCTCTTCAATAAATTCAAAGTGATAATTCATTTATTATATAAATAATTTTAATTTATAAAATAAATAAATGGGATAAGTTTCTAGAAATTTTTTTTTTAATTTTTTTCTCCATTTTTTAAGTCAACCAACAGATATGATATATATTTTAAACTCTAATTTCCCACGTTAAACTCTAACTTCTCACGTTCTCACTAAACTCAAAGTGATAATTCATTTATTATATAAATAATTTTAATTATAAAATAAACAAATGGGACAAGTTTCCAGAAAAAAAATTTAAATTTTTTTCTCCATTTTTTTAGGTCAACCAACAGATATGATATATATTTTAAACTCTAATTTACCACGTTAAACTCTAACTTCCCATGTTCTCACTAAACTCAAAGTGATAATTCATTTATTATATAAATAATTTTAATTTATAAAATAAACAAATGAGACAAGTTTCTAGAAAAACAAAACTCAACTGGCATATACCACCAAAAGTGATAATTCATTTATTATATAAATAATTTTAATTTATAAAATAAACCAATGGGAATAGTTTCCAGGAAAACAAAATTAAATTAAAAAAAATTTAACGGCATCATTTAAAGTCCCAATACTATTTAACCTAAAAATATAGAAAAAAATAGAGAAAAAAAATACATTGATTGACCTAAAAAAATGAAGAAAAAAAAAAGAGATTGAATCAGTCTATCTATGGGAGAAAAAGAATGAAATAAACGGTGTCGTTTAAAGTCCAACACCATTTGCTTGTTTATCACACAGCAGAGGATCCGCTCCCGCTTTTTTTCCCCTTGTCGATCTGCACCCCAAAAACCTGTTGAAATTCTGGAGTTTGCAAGGCTTCTAATCAAATGATTTCCTCGTCTTGGCTTGCGGTGCGAAAAATATTTTCAACAGTCAGTCTCCATTTCTACGTCTCTATCCCTGCGTCAACCATTGATATCCATTACAATCTCAAGTAAGCATGTACCCTATTTTTATATTTTTATTTCATCTCGCATCGATGATTTATGGAGAAAACCCCTGATCTCTCGCTCGCGAGATCTATATCCCAACTGAATCTCACTGATCGTTGTTTTCGTTCTCGGCGACAAATTTATTCAAAATAATTTTGCGCCGAAGCTCGATTCTAGGAATGGACTAAAATAAAATGAGAAAAGCCGAACTCTCCCAATATGTTTTCCACTTCCTCTCGCAGACTTTCATCTGCTGCCTCGACCGACTTCCATTTTCTGCCGGAATTTAGCTTTTATAGGTAAATTTCTTGCAAAAATATTCGATTTGTCCGGCAAAAGATGTTTTGATTAGGAGTTAGTTTAGGTGTTGCTGGAGGATTTGATTTTCAGAGAGGTTTTTGCTTTGCATTGTTTGTATGAAATGCACGGCGCATTAGGCCAACAATTAATTTTATTTCTGAAGATAATTGCATATCTGAATTTTGGCACATTATGTGAGCAAATTCAACCGATAGTTGCTGTTTTCTTATGCATTTTGTGCATTATTTGTTGGCATAAACTATATATAGTGATGGGTACCATGTGCTGCTTCTTTCTGCTAGGCTTGGTCTTTAGTGAGGAGGTTTGATCTATCATTTGCACAGGGCAATCTTGAAATTGGAAGCCTGAGAGAAGTGGATGTGAAGTCTGTCTTCCTGCGACTACCTGCACAGAGACATTGGAGCTTCTTGATGATAATGTAACACGTACTCAGGGTCAGTTTTATTGGTGGTGACCACCTACTTTTTCCGCAGGGGTATGTAGTGCTAAATACAGTTGATGGATTGCACCAAATACATATACTTATTTTCTTTTTAGCAGTCTTTCACGTGATTTACAGTGACATGACTTATTACTATGGCCCTCGGAAGAAAAAAAAAACATATATGCTCGCCTTATACTTTTGTTTCAGATGCACATATGAGAGTTTTGAATATTTCGTTAATTTGCAGGGGTCTCCAACTCTAAGATTTGTGATGAACGGTGAAATGTCTGATTATCTACTTGAAAGATTTAGTTTTGCAAGTTAGGCGATCTTAATCATTTGAATAGAAGAAATAGACGATGAAATAACATACTGACCCATTTATGTGGACTCAAAAACCATTTTTTGTTCAACAAATGATTGCATATTTGGAACATAATTGGACAAGTTTTAGTAGCTATTGGGACCACATAATTGGTGAAGTTTCAGGATATTAAGTTGCATGAAAGAGCAATATAAAATAAAAATCTAGGTGATACACTTGCACAATTTAAATGTGAGTTGTTGATATTTTTTAGCATTTGCCTCATGAATGATAATTTTATTCAAGATATAGATTTATATACTTGCAATATGTATTTTTTAGTTCTTTGTTGCCTAATTTGATATAGATCAACCATCAAAATATGGTTTTTTTTCATGGAAGCTTTGACAAAGTCAATGGGATACCGCCACTGCCTACCAACATTAATGTAGCATTCAGGAGGCTTGATGGAGCTATTAAGCTTCCACAATTGGAGGATTACAGTTAATTAAAATACAAGGAGTCCTGGAAGGAAAAGGAGAAGATGTAGGATCTTGAGCACCAACTCAAAAACATATTAAAATATGTTTGAACATTTGAAGCTCTGGTTGCAATTTTATTCATGTGTAATTTTATTTTGATGTGATTGCATTCTGAAAATTTAATGATATTTTATGATTTTGTTTCTTTTAAAATTTCCACAATATTTTTTAGGTAGAGACCCGACAAAAGAGCTACAAGATATGAGCTCTTTATTTTTGTATTCTAAATTTTTGACAGAAACCCCGGTGAAAGTACAACATATAAAAAATAAGGATTAGTCTTGTATGCACCAGTTACACGGTGCAACTCAAGTTCATTATTAAAAAGTTAAACAATTTATAACTGAAAAGTTAAACAGTTTATTACTAAAAAGTTAAACTATGAAATATACACTTTTCAGTAATAAATTGTTTAACTTTTCAGTTATAAACTGTTTAACTTTTAAAAAATGAACTAGAGTTGCACCGTGTAACTGGTGCACATGAGACTTACTCAAAAAATAAATGGAGAAATAGCAATTGCTTATACCAAATTGACGACATCTGATAATGAACAGGTTGTCGAATCTATTTGATGACCAAATATACAATGGGTATAGACAAATTGTTAAACATGTTATGCTTGATATGAACAACATGCTTAGCATTTCAAATTGTTAAAAGATGCTATGCTTTATTGGAAGAGCATACTTAGCAAATCAAATTATTTATAAAGGTAGAAGATTCGAAGTGAAGTGTATTGTATTACCTTGAAGCTCAATTCATGTTCAATGTTTCACTTAGGTAAAAAGACATAATTTGTAGATATAAATATGTGCAGGTTGGGAAATTCGCTAATGAGAGAATGAATTCAAAGTAGAGAGCATAAAGTGAAACGAGTTTTGATAATACTATGGTTTGTAAACGAGTTTTGATAATACTATGGTTTGTAAACGATAAAAAATTTCTTTTTGCCAAAAAAAAAAAAACTACATGAAGAAAGGATTTATACTAGTCCCGTGCATTACACAGAGACAAAATCTAGTACAATTAAATGATAACAATAATAGTTTGTACCCAGTAACAAGAGTAGATGGTGGACAATCGCCTGCCAATAGCCTAAACATGTTTTGTTGATTATGGTTGCAATTTTAAATTTAATATCTTTCTAGAGAACTGTATATTTCTTTAATTTTGTTGGTATTAGTTTTGGGGTTGATCTAGGTTCTTGTTTATTACTTCAGCCTCCGGAGACAATAAATAATCCCCTTCTGAGAATGTTGTCCCTATTGAAAAAATTAATGAATTGAGAAAGAAAGTTCAGTCATAATTAAATTTTTGTCTAAGCCTTTTGATGGATAATGATGTTATTTTAAGGGTATGTTTGTTTTGAGATTTAGGTGTGATGGAGTTAAGGAAGTATAACTAGAAAATAGAAAGATGCAATCACGATAAACCAGGAGCTACTCCCGTCCCAAGCCAAAATAATTGTTCAAAACAATATTATGATCCTTCATAAAACCACCCTAATTACTGTATTTATACTCTCATGGCCCATGGACTTACTCACTTATTAAAATAACAGGAAAGTAATTAATAAATAAATAATAAACTAGACCATAGGTCCATTGATCTTCTTCTTCTATTTGGCACGGCGTTGATACACAATAGGTGTATCAAGGTGTGCAGGGAAGTAATGACACTACAATTATTCCTCCACTAACATTTTTTAGCTTTTAAGATATATTTGCATCAATAAAGCATATAAGGCTTTAAATCTTGGGTAATTTTGTGTCCTCAGGAAATTGAGAGTGAGAAATTGATATTAGAACATGTTCAAATCCTAGAGGAGAAAAGTGAAATACATGTACAAAATCAGAAACAATCCGACGAAGCTTCTTATTTCAAATCTTAACTGATATGATCTTTTTTCCTTTGTTTTTTCTCCCTTTCATGTCTATTTTTCTTGTGATACATACGATAGGAAGAGATGATTGACACATAATCTTAATTTTTTTATCTCATAGGCTAATATCAGATTGAATTTTGTAGGCTAATTTTAAATTTGGTGGTTTGTACTGCCTGAATATGGTTCTATTGCCAAATTAGCCAAAATATTCTTATAGTTTTGGTTCTTTACATTCAGAGAGTTGTACTCATAGGATTATATAAGAGTTTGTTATTCTTCCTTCCCTATTCATTGTGGGTTCTTTGTTATTCTTCCTTCCCTATTCATTGTGGGTTCTTTGTGATAACTACGCACAAAGTAGAGAATATATTAGTATGCTTTCAGAATTGAATCAATGTAGTGTTTGATACTTCAAAGGAAAAACAATCTGTGATGTGTGTCTTGATTTTTTATTTTTTTATGTCGAAACTCAATTTTTTATGGTCATTTCTGATTTCTCTATGCACTGATATTAGATTTTATTCCTGACTTCAACAGACTTTACCACCTTCTATTTTGGGTGCATCTGTTACTTTATAGAGTGGCATCTGATCATGTGATTTAAGTTTCTATTTTTGTTCCATAGCAAACTCTATTGCGGGTTTCGTGGAATGAGGCCGATGCATTAGACATCACGACTTTGGTTTGCAAAGGAGTTCCACACACCACCAAGCATCAGCTCGGCTCCACTCACTCCATCGTCAAAAAGCGGTACAAGGGTGTCTGGAGTTGGCCGATTGAAAAATTCACGGCAGACAATGCGAGGCGCCAAGGCCCTGCTCAATTTTCCTAGTGAAATCATTGGCCGCTCAAAGATTGATCAGGATCTAAAACACACTGACAACTCTAGCAACTATAACTTGTGCAATGGAAGTAAAGATGTTTTCAATATGATTTCAATGACGGATCATTTGAGAATTTATTTTATAGCCTGGATAGGGTGTAAGGATGGCATAAACTAGGGTGTTTTTATGCAAGTTCGATTAGTATTATTGGAGTGGTTTCATTCCATATAAAATATATTACTTTATTTTTCTGAATACTTGTTTCTGTTCTTTTGTTGATCATATTGCAGTTTTTAATTCAAGAATTTGGATTTTGTATGAAGTGTATGTTAAATTGAAAGTTACTTCTGAAAACAGACTATTTAAGATTATTAAACTTACATTCTTGATTAAAAATGTATTACGCAAAACTTACTAAAGAGTTTAGTGTATTTAGATGAGTTCAACAGAAACTCGGACAACACAAAATTGAGTTGGAGTCTAAACCTTGAAGATTAACTCAATCCATCAACGATTTAGGGGAGCAGTTTGCGGTATGTAATTAGACAAAATCTTTTATAAACTATTTCGAGAATTGACTCGAACAATACTCATTTGAGCTTTGTTTAATACACTCATTAATATATATAAACAAACAAAGTCAAGATCAATATTGTTCAATTAGTTCCCATTAATTATTTCAAAGAAACTATTGCATCTCTCATTTTTTCCATATTATTCTAGTGACCAGCTAAGAGGTAAGACAACTGATTTATCAATCAGACTCCTGTAATCTTTAATAATTCAATTTTTTTCTTAAAGGTCTTAGCCCAACAAAAATAAATAATACTTAAATAAAATTAACATATATATATATATATTATTTATACTATTATATAAAAATTGTCATGTATTTAAATCTAGAAATTAGAAGTTCAAAGACGATAATATATATAAATACCCAAGATATTAGTATGAAAAGATTATAGCAAGGTTGCATCGGGCCGCCTCCAAAATATTATCATATGTTTAATTCAATCTTGTCGTTAGATGGAGCATGTTGGGTTATCGAATGCGTCTAACTAATCTTTTTTTACACCTTTATATTTTTATTAAAAGTACTTTGCGTAAATTGATATATACATCTTGTACACCGTACACTATAGTCAATAATACTAGAAAAAATCACAATCTAGTACCCATTTTTTTTTGGCAATGTTACACCAAGAACTCTCAATTAATATTCATTTGAAACAGCTCCAATTTAAAGCTAATAAAGTTAATTTGCAAATCATTTAATTAATTAAATATCATTAATTAAAAAAAGTAGATAATATTGTATACTAATCTTAAATTTTAAATCACGACACACTCTCTCTTCTCATTCTCTTTCTCTTCTCTCTCTCTCTCTCTCTCTCACTTTCTCAACCGAAATATTTTTCGACAATTTGTGGGTTTCTACCAGAGTTTGGTGGTCAAATAAATATAGGGATTTTACTCGTCTCGTTCAGAATTCTAAATTGGTACTAGAATCGAGGGGTTTCATAGCAGATTTTTGGGCTTTGATTCCGATGGATTTTGACAGGTTTGCGGATATTTTATAGGAGGTGGAGTTCTAGACTTTAATGGAGGTGGAGGTGGAGGTGGTTCGACTTTGGACAATTTCAGAGGATGGGGGTCGAGCAAGGGCTTGTGAGTGGATTTTGCGGTGCAATTTCGGGGGTGGGGGGGGGGGGGGGGTTGGGGTGCAATTTTAGGGTTTATGGGAACAGAATTTCAGGAGAACAGGGGAATGGCATGGTGATGGTGGCTCTCGACTTTGACCAGCTAATCGAAGTCACCATCTATCTCAGCCGTAACAAGGGAACGACTCTTCCAACGGTAAATTTTCTGTTATGTTATTCTATTTTTCTCTTTTTCTTTAATTTTTGCTTACTGGATGTGATAGAGCACGTATGAGAATAAAATTGTGTTTGCTCACTCTCTATTCTTGATATGAATTTAGTTTTTGCAGATGGGAGTTTTGTGATTTAATTCGTATGAACATGGGGTTATGTTTTTTGCGATCCACAATGGTTATGAGTGGTGGATTTTACACATTTTTGCGTATCTTTGAAAAGATTGGTGAATTTGCTATTGTTTATGGGTTGATGAAACTAAGTCTAGCTTTTGCAATTTGTTATGGTGTGGACTTTATTCATGTTAATCCAGTTTTTTTCTCATTCTTGTTAACCATGAGAATTCCTTTTATTTTTTGGCTGGTGACAGAGATTGGTGTCAATCGTTGTGGCTTCATCAGATGAAACTTCGACTTCCAAAGGCCTAAATGAATTTGGGAGTTCAGTGTTTCAGATAGCATCTCAGATTTAATGGGGCACTGGAAATCTGGCTGAACCAATTCCAGACGGATTCTACTTTGTCTATCCCGTAAGTCTACCTACAAATTCATATTTTTGTAATGTTATTCTAAATCATTAATAATTAACTTCTGCTCTATATTGGACAAGTATTTCAAATAAAGAGTGAATAGATAATGGAAACAAAAGATCGAAAGAAAATTGATTTATATTGGACACACTAAGACTAAAATTGACAAAGTTGAAAGAAAGTTGATTTATATTGAATCCATTCTGCTGTTATGATCTCTATTTTTCTTCCATTCTGAATTTTGTTTTATTATATTATTCTCTGTTTGAAAGATGCATACTTAGCCTGTAGTATATTCTGCTACTGATGAGTCTATACATGGAATCTTCCAGTTTTATTTCAAGGATTTACTCATTTTGTATGAGTTCTTTTTAATGTTTTCTATCTTTCAATTATTACAGTGTGCTCTAGATGGTGGGCTAGATATTCCTCAAAGTGACAAGATATTTGCTGGTTTTTCAAAGGACTCCAAGCAGCTTCTTGGTTTTATATTTCTTATATATATATATATATTTTGGCTTTTGTAGATCTGTAGCTATGTGTGACTATTTTTTCAATGTTAAGTAATAGTCTGTCTTTGTTATTGCTTTTATGGATTGGTGCATTGTACTATCACTATGCATTAGTGCGATTATACTATAGTGCGTTATACTATTATTATTCAATTATATTACAATGTTATACTCCCTCCGTCCCGCAGGAATTTGCACACTTTCCTTATTTGGACGTCCCACACAAATTTGCACACTACTAAAAAAGGAAACATTGATTTACGTGCACACTAACAAACTTTTACACATATTTACCCATATATCACTACTTTATATATAAAACTATTTTTTCTTAAAAAATATGCCGTCCTTTAGGGTGCAAATTCCTACGGGACGGAGGGAGTATTATTATTGAATATAAGTTAAACTATAGTGTTCATGTTAATACCATTGTACTATTATATTTTTCACCCTTTAAAATGTACTAGGTTGTGGTTCTCCCATAGTATTAACTTTTTCATACAATAATATAAGTACTTAGATCAATAATATTAGTTTTGTACCAAGAATAATATATTAATATTATTCGTGTACTAATCGCGATTGCTACTTTGCACAATCTCGAAATACATCAAATGGATGTTGAGACTGCCTTTCTCAATGGAGAAATAGATGCTGAAATCTATATGGATCAACCAGAAGGTTTCATTGCACTTGGGAACGAGAAAAAGGTATGCAAACTCGTTCGATCACTGAATGGACTTAAACAAGCTCCAAAACAGTGGCACTTGAGATTTGACAATATTATGTTGTCAAATGGATTTCGTATTAATGAATGCGACAAGTGTGTGTATATAAAGAATACACCAAATGGATTTGTCATTGTATGTTTATATGTTGACGACATGTTGATTATGGGAAACAATCACAATGTCATATTTAATACGAAAAACATGTTAAACAAAAACTTTGACATGAAAGACATGGGATTAGCAGATGTGATTCTTGGAATCAAAATTGAGAAGACGTCAAATGGAATATCTCTAACACAATCTCACTATGTTGAGCAAGTTTTGAGAAAATTCAATGCCTTTGACGATCCACCTGCTAAAACACCACTTGAACTAAATGTTCACCTGAAAAAGAATAGGGGGGATCCAGTGGCTCAACTGGAATATGCAAGGATCATAGGAAGCGTGATGTACATAACTAATTGTACACTCCCTGATCTTGCATGCTCTGTGAACAAACTGAGTCGATTCACGAGTAATCCAGGAGTCGAGCACTGGAAGGCTCTTAAGAAGGTATTACGATACTTAAAGTATACCCTTGATTATGAGCTCCATTATACAAGGTATCCAGCTGTTCTTTAAGGATACAGCGATGCAAACTGGATACATATTAAAAAGGAAAAAAAGTTAGAAGTACTAATTTTGGACATAAATATACCATTTTTTGTTAATATTCTAAAAATAAGTTAATCTTGTGTGAGATTGTCTCATGATATGCAAAAACTAAATGAGGTATAAATTGAGCATAATTCACTATGAAGGTGATTGTCTCACATAATTTTTTTTTAACTTTTAGATAAATAACTACTTTAATTAATGAAGCTTTTAAAAAAAAAAAAGTATATTAACATTTTTTTTCATTAATATATTAATAAGTATATAACCTCAATTGGTGCAATTTAAAATTTCAATTTTTGAAACATAAATTATACATTTAGTTCAATGAGAATTGATACATTTTTGAAACAGTAATTAGATATATTTATGTTCCTGTGATCTTTTTTTTTGGACATTTTTGTTTCTAGAGAATTGCACATGGTCTAAAAGAATGGATGAATTATTGTTTTGGTCTCAAGAGAGTGGGATAAAATTACAATAATAAATTTTAGATTAAAAAAGTTGAATAAATGCTCCTCCGTCTGTTAAATTTGTAATCACTTGCCTTATTTGTCCGTCCATAAAAAATGTGCACATTTCCTTTATAAAAATAATCACTTTATTATCACCCTCCAACCATAACTTAATTATACATATATCATTGACTTTACACTCACATTAATTATCTCATTTTATCTACTTTATTGAGTATTTTATTTTTTAATATGTGCAAAAAATACTTGAGCACAAATTAATTTTATAGATATGCTCATAATACTTGTAAAAATACAAAATACAATCCCCCTAAGTGATGCATCTAATGAACAAATGCATTCATAAGCTTTTTAACATTTTTTTTGCTCATAATCTATAAATTGCCGATGAATTTCCTCAGTCTACTTCAAGGAGATCCTAATTAATCCAATATATTTCCTTTTATTATTGATTCTTCAAGGAGATGGAAATTTCTTGGATTTCTTCTGCTCTCAAACTCTATTGATTTCTTCAAATAGTATATGGTCTGACATTATTAATTTTTTTTAATTTCTTTTAACTTCAGTACTCTGGAAATTGAAAAAACTAAAACATAGATTTTGTTTCATAACTTGCATAGTCTTTGTTTTCTATTTTTTAATTTAGGTGGAAAGATAAACAAAAGTCATATATACATATTTCTGGGTAAAACTCACACATGTTGAAAATAAATATCAAGAGAATCCGCTAAGAAATTCAATATATTTTTTATATTCCTTTTTGTTGTAAGTTTCAATTAAATTCTTTATATTGCCCATATGATTTCTCCATGCTTGATTAATCTTTAGGCATCTTGACATATTTAAGTATGTAGTTTTGATCAACGTGTACGATAACTTTGATGATCCAATTTTTTTGCCACAAATGCTATGAAAATAGATATTTCTACTTCAAAACGTGTAAGGAAAAAAAAGTAATAGAAATTTATACTCTTTATATATATATATATATATATATATTGTTAGCGTTCATGAAGATAATTAGTATATTATACATTTATCTCATACATGGTACATGTTTAGTATTGTCAATAAGAAATCTGCTTATGTAATCTACTTACCAGTAATTCTCAACCTACTTATGTTTACTGTATCTAGATATGAAGAATCAACACAATAGTATATAGAGGTAGGCTTAATTTTTGTCAATGATATATTAAATATGAACTAATTAAATTATATAATTACTTGACTTTATATAGAAGTAAGGTTATTGATCATCAGGCTCTCGTGTAATTTGTCATATGTTCCGAATTTACCATGCATGCTATTTTAATACATCATATATATATACAGTAAGCCACTATCTGTTATGTTTATATTCTAAGACATGTTACAACTTTCCAGTCAAATCTACACAATATTGGTCCTACAGTAAAACAATGTGTTACCAATACTATCTTATTCCAAAACCTAAACTTTATAGTTTATACATAGGCAATGCAATTATGTAATTTAGACTTATTGAGAGAAACCAAACATCTAATAACACTTGCAATAAAAATAAATATGAGGTCAACCAATATAACGTAGATATTATTTTGTTCTTGCCAATCTATCAATTAATTCATGGTAAAAATATACAATGAGCAAATAATTTTACCTTTTTTTTTGTCATGAAAGACATATTTTGAGCTCCGTCTAAACTTTTGATTTCCATATGCAGGTAGTGTATATGCCCTTTTTAATTGCTTCTTCATGCCGCATTGTGTTTAGATAAGCTGATATCATCATGGAGTTGTTGCATATATTTGTGCTTACATGTAATTGCATTGTAAATAACTAAATATAATGAATGAAAATTATCAATTTACAAAAAAAATAAAAAGAATTATGTAATAGCTCATTCAACTTAATGAGTTCTGAAGATAGAAGCATGTCGCTGCAAACCAAAGTGATGATCTACTCAAATTAAAATTTAGTATTTATATGCATGTGAAAGGAAGATGAAAGATGTCTAATAATAATTTCGGGGATAGGATAAGGTGGATGGTTTAATATAAAATATGACGTGTTAATTGCAGTTTTATTTACTTGTAAAGAGTAGTAACTACGTTGATAATTTTTACCATTGTATTGAGAAGATAAATGGTTTAAATGATATGTATTAATATTACATTTATTAGTTTACGTGTGTTTCGTCTAATAAAAATTAATTGCAGTATTAATAGGAAATTTGAATAATCATAGGTATATATATTTAATGAATGATTAATTATAATTTATGTATAAATTAATACATATTATAAGTTATATATATTTATAATTTATAAATTCAGTAGGGAAGTTTCTATTTATTATTCACTTATTTTTTATTTAATGAATGATTAATTATAATTTATATCCAGATTTAGTAATAAAATTTTTGGGATAGCAAAAGTTACTAAATATGACATAAGTTTTTGTTATTAGATTAGTATAGATACGGTGAATAAGAATAACACAACATTTTCTCGTCTTTAAGAGCATTTTATGTAAAAATAAAAATATAAAGAGACACACTCATGTAAAACGTTTTACGGTGTGAAACATACCATATTAAAATTCGCGGGTCCTTAATCGGGTCGGATTGGATATGGTCATTTTTTCTTCTTCAAAATTTCGCAACTATAATTCCAAATCTTTTTGCTCATAAGTATGTTATAATTGGGGCAAATGTGTGTTATAATCAGATTAAATGTTGTTTTCTTTATATATATTCATTTGTTTTTGTAGAAATAACATTTTTTCATACAATCTAATAAAAAATATTTGTTACTATAAAAATATTATTTTTGTATAAATATTTATCTTTTCATAAATATTTATGAGAAAGCAATATATTTTCTTATAATAACACATATTTTGCTCTTATATTATATGAAAATGACTTATTATATAAAAATAAATGAATATAGGAAGAATTTCATATTAGAACCCAAATTTTAAGGTAAGTCTTAAGACTTTAATTTTGAAGTGTCTCAAATTAAGATCTACATTTTGATTTTTTCTCAATTTAAGATCTAATTTTAATATCTTTGTCTCAATTCAAGATATCTTTATTTCAATATAATTTTTTATAAGAAACTTAAAACATAATAATATTTTATTTTGAATTACAATTTAAAATATAAAATTTAAATATTATAATTTTTATTTAATATTCGTATTTGGCGTAATTAATTTTTTTTTTTCAATTCATTGTTCAATCAGAAAATATAAATTCTAAATTATGTTTAATAACTTGCATAAAATTTTATTTATTTAGAATTATGATTTAAAATATAAAATTAAAAAATTATAATTTTTATTTAATAATCATATTTGACGTAATTAAAATTTTTTTCTTCAATTCATCGTTCAACCAGAAAAAATAAATTTTAAAGTATGTTTAGTACTTGCATAAAATTTTATTTATTTATTTCTAGTTTGATATATTATACCTGAATATTAATTAAATACAAAAAACTTACTATGTTAGTAAAGCTTTAAAAAATATATATATATAAATGGATCTGGTCTTGAATTGAGACAAAGATATTAAAATTAGATCTTAAATTGAGAAAACTTAAAACATAAATCTTAATTTGAGACACTTCAAAATTAAAGTCTTAAATTGAGATTTATCTTAAATTTTGGACCCTAATATGAAATTTTTTCATGAATATTGTAAGCATATAAAAATTGTTGGAATTTGGTTTTGAAAGAGTTTTTAAATGCTATAATTTGACCAATTTAATGGAGGGCAAAATAGTAATCTCAATGAGATTAAATATAATTGATGTGTTCTACTCGCGGAACATGTCGTTTCGATATTTTTCGTTCTCAAAACCGAATTACGGTGAGTGAGAAATTAATTCCTAAAGTGGGGAAATAAATAATGATGTGGAGAAATAATAGGTGAAAATAAATTAAATATTTTATTTTCATATCGCATAAGATTCAATCAGGATCCTTGCCAAGTCATTGATCTTTAAGATCTCTGATTCTAGCCGTCGGATCAGCCAAGTCAGTGATCCAGATCATCTCCACGTCAGCATCTGGAATGTTCTAGAGTAGACCAGATTCATGGACTCTGATGCCTCCGTTGGTTCCGCATTTGAAGCGGTCATAACCACCGACTAAGATAGTGGGAATATTCCTTCGGATTAATCCTAATAGAGTGGTAAATTTGTATCTATAAATAGTAGTGTCTTGCATTCTTGTTAGAGTTACGAAGTTACGAAATAAATAGTGTTTAGTGGTGCTACTAACACAGAGATGTCAAAACCATTTTACATTTGGAGATGTCACGCCCCAAATTTTCTAAAAATCAGTTTTAAGAGGAAACAATTCCGAATATCTATTGTAAACAAAGGCGCCAAAACTTAAAATAAGAAATAACGAACTCCAACGGTAAAAATCAGGGACGCAACGGCTAACTATCCAAAATCCTCTTGAAGAAAAGAAAAAGATAACCAAAATCAAATAACTCTAAGACCAACTCAGCCACAATCATCTTAAAAACCTTCAAAAACTTCAATGAATAAGCTTAACTAAACATAACTTGTAGTACTTGATAAATCTAGTTCTTCTATGTGAATTATTTGTTCTCAATCACGGTAGAGTCCCACCACCACACCTCTCCTTTCCATCCTTCAACCTGAAAGGGTTAATATTGGGGTGAGCATGCAAGCACACTCAGTAGAGCCAAGTTACTCAAGGTTTAATGAAATCAAATGATTAATTCAATCACCATAACATAACAAACAACATTCACTCACATTAAACATTTACTTTGCCACTTTGCCATAGATACTTTGCCAATAGTTGTGGGCCTTCCCAAGGCCGTTTTAAGGACCCTAGTATTCCCACACGTAGAGTTTGTGGACCTTTCCAAAGCCATTAGACTTTAGTATTCCCACACGCAGAATTTGTGGACCTTCCCAAAGCCAACAGACTTTAGTATTCCCATACGTAGAAACTTTGCCATCACATGTAAAATGGAACATGTTCACATAGTATGCAATTCAATCAATTCATCTAAAACATTAAACAAAGAGTAAGAAACGCAATAGAACCCCACCAACTACTGTGGAGTACCATGCACTTGAAACCCCACCTCAAAAGATAAGATAGGAACAATGTGTAGATGTCTCGTATGAACTAGTCTTCGTGGCTGCCGTTGCCGAATTAACTTGAAGGAAAGGATCCCAAAATCACGTAGTGACAAGCTTGTTGATACGATGATTAGAAATTTAGAACAAATAATATGCTAAGAAAAAGTGGTGTTTCTAGGCTGCCAATAAGGTCTGATGTTTGCAGAATGAAAATGTAAGAGAAATTGGAGAGATAAGCTGAATATAAAGAGATTGTAGCTCATGAAAATCAAGAATAGATGGCTGTTACACATGTATTTGAAAATAAAACTGCCGGAATGCTATTAGGCTGTTGTAAAACCGAAAGAAACGGCCTGTGACTTAAATTTGGGTAGTAAAAACCTGATTGTGGTGCTGTTAACTATTTTTTAAATGAGAAAAAAGTTACGGACTGTTACAGGAGACAATTACGTATTTCCTGTGAACACTAGCTAGTACGTATTTTGTCTTGCGAGAAAAAGTCATACCTTGACTCGGTTTTCGATTTTAGGTTTGTTTCTGTTAATTTCATTCAATTAACTTATTGCAGTATATTCTTGTATTTCTCCTTTGTATACAAATTTACAATTCAGAAATATTTCCAACAATCGCAAGACAAAATAATATAGTTATAATAACATACTGCAATGTATGGCGAAGAAAATGCATATGATTCTAATCTGGCACATTCATGCCAAATCAATTCATTCAATATCCGGCGAGAGAAGAAAAAGTAAAGCTGTTGAGCGGATTTTGTGCCAAAAAACAGGCGGAGCAAGGTTCAACCGCGGGTATTTAGCGCACGACATTCCTCGTCGGATTGCAACAGATTTAGGGAGAGATGTAATCCGTTGATGACATTAATGGAAGTATCAACGGAGGATTACAACATAAAGTGCTACTATTATCACTGTCTAATTATGCATTATTCCTCATTAATTGAGTGAATCCAGCAGTCTAATTAAATTGTGTAAAGACGCTGTAGCCATGAATTACGTTCTAGAAGACAAATTATAAAACAGCATAAAATGGGATATGCTTTAATTAGCAGATTAGATGATCAGCACTCTCAGCATGTTCAACTTGATTATTAAAATCTCGTGCTCACAGATCATGTCAGCAGGATAAATAACTGTAGAAAAGCTTACATACAATTGCAGAACTTGTAGAGGCATTTCTACAAAAACCTGGTGTACAGGAAAAATTCAAAACTGATACACAAATCGCCAGTGTGGGGAAGCATCACAGAGGGCACCGTCAATTGTCAACCATGAGAGACCGGGGTTCTCTGGTTCCAATCGACCATTCGAGCAGGTGGCCGGCGGTAGTCTGGGTAGCGGCGTCGAGCCGAGTGTTGGGCAGCAGGTGGAGGGGTTTCTGGGCAAACCTCTATCTTCCATCTGTCACGCAATCGGCAGCCTCGACGGAGGAGCTGTGTCTCCAGAAACAGCGGTACAATTTGGTTAAGCCGGAATCAAGCCGCTGCGGCCGTGGTTTGCGCGTGCGATGGCGGTGTCGCTGGGAATGTGTGGCTGTGATTATGAACCGCAGTCGTCCACAGCGGTGAAGCCGCACCGTCCCGAATCCGGCGAGTACCTCCATCATAAGGGTGTGAACGGAGGTCTGTGACCACGTTGTCAATATGACGGCGCAATCCCCATCGTCACATGGCAATGACGGTGTACTAACGGCCTGAGTGCGCCGGTTGCGAAGCCCAGGCGATAGCCGACGGTAGTCTGAGATGGAGGAGGCGCGGGCCGGATTAGGCCGCCGTTAAGAGCGCGGTCGATCGGCTGCACGCACACAGAGATAAAGCCAATCCTTCCAGATCCGGCGACAATGGCGGCTCGAATCGCTCGGCGCGTGAAGCGCCGTTGATGTAGACGCCGCATATGGCGGCGCGGGGCGGGTCTCGCCGTCCGATTCAGATGGCGGCAGCGCAGGTTCTAAGCTCAGTGTTTTGAATGGCATAAGCGGACCTTCAAAGTGAAGGAAAGGGATAGGAGTTGGGCCTAAATAAATTAATTGGGCTGAAGGCCTAAATAAATTAATTTTATCTGCATGGACCATTTTAGTAAAATCTGGTCTTTAATGTCTCTGTGGTCCAAATATAATTGAGAATGGGTTAAGCCCTCACGCAAGTAGGCTGAAATTAATTGTGTTAGTTAATTAATTTTTGGTTCTATAATATTATGGATATAATTCCATAAGTTTGAATCCCATAATTATTATTTAAAATTTTAATTTGGGAATTTGGGATTAAATATATGTGCTTGAGAGCACAAGTGGTGTTCGGATATAAATTCGAAAAGAATTTTTGACTCATTTAATTATTTTGATAATTAATCTTGAGTCAATATAGAGATTAAACTCTCATTGGAAATTGTGCTTTGAGATGCACTAATTTTACGTTTTGAACTTGGTCCAGAAAAGGACTTTGACTCGTTTAATTAATTTGATAATTATTCTTGAGTTAAAAGTGAGAGGTTAAGACCTTGTGTTTTGGATTTAGTCCAAAGGGGCATTGATTCATTTTAATTAGTTTCATAATTATTTTTGAGTCAAATATGAAGTTAAGACTTTATAATATTTGTGCATGAGATGCACAAATTGTGGTTTGGACTCGGTTCAAAAGCTTTGACTCATATAATTTAGTGAAGAATTATTTAAGAGTCAAAATTGGCAATTACGGCCACATTTAAAAATGAATTTAATTTTTGGTATTTCGATCAAGAGTAAATTCAAAATGATTGATTTTCCAAGTTGTTTCGAGATTGTGTCCAAATTAATATTTGATAAAATATTAAATGAAATGGATGAGCAATTAAAATATGAGAATGAATTCTCACAATAAACACACTCGAATGTGGGGGAAGAATAAGATGTCACCACGAAGATATTCGAATGTGGGGGGTAATTAGCTAAGGCGTGACCTTAAAACTAATGAAAAATCAAAAGGCAATTGATGCCTAGTGGAATAAATTCCACAAAAGTTGGTGTTCAGTCCAAAAGGTGTCTACGTGCAAGTGTACACGATCGTTATAACGTTGTGGCAAAGTTGACCAAGTTTTAATATATATCGAACCCAAAGGAGACAGGGATTTGTAAAGTAATGATTCTTGTTCCAAAATCGAAAACACAAAACAAGTAAAGGGAATATGGTATCTACGTCTACAAGTGCGTCAAACAAGCAAACTACTTATCACCTTGGGTTGCAAAGTGAGCAAGTGTGAGAGATATGTGCTAGTGTACTATCCTATGTTTAATGTAGTGTAGTTTCACTTACTCGTACATTGAGGTATTGTACAATCAATAGGCAAGCCACTCAAACATGCAAGAGGTCTCCCTAGATGCATATAAGAGCCTCTAATTGTCTTCCCAATTCTCTAAGGTAATTCTCACTATCTTAGGAATTTTATCAAACACTTAGTATGCATTGACCTAATAACAAGAAGATTTAGGAAAATAGCCCAACTCTCGTATGAGACTAAGTCCTAGTGGCCCAAACAATCAAGTATGCATATAAGCATTAATACAAACCATCAAAATAGAGAATTGATTATACAACATCTCAAGCATTCATAAGATCAACATAAACACCTCACTACTCCATAGGAATCATACACCAACACATAAAGGAATTAGCCCATGGCTAATCTGGCAAACAAAAGAGAAATTGAAGTAACTACAATCATCATTACGCAGGAATTATACAAAGTATTCAAGAATTTACCTATTACAATTGGAATTGAAAAGTTACAAGATTACCTCTATGAGCTAGAAATTGATCCGACAGTAGAAATTGAAAATCAAACGGTAGAAATATAGCTTTAGTAATGCTAAGAATGATGGAGAAGACGGATCGTCGATCCAAACGGTAGATCAAAAGTTATCTAAGAAATCGGAAATGGAAATCTAAGAACACCCACTTGGAAACTACCTCTAACTTCTCCTAATCTAGTGAGAGAATATGAATCTTAAAAATGGTAAAAGTCCATTAGAAAATCTGAGATGGAAGTATATATAGTGTCCTTGGATCATTGACTTAGATGCCCTTCATTAAAACGCGCGAAAATACGAAAATAGCCCTGAAAATCCGAGAAAATTGCTCTGCTGTCGCCCAAGAGCTGAGCAGCTGTTGACCTCTCGGGCGACAGCCTGCTCGACAGAGAGCCCCCATGTCGCACAAGAGCTGGCCAATTGTCGACCAAGCTTGGTCGACACCCAGCTCGCTCAGCAGCTGTCGACCCAGGCTCCAAGCCTGTTGTCCAAGGCATGATTCGTGTCGCCCGAGGCCTTAGTCTTCGGGTGATGCGCAACTTCCTTATTTTTATCATATCTTGAGCTCTAGAACTCCGATTGACTCGATTCTTTTTGTGTTGCGACCCTCTCTTCAAGCTCTTGGACATGAAATAGTAATTTCTCCAATTTGCTCAACTCCAGAATTCAGACTTTTCTCGATCTTGCTCGTTTCTTCCTTAGTTTGCTCGTTTTCACCTACAATCACAACTTTCTAGCCAAAAAGGGTTAAATACACAAAGTATAGCATAATAGGGTCAAATATGAACATAATACCACCAATAGCATATAGAAATGAATGCAAAAACATGCAATTATGACCCTAATCAGTTGGGATTTGTTCAATCTCTAAAAAAAATTCACAAAAATTGTAATTTGATCAATTTGGTGTAAAGTCACCACACAAGGAGATAAATTTCTGCGGAATGATAAGTAAGGATAGAATATTCCTAAAATTATCTCGAAGTGCTTATCGGTGTTGGTTGAACAAATTAGAAATATTCCTACAATGGAATAAATATTCAGCTGTGTTAAAATGATACACAAAATGAATAAGCTGATAGAAGGAATGAGTCTGAAACCCACAAATAAAACTAACACAGTGGTAACCCAACCATGATGACTGGAGATCCCAAGAACTTAGTTCAATGGGAAAACAAAACTGTAAAGGTTGTAAAGAAAACACTTGAGAAAATGACTATTCCTGACAGCACAAGATCAAGTGTTGAGACCCGTAACATGTGGTAAAGGTTAAGTTTTAAAACTTTTAATGATTCCAAAGAGATAGAGTATGACGGGATACTCAAATGGAGATCACCTATATAAATGAGAAGTGAGGGCCGCTTCGACCAAACATTTATGAATTCAAAGGGCGTCCATGGCCAAAACGGACAAAAACGTGAGAACAAAAGAAGTTGAAACTGAGTTGTGTCTGCACTGTTGATTCGGTATACACTAAGGAGGACTAGTTCAAGGCACTGCGTCCACTAAGCCACTGGTGTACCCGATGGTGTATGACTACGGAAAGTTCAAAGCCACAAGCTACTTATCCAAAAGCAATGAGGTTTCACATGAACTGAACTATGTGTCTGCATTGTTTTAGGTGCAATTTCCACTCATGTGGGGGATTGTTGGAAATTGATTTTGAAAGAGTTTATAAATGCTCTAATTTGACCAATTTAATGGAGGGCAAAATAGTAATCTCAATGAGATTAAATATAATCGATGTGTTCTACTCGCGGAGTAGTTCGTTTCGGTATTTTCGTTCTCAAAACTAAACTACCGTGAGTGAGAAATTAATTTCTAAAGTGGGGAAATAAATAATGATGTGGAGAAATAATAGGTGAAAATAAATTAAATATTTTATATTCATATCGGATAAGAATCAATCAGGATCCTTACCAAGTCATTGATCTTTAAGATCTCTGATTCTAGCCGTCGGATCAGCCAATTTAGTGTTCCAGATCATCTCCACGTCAGCATCTGGAATGTTCCAGAGTAGTCCAGATTCATGGACTCTGATGCCTCCGTTGGTTCCGCATTTGAAGCGGTCTAACCACCCACTAAGATAGTGGGAATATTCCTCTGGATTAATCCTAATAGAGTGGTAAATTTGTATCTATAAATATGAGTGTCTTGCATTCATATTAGGGTTACGAGTTACGAAGTTACGAAATAGATAGAATCAAGTCTCTCTCTTTCTCTCTTTCCCCTTTTATGCATTTGGAATGTTCAGTTCATAACTTCTGATGTTCAACTTTCCTCTGTGTTTAGTGGTGCTACTAACACAGAGATGTCAAAATCGTTTTACCTTTGGAGACAATTACGTATTTCCTGTGAGCACTAGCCAGGACGTATTTTGTTTTGCGGGAAAAGGTCATACCTTGACTCGGTTTTCGATTTTAGGTTTGTTTCTGTTAATTTCATTCAATTAACTCATTGCAGTATATTCTTGTATTTCTCCTTTGTATACAAATTTACAGTCCAGAAATATTTCCAACAATCGCAAGACAAATTAAATAATGACACGTATATAAATTAAATAAATATCAAACATATATTACTATTCTAATTTTGAGGATTTATCAAATTAATTCTCTAATTAAATAGTAAAATGATATTTATTGTATACGGTACAAGTCGTTATTAAATTTTGAGTCTCCCGATACTCGTAAATGGCAATAAATGACTGATTTATCCTATTTATGAAGACAACAGAAATCAATCAAGCTAAATTTGGTCGATTCGTAAATGCTGCCAATCAAATCGGCACCAGCCAACCGGAGTGCGCCATATGTCAGCGCAAAAAAGGAAGGTTTTCACCCTCAAACCCTATAAATAGGGGCCTTTGATATGTCATTCAAAGGGGTCCACACCCAACGAAGACTCCGATGAGCAACGAGCAAGCAACAATCCTCTCGACGAGCAAAACTGCGAGCTTAGAAGATCAAAGCCATTCTTCGAAGATTAAAGCGTTCTTCACAAAATTTGAAGAAATCCTTTGAAGATTCAAGCCGTTGTTCGCCATATTCGAGTCGCTTTTCGTCAAAACCCTCTAGAAACACCGTTTGATCCAAGACAAGAGGCCAAATCTCTCCTGTTTGATAGGATTACATGTTAAGAACAACCATTTAATCACATCATTATCAAATCTTGTCAGGATTTGATAACGATGTGATTAAATGGCTGTTCTTAACATGTAATCCTATCAAACACCTCCGATCAGACATTTTTCTTGAAGAACTCTTTGAAGATCATCAAGCGTTCTTCGCCATCTTCAAATGTTCTTCGTCAAGTTCATCCAGAAACATCCTTTGATCAGAGATGAAGGTCCAAGACCCCTCCAATCCAGTGTTCAAGCCCAAATCAAGACTTAAAGATTCGAAGATCGTTCTTCGTCAAATTCAAGGCATTCTTCATTAAAAATCTTTCAAAGACCATGCTCGATCCAAAACAAGACTTCACCGTCTTTGGATCAAGTGTTATAAGTCAAGCCAGTCAAAGTCAAGACCAAAGCCGAGTCAAAGTTGAAGGAGAATAAGAGGATCATAGCTAGAGAGAAAAACTCGAAATTCAAGAAAATAAATTGTATATCAATTTCAAGTGTTAATAAATATTTTATTTACACAAGAATTGTTATCACAAATGTATATAAGCAGAACAACATTTCATAAGATTGTAACACACATTTGCTCTAATAGTAACACACATTTGTTCTCCAGATTGTGTTACAATATAGACAAATATGTGTTATTGTAAAAGAAAATATAATTTTATAAGAATAAATATGTGTTTTTTAATTTAATCATCATTCCTTTAAATCTAGGAATATTGATTCATATATTAACTTATTTTTTTATTATTTTATATGTGTTATTATATAAATAAACATGATTTCTATACAAATAAATAATAAATATTTATGAAAAAACTAATATATTTTCTTATAGTAACACACATGAATTTTCTCTTATATTATGTTAAAAACTATTTATTCTATAAAAATAAATGAATATATGAAAAATAACAACATTTTATAAGATTGTAACACACATTTGCTCTAATAGTAACACATATTTGCTTCTCAGTTAGTCAGTTTGTGTTACTTTATGGACAAACATGTGTTACTGTAGGATAAAATGTATTTTTCTTAAGAAAAAAATATGTTTTTTTTTAAATTTAATCGTCATCCCTTAAAGCTAGATATATTGATTCCTGTAATAACACATTTTTTACTATTTTATATGTGTTATTATAAAATATAAAATAATTATTTATATACAAATAAATATATACTTATGAAAATGTAATATTTTTTCTTATAATAACACAAATTTTACTCTTACATTGTATGAAAAAAATGTTATCTATACATATATAAAAGTAGAAGTGAGGAGATAGAAAAAAGAATGCTTATTTGAGCAAGTGTAGTACACTTGCTTTATGGTGAAATTGTGAGACTCACTCTCCAATAAAGATAGTGAGTTAATTTTATCAAATAAAAATATTATTTTTTACTTTATGCCAACAATTCAATTTTATTTAGATTTTTTATTTTCAACACACCATATATCAAAATATTTGTCTTCTAAGATATTTAATTTAACATATATATTGCACATATAAAAATAAAATTAAAATTTTAATATATATTTATTACTATAAAAGTGATTATTTATTGACTTTAATTATATGATTGAAATTTAAATGTTTTTACTTAGATTATGTATCTTACGTAAAAAATAAAATATTTTTTATGAATTTTAAAGCATAGTTTTAAAATTATATGATTGATTAAACATTTTAATACACTCATATACAATATAATCTTTTCATATTAAAGAAAAATAACAATGGCAAAAGAAATTGTTGACATGGCGAACTAGTACAATTGACTTCAGAATAATCACCAAGGCTCGACAGGTCGCCAGGGTTCACTCGGATCCACAGGAGTTCGGAGCTCGCCCACGTGGGGCAGCTCGCCCACGCAGCTCGCCTGAGGAGCTCGCCTCCGCTCCCGCGAGGGCTTCGCCGAGGTCCGTCATCGCACAATGCCTGGAAACCGCGTAAGGCACCAAAGCTCGCCCTCCAGCTCGCCTAAGAGCTCGCCCTGTAGCCTGCTAGATCCCGATGGTTGGGCTCTTTTTCCCTCCGTCCGGTTTATCCACAAGGGTGGTTTAGGCGAGGTTTTTAATGAGGCCCATCTAGTATAAGGCATTGTAGTAAGATGAGGTACAACATGGGAAGCAGTGTGAGGGATCAAGACGAGGGTAAGGAACCCTCGTCAACACCGGAAGCCATGTAGGCTCGTAAGGTGCCGACTCACACTCGCATACCTATAAATAAGACCTCTCTTGTACAATTCACACAATTCTAATACAATCCTACATTCACTTTCTCTCTCTAAGCTCTCACTTTCTCTCTCTATATTCATCCCTCAAGAACACTAAGAACATTAATTCTTAGATTATTGTTTGATAGGATTAATATGTTATAAAGCCACATAAACAAACACCGTTAGTAAATTCTATCAACAATTTGGCGCTAGAAGGAGGGCGGCCAAATCTGAGGAATTAGATTTTTTCAAGAACAAAAGTTAGGGTTTGTTGAAGGTTTGAAGATTTGAAGGTGTTCTTGATAAAACTCAAGAACACTTGAAGATACACATAAATATTCATTCCTTTGGACGAAAAACCCAGATTTCTGGACGAAAACCCGAACTCTCGAATTTACAAATTCTGCCCGAAAAAAGTTTTCAAACGCGCGCGTGTACACGAATAAACCGAATTCCGGATAATTCATCGCACGCGAGGCGAGACGAAAATTTTCACAGCTCCACCTAAGCTGGACGACCATCACCTCGGTGACCTACCTCCACCTCGGCGACCTGCAGAAAGTTACCCCCTTCGAAATCCAAAAATGGCTACCACTCGAGCCGCCAAGGGACAGACCTCCGCAGCTACCGGAAAGTCCAAAGGGGGCGACCAAAACCAGGCCGAGGCGGAAACCTCACGCCAAGTAGTGGAAACTTCGCACCCACCTCCCTAGAAAAGCACCGCAGCTCCGCGACCTCCGCGAGTTGTGGTGACACAAGAAAACTTGATCCCTGCTCTGAGGGACCTGGCCAACAACCCCGATGAGCTCCAGCGCACCATTGCAACCTTGCAGAGGTTGCAGCAGAGGCAGAACAATGAGCTCGCCCTGGTACCCAGGTGTGCTCCAGCCACCGAAACTCGGGAGCAGGCGTGGCCCACTCAGGGCACCCAGACCCAGGGGGAGTACAGCGTCCTCCCCACTGAGCAGGAGGCGAGTTCGGCCCAAGCCCGCCAGCACCGGGAAAGAGCCGGAAAGGCCAAGGTGGTGGAGGAGCCCGCCCCATACACTAGGCGAGCTTCGGCCTACACCGAAGCCTCCGCCACGCACCAATCACAAAGGAGGGAAGTCCTCCAAGGCCGTCTAGGCCCGAGGTACGGGGAGCATGAGCGGATGGCGGCCCCAGCTGCGTCCCACGGGGACTCTGACCAGCAACCGCGCAGTTCCGCCCATGAAAGATTGAGAAGGCCCGCCACCGACAGGTTGGGCCCCCATGGCGGACGTCAATTCCAGCCCGTCACAGAGAGGTCACCCCAGAGTGAGGCACCCCGGGGACGTGCGTCCACGAGACGCACGACCTTCGAGCTACCTCCACCGGAGGTGACCCGTGATGACGAGCTGGCCTCGCTGAAAAAGGTCGTCGAGATGCTGCAAGCCCAAGTAGCAGCCATATCTGGCGGACCTGACGCCACCACTCTCCCCACATCTCCATTGGCACCTGCCATCCTCCGCGCATCGGTCCAGAAGAAAATTCAATTCCCGGTGATGTCTGCGTACGAGGGCGAATCCGACCCGAAGGTCCACCTGACCAAGTATGCAGACTTTATGATTTCGGTGGGTGCCACCGACTCCACCCAGTGCCGAAACTTCCCGCTGACCCTAGGGGACCGAGCCCACCGCTGGTTCTCATCGCTCACCCCAGGGTCAATCTGCTCATTTGGCCAACTCTAGCGGGAGTTCTTGGCCCACTTCTCTGGGTTCGGGTCCTACCTTACGCAGAAGCACCGACTCGCCAACATCCACCAAGGCGAGAATGAAACCGACCAGCAGTACCTGGAGAGGTTCGATAGGATACTGATGGAAGGTGAGCCGGTAAGCGAGGACACCAAGGTCGTTGCGGCTATGGCCGGCCTCAAGAAGGACACCGACCTCTGGAAGGAGATGCACCTCGCATGTCCCAACACTTACACCGAATTCCGCCACAAGGCGGGGGTGTTCGTGGCTATGCAGGAGGCACTACTTAAAGAAGTTGGTGCCCAGGAGGAGAGGAAGCCCTACGGGAAGAAGTCCGGGGGCGCATACAAAGCCCCTTGGAACTTAAAGGCCTTCGGCGAGGGAGACGAGCTCAAGGAGAAGCTCAACCAGGTCCTCACCGTCTCCGTCGACCACGTCTTTACTGCTGTTAAAGATAAGGCCCTGCTGGAGGAGCCAAGGTGGATCCGCCAGGACCGCACGAAGCTCAACCCCAACAAATACTGTGCCTATCACCAGGCAATCGGCCACTTCACCAGCGAGTGCAGAGACCTCCTCAAACAACTCTGAAAATTCTACGAGGATGGGAAGCTGGCCGAATTTGTGAAGAAGGCCCCAGCTAAGAGGCCCAGGTTCGAGAGGAGGGTGGCCTCCGACGATGAAGAGGAGGAGGACGCGGACCAGCGCGGACCTCAAAACAGACGGAGGCCACCTTCCCAGCCTCAGCAAAATATGGAGCCCACCCGAGAACTCTTAGTCCTCGAGGAAGAGATCGGAGCTGTCGAAGGTCTCCAGGACGGGGGCATCTCCATGTCCAAGAGAAAAAGGAAAGCCAAGATCCGGGCCGTGAACCAGGTCTAGGAAGGCAGCTCCGGCCCTAGGTCCGTCGCACAGCTTACTGATGAGCTGACTTTATCCTCGGCAGACCTGGAGGGGGTACTGACGCCCCACTACGACTCGTTGGTGATAACCGCCAACATTATGAACGTCCGAGTTCACAGACTACTTGTGGACACCGGCGCATTCACCAACATTCTCTTCAAATCCACCTTAGATGCCTTAGGTGATTTTGAGTCGTATATGGAACCTAGCAATGCTAGGATAGTAGGGTTCGGAGAAGCTGTAACCGTCCCCCTAGGTAGCATTAGGTTGAGCGTCCAACTTGTATCAGCCGAGGACCCGGAGTGGAGACTGACTAGGCTCATAGATTTCCAAGTTGTCGACCAGTAGTCCTCCTACAATGGGTTCCTTGGCCGCCCATTTATTAATGAATTTAAAGTGGCGTGTTCGACCTACTACTACTGTTTGAAATTTCCAACTCCAAAAGGCACCGGAACTATAAAAGGTGACCAGAAAAAGGCAAGAGAGTGTTTACTCCAAATTAAAGATGGCCAGGTCAAAAAAGCAGTGACGCGAGTCCAAGTCCTTGAAGAGGGCACACAGATCCCAGCAGACAACCCAAACATCCTAGACGTCATCTCGGTCGAAACTGAGATGATGGAGGTAGGCGATCTACCGGAAATCGACCAAGTATCAGCACCTACGCAAGACGCACAACCAGCGCCAATGGAGGGATTGGAGGAGGTCCAAAACAACTAAGTGTTGGGACCTGTGCAGGAACAACAACCTGCTCCCATGGAGGTGGTTAATGAAGGCCAAGATGGGGGACCTGCGGGAGGTCAAGAACCAATGCCGATGGATGTTGACCCGACTCCCCGGGTCACCGAACCATCCCAAGTTGACAAACCACTGGGGGTGCTCACAGCTGATGAACCCGCCCAAGCTGAAAGCCAACCCGATGACCTCGAACCGCGCATAGGCCACGAACCTGCGCAGATGTCACAAAAGGAGTGGGACGAGTTCACCGGCGACCCGAGATGGAAAAGTCAAAAGAGAAAAGCCACCCCCATGGAGGAATTGACAGCACTCCCGGTGGACCCAGAAAGGGACTTGGAACTTTTCATCGGTTCTGAGTTACCTGAACCGTACCGGTCGAGGATGGAGCTATTTTTTATGTCCAACTTGGACGTGTTTGCCTGGTCCCACGAGGACATGACGGGGATCCCGTTGGAACATGCCTGCCATAGACTTAACATAGACCCGACGAGGAGACCCGTGCGCCAGAAACAGAGGAAGTATGGACCAGACAAGTACGCAGCTCTCACTGTCGAGGTGGGGAAGTTGTTAGACAATAAGCTCATCAAAGAAGCTTTGTGTCCGCAGTGGGTCGCGAACCATGTCCTAGTGAAAAAACACAATGGGACGTGGAGGCTCTGCATCGACTTCACAGACCTGAACAAAGCATGTCCGAAGGACAACTTCCCACTACCTCACATTGATCAGCTGGTAGATAGCACCGCAGGCCATGAGATGATGACATTCATGGACGCTTTTGCGGGCTATCACCAGATAGCTTTGCACCCAGACGACCAGGAACATACGGCGTTCTACACCAACAAGAATATGTATTTCTGGGAAAGAATGCCGTTCGGACTTATCAACTCCGGAGCAACCTACCAAAGGTTGGTAAATAAAATGTTTGACCAACACATTGGCGAGACTATGGAGGTGTTCGTGGACGACATAGTTGTCAAGAGTTTGAGGAAGGAGGACCACCTCGACCACCTCAAACAGACCTTCGACATACTACGCCACTACAACATGAAACTGAACCCCAAGAAAACAAGCTTCGGTGTACATTCGGGAAAGTTCCTGGGGCATCTAGTTAGCCAACGTGGAATCGAGGTCAACCCAACACAGGTCCAGTGCATAATCGAGATGGGCGTGCCCGATTCCGTGCAAAAAGTTCAAAGGTTGACTGGGTGCCCAAAGTCAGGTTTTAGAGAAAGAATACCCTGAAACAAGTCTAGAAGGGGGGTTGAATAGACTTGTAGGGATTCAAAAACTTTTTCCAAATTTTGCTTATTTCAAAACCAGCAGACTATTTGAAGTAGTCTGAATTTTAGAGTTGTGCGCTGTGTAATTTGTGCAGAAATGTTTTAGTGAAAATCAGTTTTAGGTGATGTGCACAATTAAAGAACAGAAAAATTAAGAAAGCAAGACACAGGGGATTTATAGTGGTTCGGACGAAATGTCCTACTCCACTCTCCACAATCCAACTGGAATTGTGGGGCTCTCCACTAACTTACTCACTCACTCACTTACTCACTTCGAGAGTACTACTCTCTTACAAATCGTCAATGCTTCAATCGCAATTGACTTCTCACAGCTTCTACAAAGCTTTACAAAGAATAAGTATGAATATGTTTTTGAGTGCGAGTAATGATTTTGACAGAGTTTCGGCTAGTTAAAAGTGCGTGTAAAATCCGTAACCTAAATCATCACTGTTACTCTAATTTATAGGGTCAAATAACTAGCCGTTGGGATAGACTAGAAATCTGAAATCCTATAATCTCGTATTCAATCAATCATGGAGATTGATTGAATTTCCTTCTTGATTCCCATCAATCTTCGCGATCCACAATCAATCAAGTTTGTCCCCTTGATTGATTGATCTTCTATTCTGGGAATCTCTTCCTTTTGTCGCAAGTCAGCCCTTGGAATGATTCCGAAGATTCTGGGCGGAGCACAAGACCTCAGCTGATCTGTCTCCTCAGCTGGTGTACGGTCTTCTGAAACTTGGACCTCAGCTGATGTGCAAGTCTGCTGGTTTGCATCTCAGCTGGTCTTCTGGTCTTGGACCTCAGCTGATGTGCAAGTCTGCTGGTTTGCATCTCAGCTGGTCTTCTGGTCTTGGACCTCAGCTAATGTGCAAGTCTGCTGGTTTGCACCTCAGCTGGTCTACTGGACTTCGTCTAGAGATTCTTTATCTTTGGTCCTTGTCTTGTCTGCGACGTGCTCTCAGCTGATCAACTGATCTTAACTCTTCTGATGTTCGACTCTTGATACTTCCAGTGTCAGCTGCTCAAGTCTTCTGTCTTCTGGAATTAGCTAAATCCTCAAGGCCTTAGCTGGTCTTCTTCTCTAAGATAGCTTCGGATCTTCTAGGCAGCAAGGTAGGTTCCCCCTTACTCAAACCTATCTAATCCTAACTACTCATCAGCTGACTAACAGGTTCAGCTGGTCCTATTACAAGCTGATTGGTTTATTATATCATCAAAACATCTAACAAAGATATCCTAACAAGTTCCCCCTTTTTGATGATATCAAAACCAACTCAGCTGATCTCAACAGATAAGCATTCAATCAAAATTAAGATCAAGATAGGACAGAGAAGAAGATCTTTAGATAAGATCCCTTAGACAGAATAATAAATGCAGCTGACAACAAGAAGTTGTCTGGAATCATAAAGTTTTCATTAAATCAGAAGAAAAGTTATAGGAGATAAGAACTCTAACCTCAGCTGACTCAGCTGGACTATTTTACAAGAGATTTCCTTTGGTCAATAGGCACTTGCATCTAGTCGAGGAACCTTTTCTCTATCTCCTTCAAAGCAGCCAGAGAGTTGTCAGAGAGGTTTGGGAAGAAACGAGTTACCATCTGCTGCCATATCTTCCTGATCTCTACCCAGTCTATCCTCCCACTCTCATCAGTTAGAGTAGGAAAATACTCTATCTCAGGCAACTCAGGTCGCACATCCTCCTTGATCATAGCTTCAGTGATTGCCTTAAAGAATATTGGAAAGGTCTCCCTTAGCCAGTTTCTGAATTTGGCATTCTTCTCCCTTTCTCCTCTGGTATCCTCTGCTCTGAGAACGTAAAAGTGAATCATGACCTTAGCTTTTATAGTTTTCCAGAGATGTATATTCTCAGCTGACAGGTCCTTGCAAAACCAGTCGATTGGACCATCAACTAAGGGCTCATTGGGGTCCCGAATGTACTTTCCACCTCTAGACCTGCTACCCTGAGAAACTGTCTTCCCTTGTTTCTTCAGTTTCCTCTGGTATCGTCTCTCCAGCTCATCATTCATCTCTCTTTCATGCCTTTTATTCCTCTCCTCAGGAGTTTCTCTCTCAGCAAGCTGCAACTCTTTTGCCAGCTTCTCATCTAACTCAACATTCATGACCCGCTTCTTCTTCTCTCTTTCCTCAGCTATCACTTCTTGCCTCTGCAAGACCTCAGCCATCTTCTTGTCCCTAATTTCCTGAGCTTTCTGCTGTTCTAAACTCCGAGTATTAACATACTCTTCTACATTTTGGATCCTAGCAGACAACACACCATTGTTGTCCAGCAGCAGAGCCTTCAGAGATTCCATTTCTGCTTTCAAAGAGGCAGTCTCAGCTCGTAGAGCAGTGATATCAGCTGAGTTCTTCTCTCCCCCCTTTTTGATATCATCAATAGCGGATGATGAGGGTAGAGAAGCGAGGAGCTTATCAACAGTGGCTTTAAGGTCCTCCTGACCATCTTTGCATTCAGCAATTTTTCTTTCCAGATCTTCAGTGACTAGCCTGAATCTTTCAGACTCAGCAGAAAGAGAGGCAGAAGCATCATCAAGGAAAGCCTTGGCAATATCTTTGAACCTTTGGTGAGTATGGAAAAGCTCCTTCCTAGTGACATACAAATTGTCCTCAAGAGCATCTCGTAGCTTGTTCTGATGGTCCAGCAACACTTGATGGACATGCTGTTCAATCAGAGAGGGGGCAGCAGACTTGGCAGCCAGCAGAGTGGCTTTGACCTCCCTGATGTGATCATCAAAATAATTTTTAAGTTTATCAAGAATATCAGGAGTCACCTGATCAGCTGGGTTGATCTCAAAGTTTGCTGCCGGAGGAATAAATTCTGACATAGCTGTTTCCGGGCAATCCAGCGCAACCCCATACTTAAGCAGCAGAGCTCTAGCAACCTTTCTTAAGCCTTCAGGAGATGTCATCTGAGATGGTGCTGAAACCTCCAAGGCATCCATCAAGATTTCTTCCCATTCGGCAAAGGCTGCTTCACCCATCTCCTTTACCAATGCCATAAAGAAGGTAACTGGTCCTTCTCTCGCTTGAGCCCAGGCGAGACCATCAGCTAATATATCTTGATAAGCCGGAAAAGGGGTTGAGTTCTGGGATGTATAGGGATATGTGGGCTAGGGCAGTGATGATCATCCCTCGTCCAAGAGGCCCCTTTGAACGATGGTGAGATAGGCGTGCTTGTTGGGCCATTTCAGTGGGGAAGTTGGGGGGTTTCAAGATCAATGGGTTCAGGGTGAGAGGGTTGGGGAATAGCTGAAGGCTCACCAGAGGTAGCTATCTCCTCTGGTTCATTGCCAGCTGGGATATGTGATGGTGAGGGGTCAGCTGGAGGTGTGGAGTGTGTGGAAGTTTGGGATTTTGGGGAGTGTGATGGGGAACCATGTTGTGAGGGATCAGATAAGGGAGTTAGTTGGGCTGACCTGATAGGTGATACAGCTAATGGTGTGTCTCCTGATGGTGCATCGTCAGAGGAATGAAGAACCTCTGTCTCAGCAACTGATGGCTCTGCTGATTCCTCCTCCTCTTGATCAGAATCAAGGGCAGACTCCTCCTCTGATATTGTTGCCCCTGCTGATACATTCTCTGCTTGCTCTTCTTCTGCATCAGAAGGCTCATCCATCAGTAGAGTATCTCTTGCAGCCGATGAAGTCGCAGCAGGAGACTTCTTCTTCAAGCGACTCAAAGGAGCATGATCATCTTCATCATCTGAGTCAAAGGAAAGCTTCCTTTGAACAGGAGTAGTGTCCTTCTTTGACTTTTTCTTCTTTCTACCCTCTCCAGCAGGCTTAACAACCTTCCTCTTCTGCTTCTTCTTGGTACCAGCAGAGGGACCTGGAGCAACAGGATCAGGCTCTGCATCTGAGTCAGCATCCCCTATGCTCTCAAAATTGTTCCCCTTGAGAAACTTTGTGCGACTGTAGTTCTCTACCCATCTTTCTTCCCATTCATGATCGGGCATCAGATGATTCAAGATTGTAGTAATCTTAGTGGCAAACGAGCATTTTGACTTCTGCCTGTAGATTGGCTTGCCATTCACAATCTCACTGTCACACCGCTTGGACTCCTGCCCTAATTTGAACCATAGCAGACTAACCTAATCTGCTTGTGCCTTATCCAGTATGGTCCGGGAAACACAAAGACGAAGTTTGGTCAGGGCATCCAAACTTCCCTGCTCTGCGAGGATGACCTTGTTCACAACATCCATCAGAAACCTATACTTCCTTCGCAGCATGTTCTTCTTCAGATTTGTTGTCTTGTTCCTCTGACTATTCCTTGCCATCATCTGAAACATGATCAAGTGTTCAGATTCCTTGTAGGTGTGGGGATGAACACCAGTGGAGGAAAGCTCAAAGATCTGAGCAACAACATCCCTGGATAACACTACTGTCACACCATCCACAAGGGATCCAATAGTGTTATCGCTGAACTGGGCCTTAAGAAGAAACTGGTAGGCATAATAGTTCAACATTTTGTTGTCCGGAGGCAGAGTGGACACAAAGGTTCGAAGGTTGTTTTGTTGGACAAGATTCAGCATCTCTTTAATTTCAGGGATCCGTGTTGATTCGAAATCAACGCACATCTCTGCATACATCTTCTCGAGCATCTTCTTCAGAGATTTGGTATCCATGACTTCAAGCACAAAGAGTTAAAAACACAAGAATATTTTGCAAAGAGTATAGAGAAAGATAGAAAGTAAATAGGGGAAAGGTTCTTCAAGAGAAGATAAAGGGTATATAAGCAAATCGAAGAAGGTGAGCAGTTTTCAAAAATCAGAAATCGACCACACGATCGTGGGAGGGTCGTGGATGGGCATATTGCATCACATAAATCAATGGTCCAATTTTCGGGACCTTTGAAATAATATAGAGGTGATGCGTAGGTGTCAGGTTTCGAAAAGAGTTTTGGCCGCAAAAAATTTCGCCTTTTGGTGAAAATGGTAATGATTAAAGCATTTGTGAGGTAAAAGAGGCTGTGAGAAATTAATTACCACTGACACCGGTTTTTGAAAAAGTAATAAATCCTGAAATTTTCGAAAATCAAACGATTTGATTGCCAATTTTCTAAAATAATTTTAGAAATTAGGGATTTATTAATTTTAGAAAAGATTTTTAATAAATAAAACACAATAGAAAACGATACTTATCGAGTAGCTGACGTGGCAGGGTCAGCTAATAAGAATAATCCTTTTGAAAATCTTTTCTGCTCATTTGTGTCCTTTAGGTCAGCTGACATGGTCCAGCTGAGGTGAAGTGGCCTTGTCTGACTCTTATGACTTATACCTGGATCAAGTTAGAGATAACAAGATAGAGACAAGACACAAAGAAGTAAGTAGACATACCAGATCAGCTGATGTAAAGATTAGCTGAGTACTTCAGCAGATTCCCCCTCAGCTGGTTACCAGCTGACTACATAGAAACCTTTTCTTCCCTTTCTAAAGAATTGCCTCTCCATCTACCATTCCTAACTCAGCTACTAACTCTCTGAATCTTACTTCTGCTAAGGGTTTAGTAAGCACATCTTCTCTCTGCTTCTCTGTATGGATCTTTTCCATCCTAATGTCTCCCTTCTCAGCATGGTCTCTAAGGAAATGATGTCTTATGTCCACATGCTTACATCTGGTATGGAGAACTGGATTTTGAGTAATGGCTATTGCACTTGTGCTATCACAGAAAATGGGTATCTCTTTTGTGATCACATGGTAGTCCCTCAGCTGTTGTCTGATCCAGAGCAGCTGAGAACAGCAACTACCAGCAGCCATGTACTCTGCCTCTGTTGTGGAAGTAGCTAATGAAGTCTGCTTCTTGGAGAACCAAGATATCAACTTACTTCCCAGAAACTGACATGTGCCAGAGGTTGATTTCCTATCAATCTTGCACCCTTCATAGTCAGAGTCTGAATACCCACTCAGCTGAAGATTGTCATCAGCTGGGTACCAGAGACCTAGATTGTAAGTACCCTTCAAATACTTCACAATCTTCTTTGCTGCTTCCAGATGAGATTTCTTAGGATTTGCCTGAAACCTTGCACATACCCCTACCGCAAAGCTGATATCAGGTCTGCTGGCAGTAAGATACAGCAGAGAACCAATAAGTCCTCTATATTGTGTCTGATCCACTTTCTCACCAGCCTCATCTGGATCCATGCTGAAGTTTGCCATCATTGGAATCTTAGCTTCTCTACTGCTACTGACTCCAAACTTTTCTATCAGATTTTTGGCATACTTAGCTTGGCTGATAAAAGTTCCATTGGACATCTGCTTCACCTGCAGTCCAAGGAAGTAGGTCATTTCCCCATCATAGACATTTCAAACTTGCTAGTCATCAGCTTGCTAAACTGATCACACATCTGCTTGTT
The DNA here is from genome assembly GCA_026898435.1 of Prunella vulgaris. Taxonomy (NCBI): domain Eukaryota; kingdom Viridiplantae; phylum Streptophyta; class Magnoliopsida; order Lamiales; family Lamiaceae; genus Prunella; species Prunella vulgaris. The sequence continues at coordinate 155,367 of JAPKLY010000456.1, forward strand.
GGGGAGCCAAAGATGATATCATCCACATAGATCTGCACCAAGAGGATATCATCTCCATCTTCTTTCCTGAACAAGGTCTTATCTATCTTCCCTTTGCTGAATCTACTATCCAGCAGAAACTGTGATAGAGTATCATACCATGCCCTAGGTGCCTGCTTTAGTCCATATAAAGCCTTCTGCAACCTATAAACCTTGTTCCCAATCTCAAACCCTGGTGGTTGTTCCACATATACTTCTTCTACCAGGATTCCATTCAGAAAAGCTGACTTGACATCCATCTGATAAACCTTGAACCCTTTGAAAACAACATAGGCAAGAAACAATCTGATAGCTTCTAGTCTTGCCACAGGAGAAAATGTCTCATCATAGTCAATCCCCTCTGACTGTGAATACCCCTGGGGAACTAGCCTTGCCTTGTTTCTCACCACTACATCATTTTCATCCTTTTTGTTCTTGAAAACCCATTTAGTTCCTATGACCTTCAGATGTTTGGGCCTCTCCACTAGAGTCCAAACTTCTTGTCTTGGAAACTGGATCAGCTCCTCTTGCATAGCTACAATCCAGTTTTGATCTTCAAGAGCTTCATGGATATTCTTGGGTTCTATCAGAGACACATAACAGCTGAATTGAGCACTCAGGTTTAGCTTTCTTCTGGTCTGAACACCTACACTTGGGTCTCCTAAGATTTGCTCAGCTGGAAAATCAGACAGCTTCTTCTTACCCCTCTGAGGTGCCATGGTGTGCTCCTCTTGGGTCTTGTCTGATATTCCCCCTTGGTTAGTGTCAGGAGTCAATGTGCCATCATCTGGTGCTGATGAAGGCTTATCAGCTGACTTGGGCTCATCATCTGAATCTGAGTCTGATTCTATCCTAGGTACTACTACCTTAATCAGATCTGGCTTATCTGACAGATTTAGCTGATCCACCTCATCTGCTAGCTTCTCTTTGCTGTACTCATGAAAAGATTCATCAAATACAACATGGGGTGTCTCTTCCACACAAAAAGAGACCTTATTAAAGACTCTATAAGCTTTGCTACTTCCAAAATATCCTAAGAATATTCCTTCAGCAACCTTAGCATCAAAAGTTTTTAACTTAGTCTTTCCATTGTCATGGATGAAACACCTACATCCAAAAATATGGACAGAGGAAAGGTTAGGAGTTTTACCTTTGTACATTTCATAAGGAGTCTTTCCATGTCTCTTGACTGGTAGACACCTATTTTAGATGAAGCATGCAGTGTTGATGGCTTCTGCCCAAAACCTTTGAGGAGTCTGATATTCAGCTAACATGGTCCTTGCTGCCTCCTTGAGGGTTCTGTTTCTCCTCTCAGCTAACCCATTCTGCTGAGGTGTTCTGGCAGCTGATGTCTCATGCTGAATACCATTATCCCTGCAGTAGTAAAAAACAACAGAGTTAAGAAACTCAGTACCTTTATCACTTTTGATTCTGACTATGCTGAGGTCCAGCTCCTTCTGAACCCTCTTGAACAACTCCAGCATCTTGACCATAGTCTCAATCTTGTATAATCATCAACTATCACCAGTGTGTACTTCCTTCCACTGAAGCTAAGAGGTGAGACTGGTCCAAACAAGTCCATATGAAGCAGCTGGAGTGCTTTTGTTGTTGAAGTACTCTGCACATCTTTGAATGAGGCTTTAGTCTGCTTCCCTTTCTGACAAGCATCACACTTCTGCTCAGATGCAAACACCTCATTTGGTAGTCCTCTGACAAGACCTTTCCTTGCAACCTTGTTGAGTGTCTTGAAATTCAGATGACCTAACCTCTTGTGCCAGAGCCAGCTGATCTCTGATGAGCTTTTAGCAACTAAGCATGAGTCAGCTGGACAACTTGCAAAATCTGCAAGATACATATTACCTCTTCTGAGGCCAGTTAGTAGCACCTGCTCATTTAAGTCATTAATAACAAGGCAAGAGTTCTTAGAAAATCTTACTGAATATCCCTTGTCGCAGAATTGGGATACTGACAGAAGATTGTGCATGAGCCCTTCTACATAGTAGACTTCTTCAACTCTTGTTCCTTTGATCAGCAGGGTGCCAACTCCTCTAGTGACTCCAAAATTGTTGTCACCAAACACAACTCTAGGCCCATCAAGCGTTACGAAGTCCTGGAGGAGATGCTTCTCAAAGTTCATGTGCTTCGAGCAACCACTATCAATGTACCAGACATGACCTTTGGTTTCTCCTCTCTCTATTGGGCTAGAGTCTGCCTGAAATTAAAACTCAGGCTTTAGGTACCCTATCTTTGGGTCCTGATTGGTTAGTATCAACTTTCTGGATCCACAGGTAGAGATCATCCTTATGAGGTTTAGGAGATCTCATCCTTCTACCATACTTGTCCACAAAGATCATCTCCCTCAGAGGATCTTTTCTAGGGCGATGAGTGATAACAGCAGGTTTGTAGGTGGGCTGCTCAAAAGGATAATTTCGGCTTGAGCCTCAGAATGACTCATATACTTTAGCCAGTGAAGGCTTGCCTACTTTGGTTACATTAAAAGTAACCCAGGGCTGGGGTCTGTTTCGCTTGGGTTTACTCTGCCGAGATGACCCAGGCTTATCATTCCTCTGCTGATTCTGCTGAGGTCTCCTTGTCTTAGCAGAGCTATGACTCGAATTCCTCTTCTGGTCTTGGGGCTTCTGAGCTTTGGACTTATGTTGGTTATCAGCAGGCTTCTGAGTTTTAGTACTCTTCTGCTCTGCTGAAACCTTGTGATCTCCAGCAGACTTCTGAGCTTTGTAGCTCTTCTGTCCAGCTGGGACCTTTTCTGTCCCTCTGCTCTTTTGCCCTTCTGATCCAGATGCAGGCTCAGCTGGCCCTCTACCCTTTCGAGGATCCCTAATTAACCACTATCACCTTTCTTCTTCCTTTGTGGTTTGGGTTTGGGATAACCAAGACCCCTTTTGTCATTCACAGTTTGTGAGGACTCAGCTATTTCTGACACGATATTTTTGCCTTAGTCAGCTGATCCACTTTCAGCTGAAGCTGCTGTGAATTTTTGATTGTCAGTTCATTCTGCTTGAAGAGTTCATCAAACTTAGCTATCAGTCAATTATGTTCTTCACTCAAAACAGTATTCTCAGAAAGTAGCTTTTCTATCAGCTTCTCTTGTTCCTCACACTTTGCTATTAAGTCAGCAGACTTGTTAGCATGTGAGTCATAGGATATCACTGGTAGTCTAGCCTTTTCCAGATCCTGTCTCAGGCTTAGAACTTCAGCTTTTAGACTAGAGGAGGATTGAAGATCAGACAACAACTTGTGTATATCTGACTCCATAGAATAGATAGAGGAGCAAGATGAGCTAACAGAGGGGGTAGGAGAATTTACCTCTTCTACCTTTGCCATGAGGTAGATGTCCTCTTCTGACTCAAAATCAGATGAGGATGAGGATGAGCTTATGTCCTGCTTCTCCTCTTCTGCCAGCAGAGCTCTCTTGTCAGCAAACCTGTGATCTCTCCTGATTCTCTTCTCTTATCTCTCCCTTGGTGTAAGCTGAGGACAATCATAACTGAGATGTCCTGGCTTGTTGCAAGAAAAGTAAACACCATCTCCTCCTCTTCTGGGACTTGGTTCCCTCCTTCTCTCTGGAGACTTGTATCTGATCTCCTGTTCATCTGATGGTCTTCTGGAATTAGATGACTTCTGGTATCTCCTGGAAGAATCACTCTTGTTCTTCTTCCAATGGGATCTGTACTTCTGGAACTTGTTTGACATCTTGTCAAACTTCTTGGTCAGCAAAGCAAGTTGCTCCTTTAAGCTCATGTCCTCTGGAGTAGATGACTTCTCTTGACTATCAGCTGCAGCAGAGAAAGCAACATTCTTTGCAGCTGATGATGATGATGGAATCTCATCTTCTTGATCCTCTTCTTGAATGTCAAATTCATGTGCTTTCAGATGAGATAGCAGTGTATGATGACTCATCTCAGATAGATTCTTTGTCTCCTTGATCACAGTCACCTTCACTCTCCATCTGGAAGTAAGAGATCTCAGAATTTTGTTATTAATCTTCTTCTCCAAGTAATCCTTCCCTAAGAAGCTTGCCTTATTCAGTATATTTGTCAACCTCATATCCAGCTGATCAATGGTCTCATCAGCTTTCATTTTGAATGTGTCAAAAGTGTGAAGAACGGCTTGAAGCTTGTTCTCTTTGATTTGATCTGTCCCTTCACACATTAAGGAGAGTTTCTCCCACATCTCCTTAGCTGTCTTGCATGTCTTGATCTTCTCAATATACTCTTTAGAGAGAGTCTCGATGATTTCTGTTCTAGCCACTTAGTCCAAATTGAAGAGTTTTCTCTCAGCATCGTTTAGTTCACTCTTCTTCTTCTCAGGCTTTCTTCTTTCACTGATCTCAGCTTCTGGAGTCTTGCCATCACTTACTGCTTCCCAGTAGAATTTGATAGGTCCTTCCTCCAGAACATCCAACATACGATCATGAATGGCTCCAAGGTGATTCCCCATTCTGAATTTCCAGTAATCATAATCCTCAATAGAGAATTCTGGCAACTTTCTCGTCTTGGATCCACTCTTTTTGTACGAAGCCATATCTGCAAGTGGTTAGATAAAATGCACACAAAATTTTCTAAAAATGGATTTTCAGGGATCTGTCCAGGTGACCACAAAAAGCTTTCTCAGGCTGTGGTCTTTTGGACACACAACTCTGATACCACTTGTTGGTCCCAAAGTCAGGTTTTAGAGAAAGAATACCCTGAAACAAGTCTAGAAGAGGGGGTTGAATAGACTTGTAGGGATTCAAAAACTTTTTCCAAATTTTGCTTATTTCAAAACCAGCAGACTATTTGAAGTAGTCTGAATTTTAGAGTTGTGCGCTGTGTAATTTGTGCAGAAATGTTTTAGTGAAAATCAGTTTTAGGTGATGTGCACAATTAAAGAACAGAAAAATTAAGAAAGCAAGACACAGGGGATTTATAGTGGTTCGGACGAAATGTCCTACTCCACTCTCCACAATCCAACTGGAATTGTGGGGCTCTCCACTAACTTACTCACTCACTCACTTACTCACTTCGAGAGTACTACTCTCTTACAAATCGTCAATGCTTCAATCGCAATTGACTTCTCACAGCTTCTACAAAACTTTACAAAGAATAAGTATGAATATGTTTTTGAGTGCGAGTAATGATTTTGACAGAGTTTCGGCTAGTTAAAAGTGCGTGTAAAATCCGTAACCTAAATCATCACTGTTACTCTAATTTATAGGGTCAAATAACTAGCCGTTGGGATAGACTAGAAATCTGAGATCCTATAATCTCGTATTCAATCAACCATGGAGATTGATTGAATTTCCTTCTTGATTCCCATCAATCTTCGCGTTCCATAATCAATCATTTTTGTCCCCTTGATTGATTGATCTTCTATTATGGGAATCCCTACCTTTTGTCGCAAGTCAGCCCTTGGAATGATTCCGAAGAATCTGGGCGGAGCACAAGACCTCAGCTGGTCTGTCTCCTCAGCTGGTGTACGGTCTTCTGAAACTTGGACCTCAGCTGATGTGCAAGTCTGCTGGTTTGCATCTCAGCTGGTCTTCTGGTCTTGGACCTCAGCTGATGTGCAAGTCTACTGGTTTGCATCTCAGCTGGTCTTCTGGTCTTGGACCTCAGCTAATGTGCAAGTCTGCTGGTTTGCACCTCAGCTGGTCTACTGGACTTCGTCTAGAGATTCTTTATCTTTGGTCCTTGTCTTGTCTGCGACGTGCTCTCAGCTGATCAGCTGATCTTCTGATATCAGCTGATCTTAACTCTTCTGATGTTCGACTCTTGATACTTCCAGTGTCAGCTGCTCAAGTCTTCTGTCTTCTGGAATTAGCTAAGTTCTCAAGGCCTTAGCTGGTCTTCTTCTCTAAGATAGCTTCGGATCTTCTAGGCAGCAAGGTAGGTTCCCCCTTACTCAAACCTATCTAATCATAACTACTCATCAGCTGACTAACAGGTTCAGCTGGTCCTATTACAAGCTGATTGGTTTATTATATCATCAAAACATCTAACAAAGATATCCTAACACTGCCACATTTCCCCTGTTTCAGTTCTGAAGGATAGTGATGGTTCTAATGCATCACTGGTGGTGCAAACTACAGTATTGGGACTCTCAGCACTTTCACAAGCAAAGCTCAAACTTAGCTCAACAGCTTCTTGTCCGCCACTGTTCTTGTGGAATAACTGATTTCTTCTAACACATTCGGTATGAGTTTGATAACATTTCTTTAAGAGAAAATGCCTATACTGAGTTTCAGGATACAAATTTCTCGGTTTTTTTTTAATATTGTATTTTTTATTTCTGTTTATACAATTAAGGTGATTGTCAAATGTGTTACTAAAGTAAGCAAAAATGTGAAGTGTATTCACGTTTTCAAATAGTGATCAATCCTCCGTTACATTCCCGTTAATGACATCAGAAACCCAGCCGCCAATTATTTTACTCCCCTTCCACCCACCAATTACTCCCCCACCCCAGCCTATTTATCAACAACACCCCCTCCCCCACCCCCAAATTGACTATATGAATGACTATTTTTGAGTTGGTATCCTCGTCAAATTTTATTTTTTTAAAAATTAAAGTATTATATATGTATATAATAATTATTCTAGCAGTAACATTTAATTATTTTTTATAAATTCAATTTCACATAAATTTTTGATTTATTATGTTCCCTCCATTTCAAAAGATATTATATACTTTTTAAATTAATCCATTTCATAAATTTTTTTATATATTTAAAAGTGAAAATTATTTATTAAAATTCATTCTCACAATACATATACAATACTTATAAAAATGAATTCATTAGTTTTTTTATTTGTGTATTTAAAAGTTCCTGAACAGTAATGTACACCAACCGTTTACGCTGTCACAATATCTTTATATTTTTATCCTATGGTATCTTTTTAAAGTTTAACTAAATTTATTATTTTATTCCACAAATTTTATGTAATTTTATTTCACAAATTCTAATATGCATATGCACCATGTGCGTAATACACATTTGAATTTTTAAATTTAAATTTAATTTTCTTAAAATAAACAATACACAAATTATATTTTTTTTTACAATTAGGGTATTTCTAATTATTTTTTGAAATATTACTAATTATCTATTAAAATATTATTAATTAGAGTAGATATTGTGTGAAAATAGTTTATGATAAATTTAACATGAAATTATTTTAAAATATCAAATATTTGGTCAAGTGTATCAAAATATGCATCAGGTATATCAAAAGTTGAAGTCAACATAGATTTTAACTAACCTCAACAATTTGATACACCTGATGAGATTTTTGATACACCTGATTAAATGTTTGATACTTTAAAACTAGTTTATGTTCAGCTTATTATGAACGATTTTCATACAATACTTTGCCTATTAATTATTAATTGAAATATAATTCTAAATATCTACCATGCATATCCTTATTCTTTGATATTATATTATTTTATAATATAAGTTTAATAATATCAATTAATATATTTTATACTAATTATCTATTAAAATATTATTAGTTATTAATTGAAATAATATTTTTTAATTCTAAATATTTACCATGCATATCCTTATTCTTTGATATTATATTATTTTAAAATATAAGTTTAATAATATTAATTAATATATTTAATACTACAAAATTATTTGTAGGAGAGTTTGTACTCAAATAGATATAACTTTGTATTTTACAAAAAAATTGTCATAATCATCAAATATATAACATATTTATGTAGTAGGTAGATATACACATAATTAAAGAGCTTGGTGGGGTGGGGGTTAATAATGGCTGGCATTTGGGGAGTCAAAAGGTATGGCATTAGGAGTCAAAAGGTTGGGCCACTAACGGAAGTAAGGATGATCCGTTTAAGAAACGTGATCTCATTTCACGATTCCAATAAAATCGTGACTCACATTTTTTACTTATTTTCATAAGACAACTAAAAATTATCTCAATTGTATAAACAAAAGTAAAAAAATATAATATTTAGAAAAAAAAACCCAAATTTCTCAGATACTCTTTCAGTTTTCTATTATACTTTTTGCAGTTACTACTGCTTGCAATGGACATCTTCAGTGCCATAATTTTGGTTTTGGGCAGTAGTTCTGGCCTATGCACTTCACAAACATATAGAAAGATTAATTTTTCTATTTATTTTGTTGAATGCTCGAATATTCTCCGGGAAAAGCTTTGGAACATGCTTAAAAATGTATTGAAGATCAAAGATAACGCAGATGTGGTGAAACTTCATAAGAGCGTTAGTGTTGTGTCAAGAAATGTAAAACTCCTCCAGTAAAGCAAGGGCATTAAGAGTACATGTATGCAAATTTTTTACTTGAGTTTGAAAAATATATATGATATTATTTAAATTTGCAACACCACATCTACTTTGAAAGTTTTAGTTTGGGATATTGTTCTTCCTTGGTTTCATTTTGACCACAAGAATACTTTTATGGCCTGGCCAATAATCTGTCCCGATTGAAGGTAATATTCTCTTTTTAATTGTTAGTATTTTTGTTATTTACAGAAAAGTATGATTTCAATATTAGAAAATTCATCTGATCTGGTGCTCTGATTTCTTTTCTGAATCTTTTGGTTGTGCGACTCTAAAATTGGTCTTGCTATTATTAGGAGGATCGGAGGAAGAGAAAAGTGAGATGAAAGGAAACGAAAATACAATGTCAACTGGGATGATGAGGTTTTACTTTTTGTGATGGCATCTACTTGGTTTGTAAGTGTCTGTTTTCAAGTGCTACAAAACAGTTTTTAAAAGTTTTTTTTTTTCAAAAACTGTGAGAAATAACTTTGAAAACAAGTTCTTTTAGAAATTGTTTTTAGTGTTTCAAATCAGGCAAAAAGTCTGCCTTAGAAGTGATTCTGGCCATCACCGTCTCACAGGGACACCTACAGGATGAAGATAATCCATGATGAAGATCCGATGATGGACTTCTTGCATTAGAACATATGAGTTTCCGCAACCTCGGAGATGGTCTATGTTAGTGGGTTTTCTATGTTAGTGTTCTTTCTGCATGAAGATGACTACAGTAGAGATGGAAGTAACTGACAACATTTATGTTTTCCCTTTTATATTTTGTTTGTCATTTAATAAAGACACCTTTTTTTTTTTGCTGTCTGCATAAGGGGACTAGAGAGAGAGGTTTGTTTGCACCATGAAAATTTAGATCTCTACTATACTAATATGATGCAGAGCTTTTTGGAGGATTTTGATAGTCCACCCAATAATTCAATTTCTGATAATTCTAATTAATTATCTATTTTCAGGTTTCAATTTCTTCAAATTACAAATCATGACATGTCATTTGATTATGTTGGCAATTCTGGTTGTCTTAAGTTTGCAAAAGTTTATTTACGAGCTTATTTGATTGAGAAATTGACAAGAGAGATTATATTTCTAATGGGTAGATTGCGGTAGTAAAAATAACAAAAAATTATAAACAAAATAAAAATGAAAAAGAAAAGTAAACAGAACAAGCAAAATAGTAATACAAAATACATGAATATTGTAATTTCTATATGCGAAATGCCCCGGGGTAAAGAAAATTGAGACCAAAAGGAATGGAAGGAATATACTATCTTCGTTACATACTATTTTCATAGTTGTTCTGGGTATGAGAATAAGAAAAAAGTAAGTATGTGAGCGTAAAGTTAAATAATAAAATAAAAAAAATTGTATTTTATTAACTTTTGTGAATGTAATTTTTTTTTTTTACGTATGTGAAAGTAGAGTTGAGATGTCTAAATAAGACAAGTGTGAAATTAGTTTTATATGACGGATGGAGTACATGTTTATACAGGCTATTTGATCCAGTCAAATCATTTTTCTAACTTGAAAATATAAAAATCACAACTTATTTAATTCAACTTACTATTTTAAGAGAAATGTTATGGAGAAGTAGAACACATATATGGATGTTGATAATACAATAGGTGAGATGATGATCAAGGGTGGTCATTTAAAGATTTTCATACCAGATAAATAGGAGACTTTGTTGTTGCAATTTTGCAAATCTATAAATATATAAAAATAGCAGTGTTTTTCATTTTTTAGAAGTTTATCAGGGTGAGTGATTCAACACTCTCTTTACTGTGAGTTTGTGCACTACATGCGGTACTTTTTCGCGTTCATATTGTCATACGCCTTTTACTGGCAATTATTGTTATTTCTACTAGTAATTCTCCCGTGCGTTGCACAGATTGCATAATATAAAATGTTTTAAATAATAAATTATAATAAATATTTAAATTAAATAAAATATTAATTTTAATTAGAATTAGTATATTGTATACATGTTATCCAATTATTTTGAATAAAATATTTTTATCAATCAAAATAAATATAAACTAAATTTATTTTATCAGTTTACCTTTTAATTTTTTTTACTATTATTATTTTTAATATGTAAAAATTATATTGTATATGAGTGTATTAAAATGTTAATCAATCATATAATTTTAATCATGCTCTAAAATTCATAAAAAATAGTTTAATTTTTACGCAACTTACATAATATAAGTAAAAGTATTTAAATTTCAATCGTATAATTAAAGTCAATAAATAATTACTTTTAAAATAAGAAAATACATATTTAGAATTTAAATTTTATTTTTATATGTTCTATATGTTAAATTAAATATATTAGAGGACAAATAATTTGATATATAGTGTGTTGAAAATAAATTTAAAATTTAAAATATAAATAAAATTGAAATTGTTGGCATAAAATAAAAAGTAATATATTTTTTAACAAAATTAGCTCACGCTCTTTAGTAGAGAGTGAACCTCGCTATTACATCACAAAACAATAAACACACTTTTTTCTCACTCTTCACTTCTACTTTCATATAACTATAATAGACATTTGAATTAAATAAAATGTAAACATTGATAGATTTGTGTATGTCTGACCAACATTTTTTTAATAAAACACTGTTTTATCGAAAAAAAAAATATAAATTAAATTTATTTTATCAATCTACCTATTAAATTTATTAAATTTCTTTTATTATTTTTATTTTTTTAATATTAAAAGATTATAATGTATATGAGTGTATTAAAATATTTAATCAATCATACAATAATTATTATGTAACTTACATAATCTACCACATATATGATGCATTTGATATATTTACACACGCTAAACGCCGAGTGTGTGCTCCTAACCATAAACATGATACATGTGACATATATATGATACACTTGATCATATAATTTACACACACTATAACTGAGCGAGTCTAAATTGTTGTTAATGAATTTACTTAGTTTGAGTATTATACACATAATACCTACTGATAAAATATATATTTACCATTTAAATTTTATTTTTATATGTGCAATATATATGTTAAATTAAATATTTTAGAAGATACTTATAAATTAATATATAGTGTGTTGAAAATAAATTCATAATATTTTTTTAAATTATTGGCATATAGTAAAAAATAATTTTTTTAAATAAAATTAACTCGCTCTATTTAGTGAAGAGTGAAACTTATTATTATGGACTTGAATCCTCTGCATTTTCTGTATAATTTTCCCCTAAGACCAAGTTTATCAGCAACCCACACAACCCGGTCCCTCAATTAAATATTATTTCTCTCTCATCCATCCACACAACCTATCATACATCAATTTATCTTACTTTTATCAGCAACCCATCCAACCTAGGTTAATTAATATTATATCATTTCATTATTCTTTTATTATTTATTATATATTATCAATAATTATTTTTTATTTTAAAATTAATTAATAAATATATTTTTTACTAATAATTTTTAATTAACATGAAAAAAGATTACTACACAAAATTAAAATTAAAACTTGATTAGTTTGGAATATGTGATTGTTAATGTGAAAAAAAATTAATTTTTAATGTGCTCCAAAATATATCAAGAGTGGTCTCTATTTATAGAGAATGAAAAAATACGAATTTTGGTATATTTTTTAATTTTTTCAAATTAATAATTTTTAAGATAAAATATATTATATATAAAATATGGAGAACCAATCAAAAGTTGACATGTGTCAACTATTGATTGGTCCCCCAAATTTGAGAGGCATGCTGTCTCAAGTAGGGGTGAGCATGGTTCGGTTCGGTTACCGAACCGAACTAAATCACCAAAACCGACATAACCGAATTTATTATTATTAGAAACCAAAACCGAACCATATACATTAAAAACCGAAAAAACCGAAATTGAAATTTTCGGTTCGGTTTCGGTTTATAACCATATTAACCGAAATATCACTAGTTAAAATTGTGTGTGCGGAAACAGGGAGAGGAGAAGTGGTGATTTGGTGGTCGCCCGCCGTGAGCTTAGGCGGACGACGACGGATTGGAATGGGGTGAGTGGCGTGAGGGTGGGGGAGGGAATTTCTGGAAGTGAGGCGCCGTGAGGGTGAGGGTGAGGGAGGAAATTTGGAAGGGGTAACTTACTGGTTTGAGGGTTAGGATTTTTTTTATCTATATGTAATGTAATTATATTTATGTAATATAATATTTATTTAATTTATTTATATATATTAGTAATAGTATTATACATTATAATTATATATATATATATGTTTAAATTCGGTTCGGTTTTCGGTTTTTTTACCCTAAAAACCGAAACCAAAACCGAAAACCAAAAGTTTAAATATTTAAAACCAAAACCGAACCGAATACCAAATTAACCGAACCAAATTCTTATTTCGGTTCGGTTCGGTTCGGTTTTTCGGTTAAAACCGAACAGTGCTCACCCCTAGTCTCAAGGTCGTCGACCTCCTTCTATTCCATTTTTATTTTTGATTTTTTTTTTTGTTTTTTTTGTCTGGTAGCCGCAACCCTCCCTGGACGGTCCTGATAAACATGGAACATTACAAGGACCACATAATCATGGGTCATATTTTTTATTAATTAGTTTTATGTCTATTTCTCTTCAAAGATTTATATTAAAAAAATGAAGAGGATTCGTAGGATTATTATTATACTACAAAATAAGTGCACTTCACTTATTTAAATAAATATATTTTCTCTCTCTATTGATTTATAATTTTATAAATACAAATTAGGCTTCTAAAAAGAAATGATCCTCAAATTAAAATATGAATATTAGGAATATTTCCATGGTCTAATTTCTCTCAAAAATAGAAAAATTAGGGTTTAGCCAAAAAATCATTTGATGTTGTTGCCACCTGGCCGCCTGTGTTAATATTCTTTGTCCACACATATAGAAAAAGTAATGAAAAAAATTCAAGATTAATTAAAACTGCTCACGCAATAAATTTCCGTGTGTAGTGCACGAAGGCATGGAAAGGCGAGTGTTATAACACTCACTCAAATATAGCTTCTAAACTTAGACAGTGCTGCTCCTTTTATATATTTATAGATGTTTTAGGTATCTTGGGCTTGAATTGGGCTTATTTATATAAAGTGTGTGAGTTTATGTTGTGTTTTTTAGAAATAAAAATAAAAATATATATATATATATATAGAAGAGGTTGATGACGAAGTATTTAATTTGTTTATAAACTTTAATTTTCTAAGTAAATCTAGATGGCACAATTATTAAATATGAAAGTTATTTTTTGGTCTATTTATAAAAGTTATATGGGGGCTAAAAAATTTAGTGGACCAGTTATTAAATATAGTGTTTTTTTAATGATGATATTAGTATATGATTTCAAATTTTATGAAGTATTATATAATTTTTAATATTTTTTATAAAATAATTGATACTTATAAAAAAATATTTGATATATTTTTATGATTTGACATTTTAAATTATATTATATACTATACTTTTATATTAAATATGAGATAACTTAAATTGTAAAAATATTAATTATGTTTATATTACATATCAATGATATGATATTATTAACCAAATTCTTAATACTATTGATCAAATATATTATATTTTAGAAGTTCCAAAACAATCTCAGAATAAAACTTATTATTATAATTAATTGTAATTATATAATTTTATTAAATTTTAGTACACATTATGAATTTAGTAAAAAATAAAAATTATATAGCCAAATAAATAACTTTGAGAAACTTGCTCATAAAATTCATGATACCAATAAAAAGTACTTAGTAAAAAAATTAATGTACTCAGTCTCAATTTTATTTTCACATATCACTATTCAATTTTTTTATATATCTATAAAATGTATTCTCATTCCAATAATTATTACCAAAAAAAAAAAATCCTTCTATAAATTTATTCACTTAAATTGATTAGTACTCTTTCATTAAAAAATTATTTTATCAATTTAAATATTATAAATTAATTCTATTAAATAATTGAAAACTCAAACATAAAAAAAAATGGGACGAAGTGACTAATAATCAATTGGTAGGTATACTAAATAAATTTAATATATATTTTAGTCACAATTCATTTAAAATTATATATTTTATATTAATATTTATTTATTATTCAAATCGTGCATCGCACGAGAGAATTAATAGTGTTTGATAAAAGAACAAGAGGAGTACATTAAATATAGATCAAAAAAATAAAAAATAAAATAGAAAGCATATAACAACAGTTATAAGTCGTGTTTGACCCTAATTAACCAAGTTTGAGTGCAACAAATAACAACCTTACCATATTGAAAATTAGGGAGACTTTTGAATCATTAATCTCATAGTTAAGCATATGCATTTAGTTTTACAATTTGATTAAATGTACTGAATCTACCAAACACCAAAACTAATTGTCAAAAGAAACTATATGTATATTTAGTTGTTAAAGATTACAATTTTTTTAACTGATGTTAAATAATATACACAAAATGGAGCCCACGACGAGAGTTAGGAAAATTTTGAAATTCTAAACCAATTTTTTATAAAATATAAACAATTAAAAAAATGCAAAAATCAAAACAACCTACAAAATTTTAAATTAAAATAGTCCGTGTAGTAGTATAGAAATCGCGCTTCTTCACATCAAAATCGTTCCTCTTCAGTCGCGCCATACCGACCAGACCTCTCCTACCCTAGAATTAGCTTCTTCACAACAAACCCTTCTTCAATCGTCCCTCTTCAATCGCGATTCTTCTGTTAGATCGAACGGGAATCGTAACATCTTCACAACAAACCCTTATTTCCAACCGTCTCTCTTCAATTCAATCGCGCTTATTAGTATGGAATAATCGCGCTTCTTCTCTTCAAAACCTTCTCTTCAGTCGTCCCTGGGTGAATTAGCAAATACTCATTCTCATCAATCATTGGATCAACACGGTAATTATTTTGCTCCTCTTCTGTTTAATAAATCTGTATTTCTTGAGTTGCTAGTGTATTAAAATCCCCACATGTATTGCTAAAGAGCTCCTCATTGCAGTTGAAAATTTTAATTAAGAACTGCAGATTATTTATTTATTTTTTAAAGAGAAGGCGCTCAGAGAATATGAATGGATTGAAAAGTTTCCTCAGTTATCATCAGATTAACGAGAAGAACTAGGGCTATTTTTTATTTTATGATTTCAAATTGATTTTTTTTTTTCATGAACAGCCTTGACCCTATACTTTGGAGCAGTTTGCTTGCTGGTTTTTTGTGCAATTCTTGGTTAATTGATAAGATATCAGTGAGTAATGTTCTTTTTTGGTTTTCAGTCTATTGCTACTTTTGCCATGGAGGAGGAGGGGTCTTGGTCAAAGATATACACCGCAAAACCAAACTACGAATACAGCTTTGAATTAACCAGCGGTAGAGGAAAATGCCAGACCAGAGGTACAGATATCTTTGTTGTCGCCGATTGCTCTGAAGCTCAATTAAAAAATGCATTCAAATTTTCACATGCCAACTATTTGAATGTATTATTTACTAATACAAAAGAAAGACATTTGATTTGCGAGTCCGTTGGATCTCCAGTTGAAGAATTTGTTAGATTATGTCCTTCAAGTAGGACATCGATAAATAGCTTTAGACTTCCTATTCCCGTACCCCCAGGTTACCGTCCATTAGAGACAAGAGTATTGTGTTATTTGAATCCAGTGGTTAGATACATCATCTGGCAGATGTTCAAGTTTGTGTATGATCTTCACAGCGAGGGACTTTCGTTGAGTTCTTTTGGTTTGAAAAATTTACGAATGAAAGAGGGTCACACATTTAAGAATGCTGAGGAAATGAATGAGAGGAGTGTCATTTTTTGTGGAATTGGAATTAATTTCGATTCTACAGCTGACATGAAAAGACAAAATGTTAAAGATGTGATAGAGATAGTTAAACAGTTGGTTGGTCCGAATTATGAAGATCTGCCCGCTTTAAAGCATTTGATCACTTCGGCTGCAAATATCAATTATGAGAATTTGAATGAAGAGAAATTGTTAATATATCATTTAGCAATTATATCTCCAACACATGTACGTCACTTCCTAACGAACTGCTATACTAAGATTGGCCATCCGGGGGGCTCTTTTGATACCTCCACCTCTCTACATGTGATGCAGCGTGTGCCCGATTATCCTGATTGGGATTTACCCTTTAAAAATGATTTTCAATTAAAGCTTGTACAGCTTTGCTTCGAGAGCAAAAATCTTCCTTATAGAACAGCCGGAACTGGTCATGCTGTGAAGGTCTCCTTATTGAGATTTATTCGGAATATGTATGAGCACTTGAACGGGCCCTTGAGACGAGGAGAAGCACTAAATAGTGTGAAGATCGAAACAGTAATCATGCATCTATATTCTCGTCATGTTTTGGATACTCAATCAAGTTTGTGTAGACTTGATGTTCTAGATGGATTTATTATTGAGACATAGAGACCGATGATCTTATTCAAATACAAGTTCAGATTACGATGCATCCACAGGTAAAGATATCTCTCAGAGTTTAATTCTTAATTCTTAATTACGATGCATCTATAATTCTTAATTCTTAATTCCCTTAATTCCCTGTTAGACTGCATGTTCCTTTTCTTTTGTTTTTCATTTATGGGTTTAGGATTCTCCTCAGGAATAGAGTTGTGGTTGTTTTAATGCATCTTGATTTGGTTCGGTTTATCATGGGCTTAATAATTTTCTAGATTGATTGAGAATGTTAATGAAACATAATTATCACATGTCATTATTGATAATTAATTGATTGTTTGGTGTGTTATTCACAGATTTTGACCATGTGCCGTGTGGTGTGGTGTAACCGAGTCCTGTGCTGCTTTTGGCTACTCCCCTCTCTGCTGTTAGCGTTTTTGGATGATCACGGAATTTCTCCTTAGCCAAACAAACAATTAACATTTGCAGAAAACTATTCTCTGTAGCACAATGAATATGACAACTATGTTTGTTTATCCAATTAAGTTTTTATGTTGCACACTTCAATTTTTTTTTTTTTATTTTACTTGTTCTGAACCCACATATTTTACACTCAGTTTCGAATAGGTGACCTACATTTTACACTCAGTTTCGAATATGACTAGTTAAGAATTGTCTAGTTATATTATATACATGTGCGGTTCATTATTCCTCCGATTTTGATCGATATTTAAATCAATGTATAGACAGCATTAGAAAGCAATCGTTAAATCCAATGATTTTTATATTATAAACCAACTCACAAGATAGTTAAACCACTATAGAGGCCATACAAGAAAACATCATTAAATTCAACGATTTATGTTATAAACCAGATGACTAAAATTTGAACAGAAATAATGATAAAAAAAAAAAAAGAACAGAAGTAACAATTAAATCGTATTTATATAAACTACCAATTCAAGCTTCATAGAAGCAATAAAACCAAAAACTCCATTAGATATTTTTCTCAGTTTATTGGATACTAAATAGTAAACCAATAATAATAGTTAGTACATCTAAGAAAGCAGGCAGCTGGAATAGTGGTAGATGGGAGAGCATTTCTTCTACAAATGGTAACCTGAAATGTGCACTAAATGTAGCCGGTGGAAGTGGTGATGGTTCGTTCGTTTGTCATCCCAACTTTTTCTCATACAAAGTCAAGGCTGGTTAGAAAGTCCCTATCGACCAACACGATTCTGAAAGGACGAGAGCTTCTTCCTTAGTTGAATCAGAATCATAGTTAAGACTTGAAGCCTGAACGGTTACTCTGCAATGAAGCTGTTGGCAAAAGGCGAGTAATAGCCCAATTATGCAAGAAAATACATCTGCAAACATTCTCTACGGCATGCATGACAAGCATATTAGAGATTTCCATCTTGAAATTCCAATTTTTTGCAATAGTGGAGAATTGACAGATACCATAATTAGATAAAAGAAAAGATTTCCATCTTCTTGAAAATGCATTTTTTTGCATTAGTGGAGAAATAATTAAATAAAAGAGAAGGTTTGGGATGCTTAGCCAGGATACGTGCCATTGTAGTAACCTTTAAAATCGTCTAAAATTACACCTTAAGCTCATCACGATTTAAGATCAAAATTTTCTGGAATGTTTCAAGGTAACATATAGACAAACATAATCACCTAAATTTAAAGCTTAAATACTCATCAGATTTTTAGTGGTCCAAAATGTATGATTTAAGATGGGAGTTTATTCATACCAGAGGTTGATTGATGTTTGATATGCTTAAAGTCAAATTAAAAGCCAACCAGCCTTCCTCAGTCATGGGATGGGACCATAATAAATTGAGTTCCAGGTCCCATTAAGATAAGAGTTCAATATCACCAAAACAAATGTACAATTATCAGCATTTTGATGTTAATAAGGACAGAGAAAGATCACATTCTATAATGCTCTATAGGAATGTATCATCGTATAGAAAGATAACATGATATTTTACCTCAATCGATAAGAATGCATCTCATTCTTTCATTTATGTCAAATTGATGAGACATATAGTCAGGCTCCGCAACAAACTCTACACGGTCAGATAATGCAAGTGAAAGATACTTTTTAACCGTGAATAGGATCTAGAGTGTTCATTCCCTCAATATGATCTACAATTAATATTCAGGTGATGATATTGTCAAGACATACTATCGATCTGTACACACCTGGAACAGAAAAAGTAGGAAGAAACAAAAATCTTACCCTTTAGGTCCTGAACATGCATATTTATATATATAGAGCATTACGTTTTCATCACGAACTCTATGATGCAGCACATAAAAACCCCTAAATTTGCACTCGTCATGTGATTGTTGCCGCCTTAGCATGGCAAAACTGCTTGAACATCTTGTTAAACGATTTATCTTGGAAAGAAGAGCTTGATTGGGCATATACGAAGAGAGGATATGGAAAACAACAGTACTGTACATATGAGGTTTCCTTATCTTTTATTTAATTAATAACTCCATAAATTAATTACTTCAAAGCAGCAAACACGATAATGAATAAACCCAATGCAAATATAACCAAATGATGAATACAATATCTTCTCTGTGGGCCTTAATCACATGAAGAGGTATCTTATTCAGGCATTCACGATTGAAAACTTAAACTCAAACCCTTCAACAAAAGCTTCACAAATTTTGCATTGGCCAACACCGCAGACCAAGTATTGAAATACATTTCTACTCGAACTCCCAGGGTCCAAGCAGATATAACTTTAGCAGCAGTAACATAAAAAAAATATATAGTAATTATTTAAAAATCTCACCTACAAAAAGAAGACATAATTATAACTACCATGTAATATCTATCCACTGAGATGATAAATTCAAATTGAAAGAAGAAAAATAATAGAATATATGTTCACATAAGCTAATAGAAAGAAGAAGATCATACGAGTAAATCTCTCCTGCACAAGGCGCAAGTGTACCGTGCAACTCAAGTATATTTTTACACTTGAATTGCATAAGAGACTTACTCAAAAGATATTCATGCTTCAAGTTGTAACATCCCTAATTTTTTTAATCAATTATTTATTATTCATAATTCCAAATATAGAATTTAGTTAAAATCATAGATAACTAATATCTTTTAAAAATATTGAGCAACATATATCTTTGAAAATTTTATTTTTATCGAAAAGATAATTATTTTAGATTATGTTTAAAAATCAAATCTTAAAGATTATATGGAAAATAATGTTCCCTATTGTTGATAGAATTTACTAATCGGGTGTTTTATGTGGCTTGTAATAACGTTTAATTCTACCAAACAATAACTAAGATTTGTGTTCATAGTTGTTCTTGAGGGACGAATATAGAAAGAGAAAGTGAGAGCTTAGAG
This sequence comes from Prunella vulgaris, assembly GCA_026898435.1. Lineage (NCBI taxonomy): Eukaryota > Viridiplantae > Streptophyta > Magnoliopsida > Lamiales > Lamiaceae > Prunella > Prunella vulgaris. The sequence continues at coordinate 175,541 of JAPKLY010000456.1, forward strand.
AGAGGAAGTAAAATGTAGGAAATGTATTAATTGTGTAACAGTTACAAGAGAGGTCTTATTTATAGGTGTGTGAGTGTGAGACGGCACCTTACGAGCCTATTTGGCTTCCGGTGTTGACGAAGGTTTCCCACCTTCGCCCTAGTCCCTCACAATGCTACCTATGTCATGCCTCGTCCTACTACTATGTCTTGGACCAGATGAGCCTCATTAAAAACCTCGCGGTAAACCACCCTTGTGGATAAACCGGACGGAGGGAAAAAGAGCGCAACCATCGAGGTCCTACAGGCTAAGAGGCGAGCTCTTGGGCGAGCTCGGAGGCGGGCTTCCGTGCCTCGTATGGTCTCTGGGTGCTGTGTGATGCTGGACCTCGGCGAGGTCCTCCTCGGGGCAGGGGCGAGCTACTTCGGGCGAGCTCCTAAGCCTTTGCAATATCTTGGGCTTTGTGGGGACGGGCTTCTGCTCCTTGCTCGCGGGCGAGCTGCCCCCTCGTGGGCGAACTCCCTCGCGAGCTCCACTTACTCGACCTGATTGGCTGGTTGGGCCCAAGCCTTTCAAGCCTTGGGCGAGCTGGCACCAATCTCGCCGAGCTCCGCGACCTGCCAGTCCTTCTTAATTATTCCCACGTCAACCGCATTAGTTCGCCTTGTTAACATTTGCCCCCCCAGCTCGTGTGCATCATGACTTCGTCAAATGTGCGGGCGAGCTGGAGAACTCGAACCCTGGCGAACTATCCTCGGGCGAGCTCCATCACGGCGATTGTCTCGACCGATATGGTGAGGGATTCCAGGCGTCGTGCACGCCTTTTTAGGCTTTAATTCCATCGTCCATCATGGCAATATTTTCAAATTTTTGCAGAGAGGTCCCTACACTTCCTGAATATCACACCTCACCCCGACGCCTATAAATAGAAGAAACCAAGTTCATTTTTCACTTTTACCTTCCTGAGTTCTCCGAGCAAGTTTTCTGGCCACCGTCCTCATTGTATCCGATGCGTTTCCAAGCGCTTTCCAAGGTAGAAACTCATTTCTTTCTTTATTTTTCTTCTTCTTTCTTGCTCGTTTCCTTATTTTCCTTAAATCCCCGAAGATTTTGGACGTTTCCGGTGATTTTTTTTACCTCCCCGATTATCCATGCACCGTAACTCCGGCGGTTGGGCTTTTGACTATCTTTGGACTTCTCCAAACTTTGTCGAGGTCATGTCGACATGATCGTCGAGTGAAACCCCTCCGAACCGAAACCCTGAGAAACGCCCTATGACTGACAGTGGGCCGATACCGCAAATGACCCCAATCGACATCGGGTCTAAATCTGAAGCTCACTCAGTAGCTCGCCCGAGTCTTGGCGAGCTCGCTGGCTAGGTCCGATCTGATCTCGGGGAGAGAGCCGCCAGTTCTAGTGGGGCGAGGAGTCCTACCTCCACGACCTCTGGGAAGACGGTGAGTCGGCCCCCAACGAGGCCCTGGATGATGACGAGGAGGTCGCCGAGGCAGGAGGGGAGGCCCCGGAGGAGGTCGCCGAGGTCGATGACCTCGAAGAAGTGACATTGGAGTGGTTTCGCTCAATCGAATTTCCTGAACCTCAGTTGGTTGAGTGTCATGTGTCCACCGAGATCATCCATCCCTTTGCCTGGGAGGAATACATTGCCGAGCACGCGGTGAGCTTCCCCTGTCCGGACCGAGTGCTCCCAATTGATCTGGAGAAGGTCGCCGAGTCCGACTACAAAGCTGGCGAGGTCGTGAGTATTATCAACGAGTACTCTCTTCCTAACATACGCAAGAAATATCACATCCCGCTCGATATTTTTATGTATGCCCTGGAGAAGAACGAGCTGGCCGATGCGCCCCGCGAGGGGTTGACCGCCATCAACGTTGATACTCTCAAGGCCAGGCTCACATTGCCCTTGCATCCCATCATTGGTCAATTCCTTCTTGATAGCAACCTCGCAATAACCCAATTCACTCCAAATGCCTGGAGCAACCTCCTCGCCGCTCTGTCCATCTTTGGGTTGGAGGGCTATGAAAACCGACTGACCTCGGCGGACCTGGGCGAGCTCTTCGTTATAACTCGTCAAATGAAGGATGGTGCGGGGTACTATTATCTCAAAGCTCGCCCCGAAGAGAAGTTCTTAGGGGTGCTCCCGAACAAAGTCCATGACTGGAAGGAGCAGTTCTTCTACATTGGTGGGGATTGGCGAGCTTCCGACATGTATTCCGGGCGAGGTGGTCGCATACCTACCCCCGCGAGATACAGGGAGGCTAACAGTAGGTCGCCCATTTCGGTGTGAGTGAGTCAGATTAGATTTACTAATCTAATCTCCTTTCTTTTTGCAGTTCCGAAGCACCACAAATCTAAGCGAGGGAAACCCAAAGTGTCGATAGAGTTCGACTTGGTGCGAGCCATCTGCTGTTTGAGGAGCGAGAAGGATAGGGATATCGCCCACTTGTGCAAGCACCATTGCCTTCGACTCGCCGGCCTCCATACTTTACCTCACCACCTCGCTCTCCAAGGTCCTGAGCTTCCAGGTTCACAACTCTTCGGAGCTCGCCCATAGGGGGGGTAGCTCGCTCAGATTCTAACTCTTTCCTTGCTTATTGTGTAGACGGTAGCTGGGTCGCATTTCCCCTTGCCGAGGTTCCAGAGGTTTATTACACCGTAGTCCGCCAAATTGAGATGGGTCCTCCTCGCCAAAATAGGTTGGCCTTTCCCTCGACACTCGCCCTAGAGGCGAGCACGAAAGTAGAGCCCGCTGCCAAGAAGGGCGAGGTCGAGGCCTCCGGGACCAAGAAGAGGCCATTCAAAGCTCCAACGAAAGCCAAGACCGCAGAGCTCGGCAGGGCTACCCGAGGTGGAGGTCGCTCTGGAGCCACGACGGAGCGAGGTCCCCATCAAACCAAGAGAGGTCTCCACCGTTGAGATGGGTCCCGGGTAGGGGACGAGAATGCGCAAGCTCGCAAGAGAGCTCGCACGGATTGTCGTGACGATGAGGGATCTGAGCCCATCGAGCGAGATGACACGAGGTCGGCACAAGGTGGGTCTGCCCATTCGACTGCTCCTTTATCAGTCGAACCCATCCGGAGGTCGCCGCCCTCCCCGTCCCCCTACGGGAGCCCGGCGAACGATGACACACTCCTGGGCTGGGACCCAGAGCAAGCTCAGTAAGTAGCTCGTCGTTTTTGGCTTGGTCTCTGTCGATTCTTTATGTTTTTCTTTTTCCTGACTTCAACTATTTTGACCTCGCAGCTATGCTCCCATCGCACACCCGAACCGGCATAAGGCCATCCACGCTTATGAGCGATTTCGCTCACTTACTTCGATGCGCATGCTTCCTCTGGGTCTGGTTCGGAACGCCGTGAGCGAAACGCCAAGGTTTTGGTCCACTCCCCAAGTGGCGACCATCAACGACCAGAGCCCCACGGAGAACCTCCTGCTTTCATCGTACTACGCGAGTGGGCTGCTGTTCGTGAATCACAAGGCGATGGAGCAGGTCGCCCAGCTGGAGGAAGGTCTCCAAAAGAGGAATGAAGCTTATCTGGCGATGGCGGGGAAGGCTGACAAATTGAAGAAAGAACTGGAGCTCACCGAGGGAAGGATGGCCGCAGCCCTGGAGTCCAAGCGAAGTGCCTTGGACAACCTCGCCCAGCTCCAAAAGTAGCTCACCTCTTTCCAGGAAGATGCCAATGCTCGGCTCAAGGCCAAGGAAGAGGAGCTCGCAGAGAAGCTCGCCAAAGAGGTTGGCGAGCACACAGTGACCAAGAGAGATTTAGAGCTGCAACGAGGACTGGTAAAAAGTGCTGATGCGGAGTGCAAGAGGCTAAGGGACGAGCTCTCCGCCAAGATTAATGAGGTCGGCAACCTACGCAACGACGCGTCCACCTCGGCGGACTTGGACGTGGTGAAGGCCGAGTCACTGGATAAGGGGTTTGTCCTGTGCTACGCCGCAGTGGTCCAGACCATTTGGTGGGCGCGAGGCCACAAGGACGATGAGCTGAAGGCCATGGTGGGCGACCTGAAGGACCTTCTGGACAGGGCCCCCTTCCCAGATGGGACCGAGCTAGACATTGGTGACTTCCCAGAGCTCGGGGTGCCCTTGGACTTCGTGTCGGCATGCTTCAAAGTCGTCAAGACTGTTTCCGTGCCGGAGCTGAACGTCGGCACTGAGGAGGAGACCGCTCATGAGGAGGAGGTCACCGACGAGGAGGTGCGAACTCCCCCTACTCTGGCCCAGATGCAGGAAGTATGCGGGGACGCCATGGTGAACGTTGGTGGGTTCGACACCAGTGGGTGCACCGGCGATATCATGATTCTGCCCCGACTCTCACCCCCAGCTCGCCAAGTTGTCACAGGCGAGGTCGCCCCCGAGGTTGCTAATCTTGAAGCTCCCGCCGAGGTCCCTGCCTCGACTGCCCCCGCTGCTCCCGAGACTTAGGATTTTTCCTGTTTTCTTAGATTAGCTTTTATTTTGTAGTTCTCAGTAGTTCACCGGGTTCCGGAGCTCGCCCAGAAGGAGCTCCATTTTGTAGCTTTTTATTTATTCAAGTAGTTTGAGCTCGCCGGGCTTTGTATAGCTCGCCCAGAAGGAGCATACTTTTGTAGTTCAAAGATGGTCAGTTAGCCGACCTTTGTGGCTAACACTGCTTCGAACACTTAGGAATTTTCGAGTGTTTTTGGCTTGAAAATTTCTTAAGTGTCTTTTGAATAGAAATTGAACATTTTTGTCTTAGCTCGTTCTTATTTATTTTTCGGGTACTTAATTGTTCGTCTTACTCTACTTTGAGAAGCGAATCATTCGTTTTACGTCACTTACGACTACGAATTGTACCTCTGTTTTAAGAGTACGTATTCTTCATCTTACACCACTTAGGGCCGTGAATTGCTCGTCTTAGACCACTTGGGGTAGCGAGCTGTACTTCGATTGATTCACGTTGGGCACTTGGGTTTCATGAACCTTGCCTTAGACGTTTTTCGTCTTTTTTGCGAATTTTTCTAACTTGTGGCAGTAGGTGCTTGGCAACCCTTTATGAAAGGCACCTTCGCGACCTTGGGCACTTTGGCCTTTGCCTTCGAGCATTTTTATTACAACGTTTGGGACCTTGGTCCTTGCGCATCACATAGCTCTGGGCACTTTGCGAGCTGAGGCTGGCGAGCTCCCTTGAGCAGTGGGCGACCTAGGGTAGCTCGCACAGTTGGCGAGCTACGTAGGTCCAGACACTTGGCAAATTTTCTGATTTTCTGATTTCACAACTTTTTCCAACTTTTAATAGCACCGTAATTTACACTGGTTGCTATCAACATTTCTGATGCGAACCTTTGACTAGTTTATTGATAGAACTTTTTCAGGTGGGCTTTACTCCAGGTGTATGACGAGGCGTTGCCTTCTGCGTCTTCGAGGTCATAAGTGTAGTTTGGTCAGGCTGCGGTGACCCGGAACGGTCCTTCCCAGTTTGAACCGAATACACCTGGTGGGGCCATCAATTTCTTTTTCAACACCAGGTCTCCGACCTTGAATTTTTGGTCTCGGACCTGGGAGTTGTAGTACTTCTCTGCTCTACGCTTGTAGGTGGCGTTCTTCATTTCTGACGAAGCTCTGGTCTCTACGATCAGATCTTTTTCCATTGCCAAGGCTTCGTCGTTCTTTTCGTCATCATATCCTACCACCTTCCAAGTCTTGTTCTGGACTTCGACCGGGACTACGGCTTCAGTCCCGAAGGCTAGGGCAAACGAGGTCTCCCCGGTGCTGGCTCTATAGGAAGTTCTGTAAGACCACAGGACCTCCGGGAGTTCATCTGCCCAGCTCCATTTCTTCTCCTCGAGGCAGAGCTTCAATATGTGTTTCAGAATTTTGTTCACCACCTCGACCTGGCCGTTCGACTGTGGATGGAATGGAGTTGAGTAGTGCTTCTTGATGTTCCATGAACTACAGAAGTCTCTCAACTTTTGTCCGTCGAACTGTCTTCCATTATCTGTGATGACTGACTGCGGAAGTCCGAACCGGCAGATCAGGTTCTTCCAGATGAAGCCGATCATCCTTTCCTGGGTTATTATTGTGAGAGCTTCGGCCTCAGCCCACTTAGTGTAGTAGTATACTGCTACGACAGCAAACTTTACACCGCCTCTACCCGGTGGAAATGGGCCGATCAAGTCGATACCCCATTTCGCGAAAGGTCATGGGCTGAAAACCGACTTCAGTTGGTTGGCTGGGGAGTGGATGTTAGGTGCAAAAAGTTGGCACTTTCGGCACCTTCCAGCGAAGCTGATGGCATCTTTGCGAAGAGTGGGCCAGTAGTACCCCTGCCTGATCGTCTTATATGCCAATGCTTGCCCCCCAGCGTGACTCCCACAAATTTCCTCGTGGATTTCTTCTAACACCTCGGACCCCTGTTTTCTAGTTAGGCACTTGAGTAGGGGTAGAGAGAATCCATGTTTGTAGAGTTGGCCATCTAGCAGCGTATATCTGGTAGCTTGCTTTATTAGCCGGCTAGCTTCCCAGGTGTCCACGGGGGTTGTTCCGTCTGTTAAATATTTTTGGATTGGAGTGCACCAATCTTCACCATCTTCACTGTCCTCCTGCCTCCCACTCGAGGTTTGATTTACTTTGTAATCGAACGTCGAGGGGTTTTTCAGTGTGGTGATTACAATCTCCGTGAATTCGACTTCACCTTTGCTGGTAGCTAGTCGGGCTAGGGCGTCTGCTTGTGTGTTTTCTAGTCGTGGTATCTGATTGATGTAGACCTGCGTGAACATCGATATCAGATGCGCGGCTATCTTCTGGTAGGTCATCATCTGCTGGTCTTTTGCCTCATACTCCCCCCGGACTTGGGATATTATTAGCTGGGAATCTCCGAAGACTTGAAGATTGGTTGCCCCCACAGCTAATGATAGCCTAAGTCCAGCTATCAAAGCTTCGTACTCCGTCTCGTTGTTGGTTGCTCGAAAGTTGAACCGGATTGCGGAGGTGAAGACTTGTCTGTCCGGGCTGATCAGGACTACGCCTGCGCCCGCTGCTATGCTGGTCGATGACCCATCCACGTAGAGGTGCCACGGAGCTATACGCCCCCTCGTCGGATCTTGTGGGAAAGTTAGCTCGACGATAAAGTCGGCGAGCGCTTGTCCCTTGATCGCTATTCGGGGTGCGTAGGTTATACCGTATTGGCTAATCTCTAGTGACCATTTCAGCAGGAGTCCGGAGGTGTCCGGTCGCTATAGTATTTGCCTTAGTGGGAATGTTGTTAGCACCTCTACCGGGTGGTCAAAGAAGTAAGGCTTCAATTTTCTAACACTCATCACCAGTGTGTAAGCTAGCTTCTCTGTCGGGGTATACCGCAACTCAGCTTCGTGTAAGACTTGGCTTACATAGTACACTGGTAGGTGTGTTTTCGCCTCTTCTCGGACCAGGACGGAGCTAATGGCCACCTCCGACGCAGCTAGGTAGAGATATAATTTCTCTCCAGGTACCGGCTTTGACAGGACATGCGTATCTGCCAGGTATGCTTTGATATCTTCGAAGGCTCGCTGACATTCGCTTGTCCACACGAAATGTTTGTTGAGGTGCAGTGAAAAAATACGTTGTTAATGATATATATGATTACAATTTATAGATAAAAGAAAATGTGTAATACATATTTTCAATATTTTAGTAAACAATTATTATTAACGTGCGAAACACGTGTATTGCAACTAGTTATTTAAAAACCAACTTATATTATACAGTTGAGACTTAAGTGTTCGTTTGGCTTGTCTTAATATGCAATATTAATATACTTATGGGCTGTTAGCAAGTTTGGTTGGCCCAAATAAGATTTCAGAAGTCAATAAAGCCCGGGCCCAGACTATATACCCCTCCGTCCTTATTAGATACACACTCTTTTAATATATACATTCTATTTTTACTATATTATTATTAAAAAATTAACTAAATTTCAATAAATATTCACTGAATTAATATTTTTGTGATTTTTCTAAATATATATTTTACACATTTTTATTAAAATATCGAATAAATTTTGATAAAAATATATGAAAAATAGAATAAATATATTTTGGGTGGGCATAATTGGAGGGGTATATAGTTGGGCCCTAAAGCCGGCGTCCAAATTTACGGGCTTCTTAGCGTTAACCTCAATAGAAGTGCCCAATTATCAATTTGGCAGACTAAAGTTACCTTTTACAACTCAGCTTATATGCACCCACACACGCATATGATAGGTACACATATTATAAAACTAATACACCCAAAATAAAATTACATTTTTGTCCTCGTAAACACTAATTTTTTCTGTTCTCTCCTATTCTCTCTGCGGCTGTGCACACCCACCAGGCATCTTCCTCTTTTCTTTCTCCAGACCTTGCGGCTCTTCCCCGTTCTTCTTTCTCTTTTGCTCCTTCCGTCCCATAATTATTTTCACACTTTTCTTTTTCGTCCGTCCCACAATTATTTTCACACCCTATAAATAAAAATTATTATTTTAACTTTATCCTCACAATTCAATTAATTTTATTATTTTAATAATATAATTTTACACAACATTCTACTTTTCTTAAAAGTTGTACCATCTCAGATGTGTTACTCTGTGACGGAGGGAGTATTGCCTTACTTCTTTTTCTTTTCTCTTTCTTTTCATCCTCTTTTACTCTCCAATCCACTAGCAGATCACCGCTCCAGTGGACAATTGAAAGGTATGTTTGTTTTCTTTCTTTGTTTCTTCTATTTTTATTTTTGAATACGATTCTACAAAATTTTGAAATTTTTGGGGGTTTTTAAAAAAAATTTGTCTAATTTTAAAATAAAATTTGCCGAAATTTTCTTTGGTTATTTTTTTCCAGCAAATTATATCTTTTTAAAAAATAATTTCGAAAATTTTATATTCTTCAAAAAAAAAAAAACTATTGAAAAAAAAAATTCAAAATTAGTTTGTTTTGGGTGCTAGTGGCGATGGGTGGTCTCACCATCTCCGATGATAATGGTTTTGATGACAGTTGATCAATGAAAATATGGAAAGTTTTTCTTCCGAATTATGGGAGTGGGTGCATCGATATTATGTTTTGAGTGAAGGGTTACGTGTGTCTTTTTATATATAATTAAAATTAGAAATTATTTTAGTGTGTGCGTTTGGGAACCCTAATTTTGGTTTCAGTTAACGATTGTCGTTCATCTCTCAGATTTCAATCTGTCTCCATGGGTAAGAAACGAGGCAAAAAGCGTTCAAAATCCAAAAATAAAAAACGTGCAGGTGGAAGAAAAGTGGGTATTGTTTGCCATTTCTGGCCGGATGAGGAGGATAGGGATTGCGAAATCAGAATATATGTGGTCGATATCGATCGGGAATCACGTCCCCCCCCTTGTGGTGTGGTTGAAGAGTATGCCACTGCTAATCCGGCAGCTGTCCGATTTCATTTTCCCAGGAGTAAGCCGGTTGGCCGTGGGATTTGCGTTCTGAAATCCACGGTCTACTTTTTTGCGGGATATAATCCTCGCTCTTGGTTCGCCTCCGAAACCATCCCGGAAAAATGTGGGAAGAAATTTCTGTTATCAGAAAAGGTTTTGGACCAAGTAGTGGAAGCAGGGCAGCTTAGTAGCATCTCTGATATGCATCACGCCAAAGCTTTTCCTATCGCCATCCCAACGCCCGACAGAAAAAGTATTTTGGTTTTCGCGAGTCTCATCAGTGTTAAAGATTCCTGTCATGCTTTTGAGCTGTACAATCCTCGATTGGATTCGTGGGACAAACTCCCTGGATTACCCTGGCGTTGTTGGCATGAACCTTGCTGGCATGAGGTCACATCTTTTGGTTTCGTAGGTAAGTTCCAATCGAATTTCTTGGTGGAAATTGAAGAAATTGGATCGTTTGCCCTGAGTCTCTCGGAAAAAAAGTGGGCTAAGGTTTTTGTCCCACGGATTCCTCATCCTCCTGGGATAGATTATTTTCTGAGTGCCAAGGATCAGTATCTTTTAACTCCTACAAGGGCATATAATCTTTATGATGGTGAAGGGTTCTTGGTAGAAGTAGAAAACACAGTTGAAATTCCATCAGATAGTAACTTCATTCATGGACCTCCATTTCCACTATCAGCTTTTGCTCCGCCCAAGCCGCCCCATCGGCAGATGCAAGATAGTGCTGCTTTGATTGTTCCTTTTCACCCATTCCTCGTCGGCGAACAAGTTTGCAATTCCTGCGTTTTGCAAATGGATATAGTCGGCCACGAGTATGATTGTGTGGCTCGCATCCTGATTGATGTTTGTGTCACCGACCTCACAACCCTCGAGACTACCGTTTCTAAGACTGTGAGCCTCCGCTTTGACCTTCCCGATTATCTCGCTTTTGCCACTTTGGTATCCATTTGAGTTGTAAAATTAATTATGCATGCATGATGTCATCGGGAAATTGCGGCTGGCTGCCTTCCTGCCTTTTTTGCTGTAATGTAATCACTTGAATACACTTGCCAAAACCTCTTTTGCTGTTTATAAATTGTGGTTGGCTTCTTGCTGTAATTATTGAGTTGTTGTTAGCTGATTTATTAATGTGTTGTTTAGCTGATTGAACATCACTATGGTAATCAGTGGAGTATGATTGATGATGAGATAGTTAATATTAAGTTCACTTGCGAGTAGAAAAATTATTTCATCATCATCATCATGTATCGATGAATGATAGGGTTAGGATTACAAATGAAAAAGTACTATACAAGAATCATTTGTATTCTAAAGCACAATTGCTAGGACAATCATGAACTGTCAGGCCCGGATATATATGAGAGGACTTGTCTCCTTTTTCAGGAATGTAAGTCTTGATAATAGAGAGTGACAACTCGAACAATTTGCATGAATCTCACATATATAGGTCCTAAGACTCTTAACAAGTGCCTATTTCTATTCCTGTAGTTTACAGTAATATTAATCCTTAATTCCTTGTATACATCACGATAGTGGATGCTTGAAATTTGTGCATTACATAGGAACAGGTATGTAGCTGTACTATATATAAATAAATAAATAAATGCTGTGATTGATACATGGCCCTCTTTTCAATATTTTCAATGGAAAAACACCTTACATGCCTATAAGAAGCTGATCACATCGATCTTTTAAGTAAATGACATTGCTCTCAACAACCCACCTTTTGTTTTAATTGGAATGCAATTAAGGCTAGCTGATATTTTTGTTTTAGCAATTACTGGAGTTTGCACTTGTAAATTATTGCTTTCGATTGTTCACCATATATAGTTTTAGAATACATTACAGGTGTATGTATGTGTTTACTGCCTGGTTGATATATAAATTGCATAGCCTTCTTGTCAAAGGTTGTAGGATTGCTTGATATATATCCCTTCAACCAACACCATCTCCCTTGCAGTTAGCATTCCAAAATTAATTCCATATTTCCTCTTCAATGAACCAACTATATATCGATTTAGGGCCTAAACGAAATTTCCTGTCTATCTAAGCTCCGATTCATATACAACTATCGATTTAGGACATCATTAACAAACTTTTTAACGTCAGCTGGTGAGGCAATTAAGTGATTGCCACATAATATTTTCACATGCCATCCATTGTAATTAAATTCAATTAAGAAATGAAACACAACATCAGATAAAAATTTGTTTTCTTTTGTCAGTCTTCATCCCTTCTTTTCATGCTATTAGGTTTTTCATCAAACACTTGATAGGATGAGAAAAAATACGTAAACTAGTAATATTTTTTTAAGTCGATTTATTAATTACGGCGATCACCGTAAACATTTGTTATAGTGTGATTGAAGATGATAGAGAAATAATTATTACCGCCAAGTGTAGAAGATGAAAATTTTAGAAGAATGAATAAATTATTGGTCTCTGTAAATTAATGTTCCCGGGTTAGAATCCAATCAAGAAAGAAAAAAGCACAAGAATATCATTAATCTCTCCGTCAAAGTACGTTATGTCGAAAATTGATGAAAAGTGATGATCATAGTTGTGTTAATTGACAGAAGAAAACAAATTTTTATTTCTCCTTATATTTAATCTTTTAATTTATTTTAATGGTATGCTTAGTTTATAAGATAAAACTATATATCTCACTAAAATATGCATTTTTTGGTGCGATGGATAATCATTTATATACCATTTTTAGGCTCTTAATTAATAGTTAACTCATCTTTCAGGCTTTGGATTGGAAAGAGTCCAAATAATATTTATCTCATTAAATCTTGATCAATGGCAGCAAGCTAGTATGTTAACATCCAAATTTTATTTATCGCATTAAATCTTGATCAATGGCAGCAACTTAGTATTTTACATATGTTTCGGTCAATTATATGCAATCTTAGCCTATAGAAATATAACATAAGATGTGTTTATTGATATCATTAGATGTATTTAACGATATCATTAGACTTGTAAATTAAAATTAAAGTAAAATATTATGGTGTCTATGAATACAACTAATAATATTAATAAATATATCTTGTGGTATAAATATGATACTATGAAATTTGTTCATAGAAGTTTCTGTAATTAACATAATAGAATATTGAGATGCAAATATAATGCTTTAATTGGAAATGCTTCTCACTTTAAATTTTGTATTATAAATCAATTAAGAAAAATAGATTTTTTTATCCTTTAATTTTTTTTTTTTTTTTTTAGTCCTATTAGTTTGAACTTTTGTTTTTCATTCTATAGCATAAAAAATTAAATTTTTAGTCCTATAATTGGGAATTGTAAGTCACCCATGTGATGACGCTGACATGACATGTTTTTTTTTAACTACAATTTTTTAGGGTAAAATACCAGCTCATGCGCTTCATGTAAGATAAAAGATGTGCAAGGGGTTAAAAAATTCCAATTTCACCACCACAGAGTTAAAACTTTAATACCAATTTTTCCTTTTGATCGAAAAAGTTTTTCAAACGAACTCTAAAAATTATCCACGCAATTTCATCCTTGATCGACACGGCCAAATTTAATAGGGAAATTTAGGGTCATGTTGAGTAGATTAGACTCTGGGATCATAATATATATGCAGACGTCCAGCCAAGTATGCACCCGCAGTAGACCCTCCCTCCCCATATGGTAAGTTTTTTTTTTTTACTCTTTCATGAAATTCTACAGTGTAATCGGGCAATATAAATGACATGGTTGTGATTCATAGTGTTGTGCAATATAAATGATAGTGTAGTCCATATGCTCTGTTCTATTCACATAAAGTATATTTAAAAATTTCATTTGGTACGTATTTTATGCATATATTGTTGTGTGGGTTTTTCCATGGTCGATACCTTCCTGATGTCAGTAAAGTCCTTCAACACTATTAGATTCATAATCCAACGTACAATATAATTTTAAAGTGATTGTACTATGCATTAGAGCGATTGCACTATACATAATGCAATCGCCCTATTAATAAAAAAAATTAATATTATTAAATAAAATTAAAATTACTCAATTATCCTTTTAATTAAAAAATTATACTCCCCCGTCCCAAATCAATTTGCACACTTTTTATTTTGGGTTGTCCCAAACCAATTTGCACACTACTTAAAAGGGAAACATCGATTTTCGTGCACACTCACAAAACTTTCCACACACTTATCCATACACTACTACTTTATTTAAAAAATATATTTTTCTTAAACCGTGTGTCATCCCAAGGGTGCAAATTCCCCTGGACGGAGGGAGTAAAATCTTATCTTTTTTTTAAATCAAATTAAAACCAATTTCTTAAAACATTCATTCACTCCAATACCCACCAACATACGAACCCTAATTCCCAAATTCACACACCCGTATTCTCCACCATCATCGTCACCAACCCAAGCTCTACCGCAATTTCAGTGTATCACCACGGACGAGTGAATTTTCAATCTTTCCCCATCATTTGATAGCACGGGCTGTTAAGGTTTGCGCGGCAATTCCATTTTCAATCGACAAGATCAAAGAGGAAGAAAGTGGCGATTTTGAAGATTACTTAGCGAAGATGGGGAGGTTTATCAGAAGAGTTTACGATCGGTGGAGTGTCAATGCTTGCCGTTGTTTCTGCCTTAGCTTTTCTCTTGAGCAACTCTCTAGCCATTGAGGTTTTCTTTCAATTCTCGTTTGAATTATATTTAATTTTTTAGGGCTAATTATTAGCATTTATGTTAGGTTTCTGAAAATTGGTCTGTTTATGACTGTGTTTATATACTATTGTGTGCCTATTTCAAGATTTTAGTATATGTAATTTGGCAATAAGTCTTATATGAATGGCTGGAGCCTTGTGTGTGTGGGTTTTGTTGCTTGAAATTGGAATTTCTATGTTGTTCTAACTTGGTTTCTGTTTGATAAAAGATTGAGAAATTTTAATTCTAAGGCATTTCATTCAGCTGAGCTCATTGTATCATTCTTTTATTCCCATAAGTAGATTATGCAGGTAGGTGTAGTTTCCTTTTCTGATCTATTTTTAGCTTAATGTAAATGGAGTTTAATAGTGCTTTACAATTTTTGTTTAGAGCTATGCAGGGTGAATCGGTTATCATCAAGCGTGTGTCCATGTTCCATAAAATATAAATAAAAACTGTTCATGCGATGTAGTAGATTGTTACCTATAGTCTTAATCCCGTGAAGGGACATCACATAATGGTTATAGGGCTGGCCATAAAATCCTGATAAAGAAGAGCTGACTCTGGGGGAGGCTTTTAAATACTAAGGCTGCTTGAAGGTAGTTCATTATATCTATGAATTTGATATACTTCAGTTTCGGTTTTCTAGTTCGTGTTATTGCTATCGTTATTGCATATGAAATAGTACTTTGTTTCCTAACCCACATCATCATTTCGACAGCTTCTGCTCAATTGTGGCTTTTTTGTGTTCTTGCTACACCTTCTATACTCTATATTCTTTAAAGGACTTGGTTACAAGGCTTCCCTCAGACTACCGAAATGGCTCGACGCCGCAATATGATGGAATTTTAGAAATTTATGTCGTGGGAAAACAATGTGTTGTGCATATGTAGTGCATCCAATATTCTTTATTTCGATGTCTCATTTACATGTAGCACGTGAGTTTCGACGATGGCGGTGCCGGTGGCAAAAACTGTCAAGGATGTTTCTCCTCATGAGTTCGCCAAAGCTTACTCATCTCACCTCAAGCACTCCAACAAGGTATATTCGAATTCGTTCTTCTTTTATAACGAATATATATATATATATATATAGAAGATGATTGCACATTATTTACTGAAAAATATGCTTAGAATTATTGATAAGGTACCACTTCCCGAAGTGAAGGGTTAAGGAAGAAATGTAGATGCAGGCGCAATTTAATTATTGGCAAATAAGGTATAGGAACAAGTTAAAATTAATTTAGCATTTCGTACCAAAATGTTGGATCGTATTAGCCTATGCTTCATTGATGTTAAGAATTATTTCTATTGAAGATCAGTAATCAGAATACATAATAAGAATGGGTATCGATTTGTTCAATCTTGTTTGAGATGAGTAATTATTATAGCGTAATTTTGTTGATAAAATCATGAATTAGACTGTGTTTAATGTGGCCTAGCATTCCAAAAATGTTTCATATGCTGGGGCATATCAACTTGTAATAGAATCTTGTTGATTGTGTGCAAGGCTTTTGATTTGTTATCTTTGATACGCCAATCAATTGTGACCAATCTATTTTGTTGGTGAAAAGCCTCATTTTTATCTTGGTGAAGAAACAAATGTAAAGCTCTACAAAATCAGAGATATTAAAAACAGGATTTTGACAAAAAATGTAATATATTATTGATGCTTATTTCTATGCTTTTTATACCCAAGTTGAATGTTTTATCATCCAAATGCTTCAGGTGGTGTTTAAAAGCATTTGCAAATGACAAGTCTAGGATTATCCTATCATGCATTCTCATAGTTAATATTTTGCGACAAATTGATGTGTTTTGCTGTTGATATCATGTCCTAAGTTTCTAACATCTTTCCCTTTCAAGAAAAAAGGTAAAGAGAAAAGAAATGGCTAAAAAAACTTTACTTTAAGCTCTTGTATCAGTGAAACTAAGTAACGAACCATTATGCTTGTGATGACATGGAACTAACAATTAGAGAAACAATGGTTCACAATTTGTGTTGTGTTGAGATCTAGCTTGCTATAACCGAAGCAATTCTGGAAGCGGAAGAGAATGATGATGAAGTCTCCATTTCTTCGGAAGAAGAACCTACACCAGTTCGCACCCTCAATCGCCCCAAACGAGAAGTTGAGCCTTCATCTGCCTAAAGGTTTATAGGGGCTGAACAGAGTAAAACAAGTAGAGAGAAGAACTGTGATTCTTTGAACTCTTTTTAAGTGTTTGTATAATCCATGTGTATGTTTTTAGTTATGTACGTTGGGAGGATAAAAAATACAGAAACGGTTTTATGGAAGTCAATAAAGATGTCCAGCAGTTGGTATAGAGAGGAGTAGATTTGATTTCTCTCGAATTCATACTTCCAAATTGAACTTATTTATGATCATATTCATATTTTGCTCTCTCAGAATGATTTCATTTCCAAAATAGATCATTTAAAAGTTGTTTGCTCATGTGCACAAGTATGGAAAGATATGGCCAGCTTTCAATATAAATTTAAACCATTTTAATTCGTCCCCCGTGATGTTTTGCTATACATGGACAGCTTAAATAAGGTACAACTAATCATATGGAATACAATTCAGGTCAGAATATAAGATCATAGAACTTGAACCTGAACGAAGCTCTCAGTTCTGGCAATCTGGGCACAAACTCTCATTAACATACCTTCATGGAACAACTACATTCAGTGAGCTTTTGATATCTTTAGTTCTCACTACAACAAAAAAGCTTTCCAGACACTGAAAAGTGTCCCGATTTGTACTTTGTTGGGGCACATATAATTTTAGAGGCACTTATTACATGTGCCTCAAGGTGTAGTGTCCCTAAAGAATTAGGGGCATTTTTTAAGTGCCTCTATACCAATGGCTCTCTAGACATATATATATGCCCCAAGTTTTATTTTTTGAGGCACATGTGAATGCCCTTTAAAAGGCTTTGAATTCTAATGATAAGTATATTAGGACACTTATTTGTGTCTTTAAATGAAATATATAGACACTTATTTATGTCATTATATTAACATTGAGGCACATAATGTGTACCATTAAAATTTTGTATGCCCCTAAATTATAGTCATAAGGCACTTATGTATACATAAAAATGCTTATGTGTGCCTTAAAATGAAAGATAGGGGCACTTATATATGTATAAGAACATTAATTTATGCCCTAATATGAAATATTAGGTCATTCATATATATATAAGAACACTTACTTTTGCCTTAATACAAAATATTGGGGCACTTACGCATGTGTAAAGACACATTCTTTTGTCTTAATATAAAATATTGGGGCACTTATATGTATATAAGAACACTCAAATGAAATATTAGGATACTTATGTGTCTTCAAATAAAATTTTAGGTCATTTATTTGTGTTTTTAAAAGAAATATCGGGACACATTATGCATTCCTAAATTAAATATCAAGGGGCACTTAAATGTGTTTCAAAGTGATATCTTAAGGCATTTTTTTGTGCATTTAAATTAAATTGGAGACACTTTTATGTGTAGTATAAAAAAATTTGTGCCCCCAAAATTTAAATCAAGGCACTTATATATACCTTGTATGCTAGATCAATGTGTCTCTATTATGAAAAATACAACTAGATTCAAGTATTTCTTAATAATATCATTCATATAAAAAATCATAAACAATTTATGTCAAATAAAAAGGTACTATAAAATTTATAATATCATATAATAACGAAATATCAAGCAATTCAAACTAGATGTAAAACTCATCTCTTATCAATTATGTCCAAACCACACAAAAACAACTAAAGAGATGTATATTGTTGTTCCACAAAATACGGAAAAAAAAACCCACTTAAATTGTGAAGATCCTTTGTTCTTGTTCCACAAATTTTCCATCAATTTTCATTATCGTCCAAGACAATCTGCACATTAAATAGAGACAAAATAAATATTATAAATCAACAAGTTAACTAAAAATATAGATATCTTCAATAACAATGCTTCGATACACAAATGAAACTTAATTTTTTTTTTTATTATTGGTGGTTTACTAAAAATCTATCATGTACATAGACCTTAAATCTCTAACCACATCCTTAGTTTGAAAACTCAAATTATTCTACTGAAACAAATTTATACACTTATGTACTAAACTAAAAAAAGACAAGCCAATTAAGACAAAGAAAGGTAAATACTTTCATATTTCAAATATTTTGAGCACAAATATTAATTAAAATGGTGATTAAAGTTTAAATACATCACTAATTGAATGTATATTTTGAGCACAAATATTAATTAAAATGGTGATTCAAGTTTAACTACATCACTAATTGAATGTATATAAGACAATATTTCTAATGAGTCTGACAATAGAGAAAATCCAGAAAGCTAGCAAATTTAGAGGAATATCCATCTTCACCACACACAACAGCATAGATCACCAAGAATCTCAAACACAAGACAAAATGAAAGAAAGAACATTTGAATTACTCAGATGACAGAAAATGTGTATAACTAAACTGAATAATACCTGGTTAGCAAACCCCCAAAAGAGAACAAAGGTAACTACACTTCCCCAAAGTTCAGCCATGACATAAAACAAACAGAAACTCCATATTCTCAAAATGGCAAGTGGGCCAAGAAACCTCGGGCCGAGAATGTTCAAAAGGTTGTCAGCAAGAGCTGTGGGGTGGAAATAATTTCCAAGAGGGTACAAAAAAAACTAAATGCACTAAAAAAGGCTATAAATGGAAGTATAACAGAGTAAAACAGAGCCTCTTTGGACAACACATCGGCCAATTTTGAGTACAAGAGCATAAACCCTACAGCCATTGGTAAGTTCACCCATGTTTTCAAGAAAGGTATGATTTCAGCACTTGACCCTTTTGTTGTCACCACTAAGACATCCTTGGTATCTCTTAGGATTGTGTAATTAAATAAAATACAGAAGAACACTGATTCTATGTCAATTTGCATCCCAAAAGTATTAAGGACTTATTTTACAAAGCATACGGAATTGGTGTATGAAAAAAAGAGGTATGCAGATTCTAAGGAAAATATTATTTCCCTACAGTCAGGTGAATAAGAAAGCACAAAATCAATTTCTAGAGTCAAAATTTATGTAATACATATATTTCCATTTGTTTGCTCTGTCTATCACTTTAACTAGCTTCTCCAAAAATGAAGTATTCTTTTTTCTAAATCAGAAAGCTTCCTAAGAAGTACATTTTAGAATTGTAATATATTTAAAAGATCAAGCATGCATGTCTACGAAGTGCCAACTCAATCTGTGTATCAGAATTTTGTTTTTGATTTTAAAAAGCCATGCAGTTAGCTATATATCAAAAAAGTAAACTGTTGCAGGAGACTAAACAATCTGTTAAATTTTGAGGGTGGAGTTTGGTACCATTCCTTTTGTATGATATGTTGCTACCATATATATGATCTCAAAGATGTTACATTTATTTCTGAAAGCTACATTGATCTGATAAACAAACAGAGAAGTAGCTTTCAAAATTTGAAGGTGACTATATTTCAAAGTTCAGTATCCTACTTTTTTATTAACAATATATTTTTTTGGGGATTAAATTTTGTGTTGCTGGAAAATGAATATATGATGGTCCTATATGTTCCTCGTAACTAAACAATTCAATTCGTGCTTGCTCCTCATCTATGTAATTTATTGTTATTATTATCATCATTTATTAATTTAGGAATAGGAGGATTGGGTAGAGAGAGTTGTAGTAATTGAATAGATGAATATGAAAGAAGAGATCAATTAATGGAGACGCGTGTTTCTTGGAACTAATTAAGCTGAAAAACAAATAGTGTCTTTCACAAGCTGTGTTACGTGAGCAGTGAGCTAAGCTAACAAGCACATGCACGCATTGATAGTTTACTTAGTTGAGCTACACTAGGAAGTATGATCTCTATTACAGGTGGTTGATAGTTTACCTGACAGATCAGATCGTCAACCAAAGTTAGAATTGTTGATGTAACAGCCTTTGTGATCACAGAGTGCTTAGCAAGAAGAGACAAATACCTGCACAGAAATTTATGTTAAGACGAATATAAAATAACTGAACTTTAGTATTGTCAAGAATGTAAGGGCATCAGATTTTAAGTATTGTCACGCATCAGATTTTAAGTATTGTCAAGAATGTAAGGTCATCAGCAATCCCCAGTTCTGCTGAGCATGAGATTTTAAGTATTGTCACGCATCATAAATGGAAGATATCCAAGACCTAGTGTGTCCTAATGCCCAATCTTCCCACACAAGAAATCTCATCAAGGACCGAACCCTTAAAGGGGTATAAAATCCCAATTATTTATCTCGACACACAATACACCAGAAATATCACAAAATGTAATGAAATTTAACTGAGAATCATAATACCACCTTCTTAAGATTTCATCATCAGAAACAAAATCGACTTCCAAAATCATCAACTGAATTCATCTTCCATGTTTCAAACTCAGAAACAATCAGATTCTACCACTTCTCTTTGTAAAGAAGTAGCAGCATTCAAAAGAGTGAAAGCAATTTACAATGCTATGGATTAAGCAAAGGTATTGTTTCAATTGAGAAGAATCCTAAAGCTCTGCTTTTTTTGAACAAAAGTGAAAATTTCATTAAAGAGACAGAGAAGCATAAGAACCCTTGCTGCTTTGCTTATTTGCAATCCTAATAGAATATTGTCTCGCACAAGTAATCACATGAGTACTTGAGTAGGGGAAAAAGTGCTTTAATATAAACATTTTTCTGGCTGAGAAAATGGACTAGAATGAGTGCAAGGAATTCTCCAGATGGTATTTACGTATGACAATGCCCGAAACTCCTAAGCGTAACTTTAACAGTGCACTTCTTTAGATGCCCTTACTATTATTCTATATACTTAGTTATGCAGTAAAAAAGAAATGGAAAGAGTGATCATTTATTCATGCTTTTCGGTTTTACATTATGGCGACTGAATTCTACTGAAGCATCCTTCAGATCCTTACTAATATTACTGTTGTGTATAACAGTTTATAATTAAGTATGAATGGACGTAGTCGATTAACCTACCAACCAATTTATCTAGCAACAGTAGTTTATATCTACATTAACATCTAGGGGAGCTGAAGTGAACTGGCAATCAGCCTTTGATCTCATATAGTCAGCATTAGAATAAGCTATGATCTTTAGGTGTTTATTTTTCTTAAATAATAACCTTTTCTTCTTGAGTTCTCTTGATGTATTAACAATCCTAATAGCAGCATCCTATTGCACTTGTTATGGCTTGTCATAAATCGATGGTCCATTACAAAGTAGTAAATACCCTAGCTTTGTCTAAACCCTTAGGTCATCAAAGTTGCTTCATGATCACACATTAGGTTTGTGGCATTCAAGTTTTACAAAGAAGAAGCAGATTTTTGAACAAAAGGCAGGTTGAATAGCTGAAGAAAATCTTGAATTATTTGCATTAGATTAGCAACTAATCAAACAACTAAAGAACAGAACATTACCAGATTCAATTTATATGATTCCACCAAAACACAATCGTTTCTGAATCTTCACGACCTTAAGTGTCGTCCGAGGCCCAATCCCTTAAAGCTTGTCAATGCTCTTAATCACTGCGGGATTAACTCTACCAATATCCTCTTAGACTTACAATTGCTGCTTCATTATCACCTTCACTTTCTGATCCATAATCAGCTCTTCAAATTCAAAAGAAATTAATATTAAGGGAATAAACAATTTTGAAATGATAAATTTCTTTTTTTATTATACTTATTGTTCATTAAAAGATAACATCATATCAATTATTAAAAAATCTAATACTGGAACTCATTCCATGATTTTAAAACTAGATTCCAATCCCTGGTCCTTGAAATTGAAGTAAAATTCAACATTCCAGATCATTTTTCCTCACTTCGAATTAAGTTGGAATGAGCAGGATAACCTACAATAGTTTATTCACATTTATGCAATAATAATCATTCTACATACAACTTAGACTTGATCACTTTTAATATATTACTGTGAAAATGCATGATGCTAAACCACTATGCAATGCATGTGCCACCATCTAGTATTAAGACAATGAACCAGAACAGTTTACGTCAGCATATATAGAACAATTTAGCAGGTACAAGCATGAACATGCCCCAATAATAGTAATACTAACTATTAGACATACACATGAATTTTATTGCAACAATATCACTATATTTGAAATGTATCTTAATTGAAATAATTGTTATGCATATCAGACTTTGCTAATTAACAAAGCAGCATATCACAAATTGGATCCAAGTTTGAAAATTCCAGTTTCATATAAATTGGAATTCAATATTTTGACATCTCAAGAGCCAAGTAATTTTTCTTCAATTTCAATGTCCAAACATATAGTGAATGTTATGCCCATCCCATACCAAACAATAATTAAAAAAATTATATTTATGCACCACATTCAAGTAAGAACCATACCTTTATAAAACTTTTATGAAGAGTGAGAGCTTGCCTTCTTCAGTTCCTACAGATACAAACCTTTTCTTTATCAATTCAAAAACAGAGTTTCTGTTTACGTTAGGGGAGTACCTTGTTTAAGTTTAGGAATAAACAAGGTACTCTTCACCAAACAAATTTCTGGACAACAAATTTTGCATTCCCCTCGCCCGCAAAAAATAACAGTAAAATTTCAACAGAATGCCCTATTGTTAACTGGTATCAGAATGCACTATTGTTAACAGGAAAATCATCGATTGCAGGAAGTTTTGTCGTAAAAGGGGAAGCTCTATTTTGCCCCTTCCTTGAAGAAGATGTGGCGACATAAGAATCGTCCCTCAATCAAATTTCGTAAAGAAAAACTCACTATCAAATAGAACCTCACCGATTTTAGGATGCTATTTCACCGAAAAAATGGAAGATATTATTTATCCTTCCCTTGAAGAAGATGCGGCACCCTAAGAATCGATCCTCAATCGTAGGCTCCGTAAACTTGTTACCTCATCAACATTGTGGAGAAAAGGTGAGGATGTATAGTAGGTGCAAGCTGAATCTACATTGCAAACTACTACTATTAAACTGGAATCGAAAATACTATTGAATTTAATCAGAAACAAACTACTATTAAATTGGAATCGAAAATACTATTGAATTTAATAGAACAAGGCTCACTATCAAAGAGGAACTCACCGATTGTACGATGCTAATTCACCAGAAAAAGAGAAGCTCTATTTTGCCCTTCCATTGAAGAAGATACGATGCTGTAAGAATTGATCCTCAATCGAATTCAGTAAAGGAGAACTCATTATTAAAGAGAAACTCACCGATTATAGGATGTTGTTTTGCCGAAATAAGAAAAGCTACATTTTGCCCTTTCCTTGAAGAAGATATGGTGTCGTAAGAATTGATCCTCAATCGTAGGCTCCGATGAACTTGCTAAGGGCATCGATATCGTGGAGGGAAGATGAGTATGTAGAATGGACGGCAGTGAGAGAAAGAGAAAATACTAACCCTATACCGCCAATTCCCCCAAACAGTGAGAGAAAGAGAAACTTTTTACCCTAACTTCTATTTACTCGGAAAAAAAAAATACAATATCGCCAATTTTAATTGGAGGAATGTATAAGTGTCCCTAAATTATTATGATTAAAGAGCCAATTTAATTAAGTGTCCCAAACTAATTTCTTAGAGACATTTATTAAAATATGCCTTAAAATTAGTGTCGCAAAATCTTATTTTTGTTGTAGTTAATCTAACAACTTTCGGTTCTTAAGAATCCAGTTTTGATAAAAATCATTGTGCTACATTTTTTCATCTCCACACTGGTTTCAATGGGTTTCGATAGGAACTTAGCAAGACAAGCACTCATACATGCTAGGAACGACGTTAATGCTGCCAACAATATTCTCCTTGAGTCGCAAGCACATTGAGCACCCGTCATTATGGAATGTCCTCCTTGAGTCACACGCATATTGAGCACCCGTTCCTACGTTAATGCTACCAACAATATCCTCCTTGAGTCGCAAGCACATTGAGCACCCGTCATTATGGAATATCCTCCTTAAGTCGCAAGCATCTTGAGCACCCGTCATCATGGTGTTGGATATTGGTATTCGCTTTTGAAATAAAAATGCAATTCCATTGAAGGCAGCAATGAATATCATGTTGCTTTCGGAAGAGAGGTTGTTCACTGTTGAAAGAATCATTACCCCTAAAGCATTATTATTACTGTTTTTATTATTCTTATTATCAGGACTCTCTTCGGCTTTTGGAACTGTTACTTTAAAAGGGATCTTGAAATATCTGTAAACTTGAGGCTATGTACAGTGAGACTCCGTAGGATGCTTAAGTAATGAATTTTCATATATGCAGAATCTTTTAACTCATTTCTGGGTCTTATTTGTTAGTCCGCGTTTCAATTTTCTTCAGTAAACTTTTATGTTTTTTTCTAAAAAGATGCTTTCTTTAAAGATTATGCTTCTAAAAGAAATGAGTAATTTTTAATTGCTACATATGTTGATAGAATTTACTAATCGGTGTTCGTTTATGTGGCTTTATATCGGATTAATCCTATCAAACAATAATCTTATGAATTAATGTTCTTGGATAATATAGAGAGAGAAAGTGAGAGCTTAGAGAGAAAGTAAATGTAGGATTGTATTAGAATTGTCTAATAGTTACAAGAGAGGTCTTATTTATAGGTGTGCGAGTGTGAGGCGGCACCTTACGAGCCTATTTGGCTTCCGGTGTTGACGAAGGTTCCTCACCTTCGCCTTAGTCCCTCACAACGCTTCCTATGTTGTGCCTCGTTCTACTACATTGTCTTAGACTAGATGAGCCTCATTAAAAACCTCGCTGTAAACCACCTTTGTGGATAAACCGGACGGAGGGAAAAATAGCGCAACCATCGGGGTCCTACAGGCTACGAGGCGAGCTCGTGGGCGAGCTCGAAGGCGAGCTCTGGTGCCTTGCGTGGCTTCTGGGTGCTGCGTGATGACAGACCTTGGCGAGGTCTTCACGGGGCAGAGGCGAGCTCCTTGGGCGAGCTGCCCCCATGTGGGCGAGCTCCCTCGCGAGCTCCCCTTCCTTGACCTGATTCAGCCATTGGGTTACGGACCTTCGTGGACCTGGGCGAGCTCTGGCGACCTGTTAAGCCTTCATGATTATCCTAAGCCAATTATATTAGTTCGCCATGTCAACATTTGCCCCCCAGCTCGTGTGCATCATGACTTCGTCCAATGTGCGGGCGAGCTGGAGAACTCGGGCCCCTGGCGAACTACCCTGGGGCGAGTGCCGAGCTAGCCGGCGAGCTCTGCCATGGCGGTTGCCTCGGCCGACGTGGTGCGAGAATCCAGGCATCGTGCACGCCTCTTTAGGTGTGGTTTCCCGCGCCCATCATGGTAACTTTTCAAATTCTTTGCAAAGAGGCCCCCATGCTTTCCAAAAACTACACCTCACCCCGACGTCTATAAATAGGGGAAGGTGAGTTCATTTCTCACTTTTCCACTTTCGAGTTTTCAGAGTAACTTCCGGCGAACGACACCCGTGCATCCGACGAAGTTTCCGGCGTTCCTCAAGGTAGAAAACTCGTTTCTTCTTCTTTTCATCTTTCTTTTTCCCGATTCCTTTGAGCTTTTCGGAAATTTTGGACGTTTCTGGAGGCTTTTGGACTTCTCTAAACGATACCGTACCGTGACTCCGGAAACTAGACCATTGGACAAATTTTTGAATATTCCAAACTCTGCACTGACCATGTCGACCCACGAATCGAGTGGGACCCCCTCTAACCGTAATCCCGAGAAGCAACTGATGATTGAGAACGAGCCCCCTCCTCCGATCTCGTATGTGGAGATTGGCTCCAGTTCCGAGGTGACCTCGGTAGCTCGCCAGGTCTCCAGCGAGCTACCCAGCGAGGTACGCCCTGACTCGGAGGAAGGGGCCTCCAGTGCCGTGTACCGCGAGGTATGGGAGGAAGGTGACGAGGTCGCCCACGAGGAAAGAGTTTCCAGTGGCAATGAAGAGCCCGTGGAGGCTGGTGAGGACATCGCCGAGGTCGGCGAGGAGGTCGCTGAGGCCGGCGGCGAGGTCGCCAACGAAGACGAGGGAGGAGGCGACCTAGAAGAAGTTACGCTCGAATGGTTCTGGTCTATCGGCTTCCCGGAGCCCCAGTTGGTCGAGCACCAGGTCCCTGCCGAGGTCGTTCATCCCTTCGACTGGGACGAATATGTCGCCGAGTACGCGACGAGCTTTCCTTGTCCGGACCGAGCACTCCCTGCCGACTTAGAGGAGGTCACCCCATCTGATTACAAGGCCGGCGAGGTGGTGAGCCTCATCGACGAGTGTGACCTTCCCATTATACGTAGGAAGTATCGCATCCCGCTCGATATCTTCATGTATGCCCAAGTGAAGAATGAGCGGGCCGACGTGCCTCCCGAAGGATTGACTGCCATCAATGTCGATGTACTTAGGGCCGGGCTCACATTGCCATTGCACCCGATCATCGGCCAATTTCTCACCGATAATAACTTGGCCATCACCCAGCTCACCCCAAATGCATGGAGCAACCTCCTCGCCGCCTTATCCGCCTTTGGGTTGGAGGGTTATGAGAATGGGACGACCTCAGCGGACCTGGGCGAGCTCTTCGGCGTGACCAAGCGGGCGAATGATGGCGCTGAGTACTATTACCTGAAAGCTCGCCCGGGGGAGAAATTTCTTGGGGTCCTGCCGAATAAAGTCCGTGACTGGAAGGAGCAGTTCTTCTTCATAGGTGGAGACTGGCGAGCTTCCAGCACGTATCATGGGCGAGGTGACCGTATTCCCACTCCGGAGGGATACGGGGAAGCTAGCAGTAGGTCGCTTGATTCGGTGTGCGTGGGTTGAATTAGATTTACTAATCTAATTTTCTTTCTCTTTGCAGTTCCAAAGCGCCACAAGTCCAGTCGGGGCAAGCAAAAGATATCGGTCGAATTCGACGTGGTGCGGGCTGTTTGCTTCTTGAGTAGCGAGAAGGATAGAGAGATCGCCCATCTGTGCAAGCACCATTGCTTGAGACTCGCTGGGCTCCTCACTTTGCCACACCACCTCGATATCTACGGTCTCGAGCTCCCAGGTTTATAACTCTTCGGAGTTCGCCTATAAGGGGGGAGGGGGGGAGTTCGCCTAATATGCTAACATTTTCCATTTTCGTGCAAGTGGTAGCTTCGTCGCTTTTCTCATTTCCAAGATCCCCGAGGCTTACCAAATCCTCAAATGCCGCCTCGAGATGGGTCCACCTCGCCCTAATAGGCTTGCCCCGCCTTCGGTGCTCGCACTGGATGCGAGCAAGAAAGCGGAGCTCGCCTCGAAGAAGGGTGAAGTTGGGGGATCGGGAGCCCAAAAGGACCAATCTAAGGCCCCCGTGAAAACTAAGGCTGCTAAGGTCGCACGAGGCGGCAAAGGAGGAAGGCGAGGTGGGGCCTCTCCTGGGCGAACTACCCCTCAATCCAAAAGGGATCTCCAACTAGACGATGGATCCCGGGTCGGCGACGAGGACCCCCAGAGACGTAAGAGGACCAGGTATGCTGGGCTGCGTGATGAGGACTCGGACCAGGCCGACCGCACCTCGGCGAGGTCAGGGCAGGGCGGATCCATTCAATCAACTGCTCCGATCGATACTGCACCCATCCGGAGCTCGCTGCCTTCCCTATCTCCTTTCGGGGTGCGAGCCAATGACGACACGTTTTTGGGCTGGGACCCTGAGCGAGTTCAGTAAGTACCTCGACATCCTAGCTTCTATTTTATTATTTCCATTTTTCTAACGTTTTGTAACTGTTCCGACTTCGTAGCTACGGACCCATCGCTCACCCGAACCGCCACGAGGCTTTGCATGCCTTCGAGCGATCTTGCTCGTTGACGTCGATGCGGAGCCTTCATCTGGGCCTAGTCCGGAACACCGTGAGTGAGACACCGAGGCATTGGATGGTTCCTCAGGTGGCGACGATCAACAGTCAGGACTTGAAGGAGAACCTCCTCCTCTCGGCTCACTATGCAAGCGGGCTATTGCTCGCCAATCAGAAGACCTTGGAGCAGGCTGCCGAGCTGGAGGCAGGTCGCGCTGAGAAGAACAAGAGGATGCTCGCCCTGGCGGAGTCCGTCGATGAGGCCAAGAAGTGGGCAAAGCTCGCCGAGGAGAAAGCCGCTGCTTCCCTGGTTGCCGAGCAGAGCGCCTTACAGCAGCTCGAAGATCTCCAGCGCAAGCTCGCCGGACTGGAGAAAGAGACGGAGGCCAAGATTAAGGCCAAGGAGGAAGAGCTCGTTGAGCAGCTCGCCCGCGAGGTTGGTCAACACACTGTGACCAAAAGGGAGCAGGAGCTTCAGCGAGGCCTGGCTAAAAGGGCCGATGAGGAGTGCTCGAAGATGAAGGACGAGCTCTCGGCAAAGGTGAGCGAGGTTGCCAAGCTCCGTCATAATGCCTCCACCTTGGGGGCCGAGGCCTCGGATAAGAGCTTCGTGCAATTCTATGCCGAAGTTCTGTGGACTTTGTGGTGGGCCCGAGCCCACAAAGATGACGAAGTTGAAGCCGTGGTGGGCGACTTCAAAGCTTGCCTGGACCGGGTGCCCTTTCCTGATGGCACCGAGCTGGACATCGGTGACCTTCCAGAGCTCGGCATCCCTCTCGACTTTGTGCCGGCATGCTTCCAAATTATCAAGACCATCGCCGTGCCGGAGTTGAATGTTGGCGAGGAGGGGGTCACCAACGAGGAGGAGAGGACCCCGCCTACAATGGAGCAGCTCCAGGCCGCCTGTGGGGATGCCATGCTGAATATTGGAGATCTCGACACAAGCGGGCTCACAGGCAACATCACCTCGGAGGTTGAGCTCGCCCTGCCAACTGACCCTGCCGAGGTCCCCGCCGCTCCTGAGACTTAGGTCACCGGGTTGCGGAGCTCGCCCAGAAGGAGCTCCGTTTTGTAGCTTTTTTATTTTTACTAAGTAGTCGCAGCTTGCCGGGCTCATGTATAGCTCGCCCAGAAGGAGCTTTTTGCAGTTCAAAGGTGGCTAGCTGGTCGGCCTTTGTGGCCAGCAACATTACTCATACTTAGGATTTTTTCAGGCATCATTTTTGGCTTGAAAATTTCCAAAGTATTTTTGAATGAAATCCGAGCATCTTCTGTTTCTGTCTAACTCTTTCTACTTCTGTTTTTGCATTTTACGTTATAATTTTCCTTGGCTCGTTTTTATTTATTTTTCGGGTACTCAACTGTTTGTCTTATTCTACTTTGAGAAGCGAATCGTTCGTTTTACGTCACTTACGACTACGAATTGTACCTCTATTTTAAGAGTACGTATTCTTCGTCTTACACCACTTAAAGCCGCAAATCGCTCGTCTTAAGCCACTTAGGGTAGCGAGTCGTACTTCATTTAATTCATGTTGGGCAGTTGGGTTTCATGAACCTTGCCTTAGACATTTTTTGTCTTCTTCACGAATTTTTCTAACTTGTGGCAGTAGGTGCTTAGCAACCCTTTAAGAAGGGTACCTTCGCGACTTTGGGCACTTTGGCCTTTGCCTTTGAGCCATTCAATTACAACGTTTGGGACCTTGGTCCTTGCGCATTACGGATTTTTGAGTACTTGGGCGAGCTTCTTTGGGCAGTGGGCAACCTGAGGTAGCTCGTAGGGATGGCGAGCTACGCAGGTCCAAACACTTGGGAATTTTTCTGGTTTCATAAATTTCACAAACTTCTCATAGCAATGTAATTTACATCGGTTGCTATCAATATTTCTATGCGAACCTTCGACTAGTCTATTATAGGATTCTAGTCTATTGATATAACTTTTTTAGATGCGCCGCACTCCAGGTATATGATGAGGCTTTTCCTTCTGCGTCTTCGAGGTCATAAGTACCATTTGGCCAGGCTGCGGTGACCCGGAATGGTCCTTCCCAGTTTGACCCGAATACGCCTGGTGGGGCCATCAATTTCTTTTTCAACACCAGGTCTCCGACCTTGAATTTTCGGTCTCGGACCTGGAAGTTATAGTACTTTTCTACTCTGTGCTTGTAGGTAGCGTTCTTCATTTCTGACGAAGCTCTGGTCTCTTCGATTAGATCCTTTTCTACTGCCAAAGCTTCGTCGTTCTTTTCTTCGTCATATCCTACCACCTTCCATGTCTTGTTCTGGACTTCGACCGGGACTACGGCTTCAGTCCCAAAGGCTAGGGAAAATGGGGTCTCCCCGGTGCTGGCTCTATAGGAAGTCCTGTAAGACCACAGGACCTCCGGGAGTTCGTCTGCCTAGCTCCCTTTTTTTTCTTCGAGACGGAGCTTCAATATGTGTTTCAAAATTTTGTTCACTGCCTCGACCTGGCTGTTCGACTGTGGATGGTATGGAGTTGAGTAGTGCTTCTTAATGTTCCATGAACTGCAGAAGCCTCTCAACTTTTAACCATCGAACTGCCTTCCATTATCTGTGATGATCGATTATGGAAGTCCGAACATGCAGATCAGGTTCTTCCATATGAAGCCGATCATCCTCTCCTGAGTTATTGTTGTGAGAGCTTCGGCCTCAGCCCACTTAGTGTAGTAGTCCACTGCTACAACATCGAACTTTACACCGCCTCTACCAGGTGGAAACGGGCCGATCAAGTAGATACCCCATTTCCTGAAAGGCAATAGGTTGAAAACCGACTTCAGCTGGTTGGCTGGGGAGTGGATATTAGGTGCAAAAAGTTGACACTTTCGGCACCTCCGCGCGAAGAGTGGGCCAATAGTAGCCCTGCCTGATCGTCTTATATGCCAATGCTTGCCCCCAGCGTGACTCCCACAAATTCCTTTGTGGATTTCTTCTAACACCTCGGACCCCTGTTTTCTAGTTAAGCACTTGAGTAGGGGTAGAGAGAATCCACGTTTGTAGAGTTGGCCATCCAGCAGCGTATATCTGGTAGCTTGCTTTACTAGCCGGCTAGCTTCCTAGGTGTCTACGGGGGTTTTTCCGTCTTTTAAATATTTTTGGATTGGAGTGCACCAATCTTCACCATCTTCACTGTCCTTCTGCCCCCCACTCGAGGTTTGATTTACTTTGTAATCGGACGTCGAGGGGTTTTTCAGTGTGGTGATTACGACCTCTGTGAATTCAGCTTCGCCATTGCTGGTAGCTAGCCGGGTTAGCGCATCTGCCTGGGTATTTTCTAGTCACGGTATCTGATTGATGTAGACTTGCTTGAACATCGAGATCAGGTGCACGGCTATATTTTGGTAGGTCATCATCTGCTGGTCTTTTGCCTCATATTCCCCCCGGACTTGGGATATTATTAGCTGGGAATCTCCAAAAACTTGAAGATTGGTTGCCCCCACAGCTAATGATAGTCTAAGTCCAGCTATCAACGCTTCATACTCCGCTTCGTTGTTGGTTGCTCGAAAGTCAAACCGGATTGCGGAGGTGAAGACTTGTCTGTCCGGGCTGATCAGGACCACGCCGGTGCCCGCTGCTACGCTGGTCGATGACCCGTCCACGTAGAGATGCCACGGAGCTATACGACCCCTCGTCGGATCTTGTGGGAAAGTTAGCTCGACTATGAAGTTGGCGAGCACTTGTCCCTTGATCGCTGTTCGGGGTGCGTAGGTTATACCGTATTGGCTAATCTCTAGTGACCATTTCAGCAGACGTCCAGCGGTGTCCGGCCGTTGTAGTATTTGCCTAAGTGGAAATGTTGTCAACACCTCCACCGGGTGGTCGAAGAAGTAGGGCCTCAATTTTCTAACACTCATCACCAGTGCATAGGCTAGCTTCTCCGTCGGGGTATACCGCAACTCAGCTTTGTGTAAGACTTGGCTTACGTAGTACACTGGTAGGTGTGTTTTCGCCTCTTCTCGGACCAGGACGGAGCTAATGGCCACCTCCGACGCAGCTAGGTACAAGTATAGCTTTTCACCAGGTATTGGCTTTGACAGGACCTGCGTATCCGCCAGGTATGCTTTAATATCCTCGAAGGCTCGTTGGCATTCGCTGGTCCATACAAAGTGATTTTTGAGGTGGAGCTTGTTAGCTTTGGCCGCCTCTTTGTACCTCCGTGTGTTTGCTTTGATTGCCTCGAAAAATGGGCGATTTCGATCGCCGGACCTCGAGATGAATCTGTTCAGAGCTGCCATACATCCGGGCAACCTCTGAATTTTCTGCACAGAGTCGGGGATGCCCATCTCGATTATGCATTGGACCTGCGTCGGGTTGACCTCTATACCCCGCTGGCTCACCAGGTGCTCCAGGAACTTTCCAGAGTTTACGCCGAAACTGGTCTTTTTGGGGTTCAGCTTCATGTTGTAGTGGCGCAGTATGTCGAAGGTCTGTTTTAGGTGGTCCAGGTGGTTCTCCTTTCTCAGGTTCTTGACAACTATGTCATCTACGTACACCTCCATGGATTCGCCAATGTGTTGGTCGAACATCTTATTCACCAACCTTTGGTAGGTGGCTCCAGCGTTGATAAGTCCGAATGGCATCCTTTCCCAGCAATACATGTTCTTGTTGGTGTAGAACGCCGTGTGTTCCTGGTCGTCTGGGTGCAAAGCTATCTGGTGATAGCCCGCAAAAGCGTCCATGAATGTCATCATCTCATGGCTTGCGGTGCTATCTACCAGCTGATCAATGTGAGGTAGTGGGAAGTTGTCCTTCGGGCATGATTTTTTTAGGTCCGTAAAGTCGATGCAGAGTCTCCACGTCCCGTTGTGTTTTTTTACCAGGACAGGGTTTGCGACCCACTGCGGACACAAAGCCTCCTTGATCAGTTTGTTGTCCAGCAACTTCCCCACCTCAACGGTTAGAGTCGCGTATTTGTCTGGTCCATACTTCCTTCATTTTTGACGGACGGGTCTCCTCATCGGATCTATGTTAAGTCTGTGGCAGACATGCTCCAGCGGGATCCCCGTCATGTCTTTGTGGGACCAGGCAAACACGTCTAAGTTGGACATCAAGAACAGCTCCATCCTCGACCGGTACGGTTCAGGTAACTCAGAACCAATGAAAAGTTCTAAGTCCCTTTCCGGGTCCACCGGGAGTGCCGTTAGTTCCTCCATGGGGGTGGCTTTTCTCTTTTGACTTTTCCACCTCGGGTCGTTGATGAACTCGTCCCACTCCTCCTGTGACATCTGCGCAGGTTCGTGGCCTATGCGCGGTTCGAGGTCATTGGGTTGGCTTTCAACTTGGGCAGGTTCATCAACTGTCAGTACCTCCGGTGGTTTGTTAACTTGGGATGGTGCGGTGACCTGGGGAGTTGGGTCAAGGTCCATTGGCATTGGTTCTTGACCTCCCGCAGGTCCCCCATCTTGGCCCTCATCAACCACCTCCATGGGAGCAGGTTGTTGTTCTTGCGCAGGTCCCAACACTTGGTTGTTTTGGACCTCCTCCAATCCCTCCATAGGCGTTGGTTGTGCATCTTGCACAGGTCCCGAGACTTGTTCAATTTCCAGCAGATCATCTACCTCCATCATCTCAGTTTCGACCGAGATGACGTCTAGGATGTTTAGCTCGTCTACTGGAATTCGCACATCTTCTTCAAGTATCTGGACCTGCGTTACAAACTTTTTAGCCCGGCCATCTTTAATTTGGAGTAAACACTCTCGGGCTTTTTTCTGGTCGCCTTTTATAGTTCCGGCACCTTTCGGAGTTGGGAATTTCAAACAGTAGTAGTAGGTCGAACACGCCACTTTAAATTCATTGATAAAGGGGCGGCCAAGGAACCCATTGTAGGAGGACTGCTGGTCGACAACTAGGAAATCTATGAGCCTAGTCAGTCTCCGCTCCGGGTCCTCGGCCGATACAAGTTGGACGCTCAACCTAATGCTACCTAGGGGGATGGTTACAGCTTCTCCGAACCCCACTATCCTAGCATTGCTAGGTTCCATGTACGACTCAAAATCACCTAAGGCATCTAAGGTGGATTTGAAGAGAATGTTGGTGAATGCGCCGGTGTCCACAAGTAGCCTGTGAACTCAGACATTCATTATGTTGGCGGTTATCACCAACGAGTCGTTGTGGGGCGTCAGTACCCCCTCCAGGTCCGGCGAGGAGAATGTTAGCTCATCAGTAAGCTGTGCGACGGACTTGGGGCCGGAGCTGCCTTCCTGGACCTGGTTCACGGCCCGAATTTCGGCCTTCCTCTTTCTCTTAGATATGGAGATCCCCCCATGCTGGAGACCTCCGGCAGCTCCAATCTCTTCCTTGAGAACTAGGAGTTTTCAGGTGGGCTCCATGTTTTGCTGAGGCTGGGGAGGTGCCCTCCGCCTGTTTTGGGGACCAGGTTGGTCCGCCTCCTCATCCTCATCATCGGAGGTGGCCCTCCTCTCGAACCTTGGCCTCTTAGCTGGGGCCTTCTTCACGAATTCCGCCAGCTTCCCCTCCTCATAGAATTTCCAGAGCTATTTGAGGAGGTCTCGGCACTCGCTGGTGAAGTGGCCGATGGCTTGGTGGTAGGCGCAGTATTTGTTGGGGTTGAGCTTCGTGCGGTCTTGGCGGATCCTTCTCGGCTCTTCCAGCATAGCCTTGCCTTTGACCGCAGTGAAGACTTGGTTGACGGAGACGGTCAGGACCTGGTTGAGCTTTTCTTTGAACTCGTCCCCATCGCCAAAGGCTTTCAAGTTCCGGGGAGCTTTGTAGGTGCCCCCGGACTTCTTCCCATACTGCCTCTTCTCCTCGGGGGCACCAACCTCTTTCAGTAGTGCCTCCTGCATAGCCACAAATACTCCCGCCTTGTGGCGGAATTCAGTATAAGTGTTTGGACATGCGAGGTGCATCTCCTTCCAGAGGTCGGTGCCCTTTCTGAGTCCGGCCATCGCAGCGACGACCTTCGTGTCCTCGCTCACCGGCTCGCCTTCCAGCAGTATTTTATCGAACCTCTCCAGGTACTGCTGGTCGGTCTCATTCTCGCCTTGGTGGATGTTGGCGAGTCGGTGCTTCTGGGTGAGGTAAGACCCGAACCAAGAGATGTGGGCCAGGAACTCCCGTGAGAGTTGGCTAAATGAGCAGATTGACCCTGGGGCAAGCGATGAGAACCAGCGGTGGGCTCGGTCCCCTAGGGTTAGCGGGAAGTTCCGGCACTGAGTGGAGTCGGTGGCACCGACCGAAATCATAAAGTCCGCGTACTTGGCCAGGTGGACTTTCGGGTCAGATTTGCCCTCTTACGCGGACATCACCGGGAATTGGATTTTCTTCTGTACCGGTGCGCGGAGGATGGCAGATGCCAACGGAGATGCGGGGAGTGTGGTGGCGTCAGGTCCGCCAGATTTGGCTGCTACTTGTGCTTGTAGCATCTCGATGGCCCTTTTCATCGAGGCCAGCTCATCATCGCGGGTCACCTCCGGTGGAGGTTGCTCGAAAGTCGTGCATCTCGTGGATACACGTCCCCGAGGTGCCTCACTCTGGGGTGACCTCTCTGTGATGGGCTGGAATTGACGTCCGCCATGGGGGCCCAACCTGTCGGTGGCGGGCCTCCTTAATCGGCCGTGGGCGAACCTGCGCTGTTGCAGATCCGAATCTCCGTGGGACGTGGCCGGGGCCGCCGTCCGCTCGTTCTCCCCGTACCTCGGCCCCAGACAGCCTTGGAGGACCTCCCTCCTCGTCGATTGGTGGGTGCCGGATGCCTCGGTGTAGGCCGAAGCTCGCCCAGTGGCTCTTCCACCACCTTGGCTTTTCCGGTCCGCTCCCGGTGCTGGCGAGCTTGAGCCGAGCTCGCCTCCTGTTCAGTGGGGAGAGTGATGTACTCCCCCCGGGTCTGGGTGCCCTGAGTGGGCCTTGCCTACTCCCTGATCTCGGCAGCTGGAGCTCGCCTGGGCATTAGGGCGAGCTCGTCATGTTGCCGCTGTTGCAACCTTTGCAAGGTTGCGATGGTGCGCTGGAGCTCGTCGGGGTTGATGGCCAGGTCCCTCAGAGCAGGGCTTAAATCCTCCTGGGTCACTATAACTCGCGGAGGTCGCGGAGCTGCGGTGTTCTTTTGGGGAGGTCGGCGTGAGGTCTCCACCATCTGGCGCGAGGTCTCCGCCTCGGCCTGGTCCTGGTCCTGGTCGCCCCCCTTCGACTTTCCGGCAGTTGCGGAGGTCTGTCCCTTAGCCATTTTCGGATTTTGGAGGGGGTAAGTTGCTGAAGGTCGCCGAGGTGGTGGTCTCCGGCCAGCTTGGGTGAAATTCGTCTGGGTTCTCGTCTAGCGTTGCGTGCAACGAATTATCCAAAATTCAGTTTATTCGAGTACACGCGTGCGTTTAAGAACTTTTTCCGGGCAGAATTCAAGAAATCCGGAAGTTTGGATTTTTGTCCGGAAATCTGGGTTTTCGTTCGAAGGAAATGAATATGTGTGTGTATCTTCAAGTGTTCTTGAGTTTTATCAAGAACACCTTCAAATCTTCAAATCTTCAAACAAATCCAAACTTTTGTTCTTGAAAAAATTTTAATTTTTCAGATTCGACCGGAACCCTCCTTCTAGCGCCAAATTGTTGATAGATTTACTAATCGGTGTTCGTTTATGTGGCTTTATATCGGATTAATCCTATCAAACAATAATCTTATGAATTAATGTTCTTGGATAATATAGAGAGAGAAAGTGAGAGCTTAGAGAGAAAGTAAACGTAGGATTGTCTAATAGTTACAAGAGAGGTCTTATTTATAGGTGTGCGAGTGTGAGGCGGCACCTTACGAGCCTATTTGGCTTCCGGTGTTGACGAAGGTTCCTCACCTTCGCCTTAGTCCCTCACAACGCTTCCTATGTTGTGCCTCGTCCTACTACATTGTCTTAGACCAGATGAGCCTCATTAAAAACCTCGCAGTAAACCACCCTTGTGGATAAACCGGACGGAGGAAAAAAGAGCGCAACCATCGGGGTCCTACAGGCTACGAGGCGAGCTCGTGGGCGAGCTCGGGTGCCTTGCGTTGCTTCTGGGTGCTGCGTGATGACAGACCTCGGCGAGGTCTTCATGGGGCAGAGACGAGCTCCTTGGGCGAGCTGCGTAGGAGAGCTGCCCCCATGTGGGCGAGCTCCCCTTCCTTGACCCGATTCGGCCATTGGGTTACGGACCTTCGTGGACCTGGGCGAGTTCTGGCGACCTGTTAAGCCTTCGTGATTATCCTAAGCCAATTGTATTAGTTCGCCATGTCAACAACATACTTGGGTAAATGTGAGATGTATTTGAAAATTTTTATATGCTATAAATAGTTTTATATTACTCAACATTGTTGGGTAAAAAAATTAAAAGTTCGAGATTAAAACTATTTCATATCAGTTAATATTTTTCTTTAAAAATTTAGTGTTTATCATAATTTACTTTATTTTTTATAAACGTGTTATCCAAACCTACTTCGACTCAAGAGACACTATGAAATCAATTATGCAAGTGTTTTAATGCCTTGCAAAATAGAACAACTACTACTTTTTATATAAATAAATTGACTTTACTATTTTTTTTTAAATTTAAAAATGAAATTAAAATTTTTAACCATTAAATTATAATCATATATGGAATTGGTTAGATTTTTTCAATAAAATCACTTTGCATAGAATCCATAAAAAGAAGCAAGGACATAATTCTACATCTTGTTTAGTTTCATCATTTTTCTTTCTTCGTCATGCATATATATAGAGATCTTGAACCTCTAGTTGTACCATTAATCAAAATGAAATTGGAACATGAACCGTCTTGCCTTTGACGGAGAATGTCTGCGATTGTTCCCTAATTTATAATTGTTGATATTAATAGTATCATACATGAGATATACAAAATTGTTGTTTCCCTTATCATGATTTAGTGGAGATGATAAATCTCACCCCTTTGTTTTCTTTCAATTTGCAAAGAATTAGCATTCAAGTGCAATATGTGCGGATATAGAATATTAGGGATTTTAAACTTAGCCACCCTTTAACAATATTGAGTTATTGCTTTCACCAATACGATCCACATTTGTTTGTCCAATAAATGGGCTAATTAGTCAAACAATCAGCACCCATTCTGTTAATATTGACAACATGGGCAAACAACAAGAAAATTATAAAAGGTTAAAATTAATTTCCATTTTAACAAAATACATAGGTAACAACACCAACGTTTGAAGCATCAACCAAATACTAGTTGAGAGAGAGAGAGGAGAGAGAAGGTGCTACCCAGAACTTAAAAAACAAAGATTAATTTAATTTGCAGATTGGTAATTGTAGTTAATCTCTACTTATGAATCCCTTGTCATGGGAAGACCCGTCAACCACTTCATTAAAATCAGCTTCACAGAATTTGAATTTTTTTCCCCACTAGTTACCAACCATTTTTACACTAAAATCACCTGTAAAAACAAAAAGAATCAGGAGTCACCAAAGAGAATGTACATATTACAAAGAGGACCAACAAGTCCTAATGCCATCATTTATTTAATAGAGTTGAGAATAGGGAGAATACCATAATTCGGCACACCGCTTCTTGCAATATGCAGGTCATCATTGAGAGCTAATCTGATCTCAAGGTTTCCAGTAAGATAACTCTTCATTCGAATAGTGCTATCAATTTCAGAAGTCAGTACATATCCCTGTTCAGTAACAGTTTGACTTGATTAAACTCAACTCTTTGAATACTGTAGTGCATTAAAACTTTCATAGAGGCACATGAAAACACTCGAACTTGATACTAAATATAGGCAGATTAAGAAACACAAAACTAGGCCCACATTGTTTCATCTTTATTAGGATAGACTCTCAACTTCTCACAGCCAGACTCATTTTTTCATCAAATGAATGAAAAAGGTTTACTGGGGTGTCACAGAAGACCCACAATACATCAATTAGAATCAAGTAGAATAGGCTGCTACTACATATTACTATAATTACTATTATTTATTTTTGAGAGGAAACAAGAATTATATTAATAAAAAGAAAGATATAACGGATGCGTGATTCCTTATACAAATTACAAGTAGATAGAGTTACATAAGAAACACGTGATTATACTGCAGAATTCCAAATATTCAAACATTGATTTATTAAAAAAGTGGGGAAACCATTAAAAGGACACTGAGCTCCATGCCTATATACTGTATATATTCTTACCATAACTTCATCCAACAGCTCATAAACAAGCACAAATTTTTTTTATAGATAAACATAAGATCACTTGGAGTTAGAATCACTAGACACTAAAAGGCCTTAAAAGTTTCTGCAAGTCAATCTGTTTAAATCTCTTTTGATTAAAAATAGATATACAATTCCTAATTCTATTAGCTCAAGAATAAAAAGCATATTCTAAAACTTCTGTTCATATGGAAGGAGAGAAAATAGGCATTAAGATGCATAATTGGAATAATAGTGAGCAAATGCAAAAGTTGGATAAAAGATAAACAATCTTAAAATACTCGAGCAACTAACATAAAATAAGTACTTAACAACCTAACACATTTAGCATTAAAATCTTCAAAACTTCACCTGCTCCCTCCCCATGTTTGTGTTCAAAGCGAAGAGAGGGTAAAAAGTGTTGATGAAGCAGCATATGCAGACTTCAATTTCTAATACGTACAAAATTTCGGATAATCCTAAATTAGTAAAGTCACATAATTTTTACCTAGTTTACAACTATAACTAGGGAACTAACACAACCATTCTCCAGCTTAGATCCTTTATCCAGATTTTTTTATAACATTCTAGGGCAGTGAACATGCAAATGTCAATGCTGCTAAAGGGGTCCCACCCACCCTATCTAAGGACACTATCAAAACACCAAGTGACCTCGATTGAGATGTTGTTTGTGAACTCTATATACAAATTTATGAAGAATCGGTTATTATAATTCTTGAAACTGTGAAATATATGCTCTCAGTTCTTTAAAAACAATTTCAAACAAATAAAAAAAAGGAAAATTGCCTACAAGATTTTTGTTCCTTCCATTTGCTAACTTCGTTGAAACTGAACCCGTTTGAATTTAAAGTTGGAAAATGTTTTCTCAAACCCTTTGAGAAGTAAACATGTGAATGTGCCATCTTAATTGATTACCCCATAATTATGTCAAGGCTTCTCTGAAATCAAGTTAAGATGGTAAGGTATTTGACTGAAGTAACAATTTATCAAACACTTGGTGGACAATTATCAAGTTATTTTGAAGGATGTTATGGTTGGTGAGACAAATACAAAATTGTTTCAGAGAATGTCTGAAAGCTTCACTGGATAAGAGAAACTGAAATAAGATTAACACCATACATTAATCATCGAAAATAACCAACCCAAGAGTCAAATTTCCCAACTGAATTGGGTTGAGAAATCAAATTCAGAAGAAATTCATTATTGAACCAGAAATACCTGAATTCAATCGAAACGTGAAACAAATGATAACTCGATCCCCTAATTAAAGAA
Source organism: Prunella vulgaris (assembly GCA_026898435.1). NCBI lineage: Eukaryota > Viridiplantae > Streptophyta > Magnoliopsida > Lamiales > Lamiaceae > Prunella > Prunella vulgaris. The sequence continues at coordinate 215,909 of JAPKLY010000456.1, forward strand.
ACTCATACGCAGACACAAAATTTCCAAGATACCTGTACTTTGCTAGTCAGTGCTAGTAAAAAATTAAACCAACGGAGCTGCCTTAAAACTCAGCAAAAGATCGATTGGTGACTACCATTCCCCAGCCCTCATATACGCAACTTTCTTGCCTTAGGAAAACAAACAAGTCGTTTCCGTCAAGGGAGAGATTGACTTATACGCCTTCGTGCAAGCGTAGAATTCTCCCACTCATGTACTTCAACCATATACTTGATACATCTCTGAAATTCTCGAGAAAATAGAGAATTTTACAAAAGAGGATGAACAAGAGAACATTATTTTGGAAAGAGAATGAATAAGAGATTAAAAAAATTAATTCTTTTATTTTGAAAATTTAATTTAGATTTTTTTAAATTAGTTGTATGAAAATAAATAATGAAATGACTAAGAAAAAATTTAAGAGTAATTAAGTAATTTTATATATAATTTTAAAAAATTAATAAATTTATTCATGGCGAAACTGAGAAAATATAAAAAATAGTCCTGTAACTTTGTTTGAGTCCAGATTTAGTTCTTTATCTTTTTAATTTCTCGATTATAGTCCTTTTGTTATAAAAAATGGTCCTTCCCGCCGGAAATTAAAAAAAATGGCCGGAATTTACACCTGTCAGGAGAAAATATAAAAAATGGTCCTGTAACTTTGTTTGAGTCCAGATTTAATCCTTTATCTTTTTAATTTTTCGATTATAGTCCATTTGTTATAAAAAATTATATATTAATTTTAAATTAAATTTTTTTATAAAATATATAAGATTATATAATTTTATTTAAAAATACTTATTTTTTATTTTAAATATGATTATTCTAAAAAATGTATTTAGTATTTAATTATTTAATTATTTAAAAAAAATACTTATTTTTTATTTTAGTATATGATTATTTTAATTATTTAATAAATAATAAAAAATAATTATAAATATATATATATATATATATATTAAGCTTGTAATGCTATTACAAATAAATTTTGAAGTTTAATTTTGGAAATTTTAATTCTTACGAAAATGTTGATTTTTTTAAATTTCAATACATATGAACATGTTGATTAATTTTTTTTGAAAATAAATGATTATTCATATTTAAATATTATAACGTGGTTAAATATATATGACTATTAATATTAATGGTTAATATTAACATAAATGGTTAATATTTCTCTATTTTTGTTTTTATTAACTATTTTTGTTTTTATTAGAAATTATTTTTGTTCCCTCGACATTTAATTGTAAGTTAATTTTGGAAATATTAATAGTCAATGGAATTACTCATTGTTTCGTAATATTTTGAAAATTTTAATTCATAGGAATATATTGATTAATTTTTTTTGAAAATAAATAATTTAATTTGAAATTTTCTTTTTTGAAAATAAATAAATAATTTAATTTGAGATTAATAATATATATAATTTTAAAATGAGTAATTAGTGGGATTTAGTTGACCGAGATTTATGGATGGTGGTTAATATTCTTTATCTATTAAAAAGATCTTTTTAAGATGAAAAATAAAAATATTTAGAAATATGGAGTGATTATATATATGGAGAAATTTGTGAATTAAAAAGAAGATGGATAAAGAAGTAACGGACAACGGTTATTCATATTTTTTAAAAAAAAATATAAAATTATGAGAAAATTAGAAAGTTATGTAGGAAGCATTGTATTAAGCCACGTAAAATTTTGTATATTCAGAAATAGATAATAGGAGATTTTAATATTATTTAAATATGAATAATCATATTTAAAATAAAAAATAAGTTTTTTTAAATAAAATTATATAATCTCCAATATTTTATAAAAAAAATTAATTTAAAATTAATATATAATTTTTGATAACAAAAGGACTATAATCGAGAAATTAAAAAGATAAAGGACTAAATTTAGACTCAAACAAAGTTATAGGACTGTTTTTTATATGTTCTCCTGGAACAGGTGTAAATTCCGGCCAATTTTTTTAATTTCCGGCGGAAAGGACCATTTCTGATAACAAAAGGACTATAATCGAGAAATTAAAAAGATAAAGTATTAGATCTGCACTCAAACAAAGTTACAGGACCATTTGTGATATTTTCTCTGGCGAAACTATATCGCCCTGGGCAGTTTAATATGATTTGTCATTATTTAATTGGTTTACTAACGTCAGGAAGGGCGAAACCCCTTCCTGACCGTAGAAAAACCCTTGTTGTGTAGTTAATTTTTTGTGGTCCCTTATGTATTTTTTTTTTGTTCTTTGATTTAGACTGATGTGGCATATTTGCTGATACTTTTTTATGTTAATGAATTTTTAGATCTAAATGGTAATGTTTTAACACTGTGCTTGTTCACCGGGAGGAGGGGGGAATATGTGATGTGGTAGAATATGTTTGATGAGGTCAACAAAAATCAGTTTAATATTAGGTCATTAAAGGATTTTTATGTTTTTTTTGGGAGGTAATGTAGTGACTTTTTTATTTGTGAGTAAAGATGAGGAAAAACTAGTGCAGCTTAATACCCATGATTGGAAAGATTATTCAATTCATTGTGAGTGAGAGTGAAGGGGAGTTAATTGAGCAAGATAGGTGTGAATGATGATGACTCTTATGATAGTGACTTTAAAATAGGCAAAGAGGATGAGAGTGATAATGATGGTCTAGCTGATAGTGATGATGTGGGGAGTGAGGACAAAGATGATGAGAGTGAAAGAGTTGAGGGCAATTAGGTTGAGAGTTCTAGTGAAGAAGAGGTGTTTGATGATAAATTCTATGGAGGAGAATGTGACAGAGAGTGGGGACGATTTTGATAGTTTTAAAGATTCTGATGAAGAGAATGAGGGTAATATGTTTCTTGTTTACAAGCCTAGAAGACTTTATGACCTTGAAATATCTCTAAATATGATCTTCAGCAACAAAAAAGAGTTAATTGATGATATACACTCAGGAGCAATAGTGAACAAGATGGTCATTGTCGTAACAAAAAATGACAAGGTTAGGGTTCACGCTAAGTGTAGGGGAGCTGATTGTGAGTGGAAAGTACATGCTTTTAACATAACTATTGAGCAAATATTCTTAATCAGAATATACATCCCTACACACATTTGTCCAGAATCTTATCATAATAAGAGTATTAATCCTAGATCCACTATTGGTGAGCATAGGTTTGATAGGATGTATATATGTTTGGGACCAGTGAAAGATGGATTTATAAATAGGGACCTCGTGTCGAGCTCCCCAACATAATGATGTGCCGCGAGCTCCTTAGCGAGCTCAGGCTACTCTTGCGGCCCAAGATGGGCTGAATCCCGCTCTGAGGGACATCGTCAATGATCCCGACGAGCTTCAGCGAATGATCGCTGCACTGCAAAGGCTGCAACAAAGGCAGCAGGGCGAGCTCACCCAAATGTCTCTGCGAGCTCCAGCCAATGAAGTCCGGGAGCAGACAACTAGGCCAACTCAAGCCACCCAGACTCAGGGGCATGCCAGCGAGCTCCCCGCCGAACAAGAAGCGAGTTCCACAAGAGCTCGCCAACACAGAGAATGAGCTGGTAAGGCAAACGTAACGGATAGGCTAGGTTCGCAGGATGGGCGAACTACTGCCTATATGGAGGCATCGGCGACCCACCAGTCCAGGGAGGTCCTCCAGGGCAGTTTGGGACCCAGACGGGAGGAGGTAGAACAAGTGTCAGCCCCTGTTTCATCTCGGAGGGGAGAGTCGGATCTACGTCCGTGTAGGTCCGCACATGATTGTTTGAGGAGGCCAGCTGCTGATAGACTTGGCCCGAACGGAAGTCGCCAGTTCTAGCCCATCACCGAGGGGCTACCCCAGAGCGAGGGACTGCGGGGACGTGCGTCCACGAGGCGCACGACCTTTGAACAGCCTCCACAGGAGGTAGCTCGCGATGATGAGCTGGCCACACTCAAAAAGGTCGTAGAATAGCTACAAATGCAAGTAGCGGCCAAAGCTAGCGGAGTTGATGCCACTTCGCTCCCAGCATCACCACTGGCGCCGGTTCAAAAGAAGATACATTTCCCGGTGATGTCCACATACGAGGGAGAGTCCGATCCGAAGGTTCACATCTCCAAGTATGCAGACTACATGATTACCGTGGGCGCAATAAACGCAACCCAATGCCGGAACTTCCCGCTGACCCTTGCGGACCGAGCTCACCGATGGTTCTCTTCACTGGCCCCGGGGTCAATCCAGTCCTTTGGCCAACTCATGCGGGAGTTCTTGGCCCATTTCTCGGGATACGGGTCACATTTGACCCAGAAGCACCGGCTCGCCAATATTCACCAAGGCGATAACGAAACTTACCAGCAGTACTTAGAAAGGTTCGACAAGATACTGCTGGAGAGCGAGCCAGTGAGCGAGGATACAAAGATAGTCGCCATTATGGCCAGACTAAAGAAGGGCACCAAACTCTGGAAGGAGATACACCTTGCATGCCCAAACACCTATGCCGAGTTCAGACACAAGGCTATGCAGGAGGCACCTACAAAGCTCCCCGGAGGCACTACTGAAAGAGGTAGGTGGCTCAGACGAGAAGAAGCAGTACAGGAAGAAGTCCGGGGGCACCTACAAAGCTCCCCGAAACTTGAAAGCTTTTGGTGATAGAGACGAGTTCAAGGAAAAACTCAACCAAGTAGCGGTCAAGGACAAAGCGATGTTAAACGAACCACGGAGAATCCGTCAGGACCGCACGAAGTTAAACCCAAACAAGTTCTATGTCTATCACCAGTCCATCGACCACTTCACAAGCGAGTGTCGCGACTTCCTTAAACAACTATGGAAATTTTATGAGGATGGAAGCTGACCAAGTTCGTGAAGAAGGCACCGGCAAAGAGAATTAGGATCGAGAGGAGAGAGGTCTCCGACGATGAGGAGGAGGATGAGGACCGACGTGGTCCTCAACACAGACGTAGGGCACCTTTCCCACCTCCGCAAGATCAAGAGCCCACTCGAGAACTTTTAGTTCTCGAGGAACAGTTCAGAGCTGCCGGAGGTCTCAAAGACTGAAGATCCTCCATTTCAAAAAGGCAGAGGAAGGCCGAGGTTCGGGCCATCAACCAGGTTCAAGAAGGGAGTTCCAGCTCCAAGCTCGCCACTCAACCAACTGTCGAGCTTACATTCTCCCAGGCGGACTTGGAAGGAATTCTGACTCCCCACAACGACTCATTGATGATCAACGCCAACATTATGAACGTCAGAGTTCACCGACTCCTAGTGGATACCGGTGCGTTCACCAACATCCTGTTCAAATCCACCTTAGATGGGTTAGGTGATTTCGAGTCGTATATAGAACATAGCAATGCTAGGATAGTGGGGTTCGTAGAAGCTGTAACCGTCCCCTTAGGTCAGATTAGGTTGAGCGTCTAACTTGTATCAGCCGAGGACCCAGAAAGGAGACTGACTAGGCTCGTAGATTTCCTTGTCGTTGACCAGCAGTCTTCCTACTATGGTGTTGATAGGCGAGCTATCCTAGGATAATCGTGGAATTAGTGGACCTGAGGTCAATGAGATCACCCCTGACCCCTCCAACGACTAACACGAGGGAGCTTCGCTCAGGAAGGATGTAAGGAGCTCGCCCAAGAGCTTGCCGATAACTCGGGGAGCCAACTCCGAGTCCGTCATCACAAAGTCCCGAGATCACGCCAAGGCACAAGAGCTCGCCCAGAGCTTACCTCCGAGCTCGCCCAGAGCCTACCTCTGAGCTCGCCCAAGAGCTCGACCCTTAGTCAATAGGACCCTGATGGTTGCGCTCTTTTTCCCTCCGTCCGGTTTATCCACAAGGGTGGTTTACGGCGAGGTTTTTAATGAGGCCCATCTAGTCTAAGATAATGTTAGTAGGACGAGGCACGATATAGGAAGCAGTGTGAGGGACCAAGACGAGGGTAAGGAACCTTCGTCAAACACCGGAAGCCATATAGGCTCGTAAGGTGCCGTCTCACACTCGCACACCTATAAATAAGACATCTCTTGTAACTATTCACACAATTCCAATCATAATACAACAAACACTTTCTCTCTCTAAGCTCTCACTTTCTCTCTCTACATTCGTCCCTCAAGAACAACTAAGAACACAAATCTTAGTTATTGTTTGGTAGAATTAAACGTTATTATAAGCCACATAAAACACACGATTAGTAAATTCTATCAACAATTTGGCGCTAGAAGACGGGAGGTACCGAATCTGAAAAATTAAAAAATTTTCAAGAACAAGAGTTAGGGTTTGTTTGAAGATTTGAAGGTATTCTTGATAAAACTCAAGAACACTTGAATATACACATACATATTCATCTCTTTAGACAAAAACCCAGATTCCCGAAAAAACCTGAATTCCCGAATTTACATATTCTGCCCGGAAAAAGTTTTCAAACGCACGCGTGTACACGAATAAACCAGATTTTGGATAATTTGTCACACGCGAGGCTAGACAAAAATTTACACAGCTCCACCTAAGCTGGACGACCACCACCCCGGCGACCCCCCTCCACCTCGGCGACCTGCAGCAAGTTACCCCCTCCGAAACCCAAAAATGGCTACCACTCGAGCCGCCAAGGGACAGACCTCCGCAGCTGCCGGAAGGTCCAAAGGGGGCGACCAAAACCTGGCCGAGGCGGAAACCTCACGCAAGGTGGTGGAAACCTCGCCCCCGCCTCCCAAGAAGAGCACCGCAGCTCCGTGACCCCCACGAGTTGTGGTGGCACAGGAAGACCTAATCCCCGCCCTGAGGGACCTGGCCAACAACCCCGACGAGCTCCAGCGCACCATCGCAACCCTGCAAAGGTTGCAGCAGCAGCAGCATGACGAGCTCGCCCTAGTGCCAAGGCGAGCTCCAGCCACCGAAACTCGGGGGCAGGCGAGGCCCACTCAGGGCACCCAAACTCGGGGGGAGTACAACGCTCTCTCCACCGAGCAAAAGACGAGCTCAGCCCAAGCTCGCCAATGCTGGGAACGAGCCGGCAAGGCCAATATGGTGGAGGAGGAACCTGCCCCGTACACTGGGCGAGCTTCGGCCTACACCGAAGCCTCCGCCACGCACCAATCACAAAGGAGAAAAGTCCTCCAAGGCCGTCTGGGCCCAAGATACGGGGATAACGAGCAGACGGCAGCCCCGGCTATCTCACTCGGAGACTCGGACCAACAGCCGCGCAGGTCTGCTCACGACCGATTAAGGAGGCCCGCCACCGACAGATTGGGCCCCCATGGCGGACGTCAATTCCCGCCCGTCACGGAGAGGTCGCCCCAGAGTGAGGCACCTCGGGGATGTGCGTCCACGAGACACACGACTTTCGAGCAACCTCCGCCGGAGGTGACCCGCGATGACAAGCTGTCCTCGCTAAAAAAGGCCGTCGAGATGCTACAAGCACAAGTAGCAGCCAAGTCTGGCGGACCTGACGCCACCACCCTCTAGGGTTGCAAACGAATCAAATAATTTATTTTCGATTCGGTATTCATATTCGAATTTTGATATTCATATTCGAAATTTTATGATTCGAATTCGATTACAAATATTCGATTCTATTCGATTATTATTCAAATACGAATACAAAATAATGATATTCGATTCGATATTCGTAAATATTCGATTAAATATTTTTTATAAATATTATAATGATAATAGACTTAATAGTTAGTATAATTATTGCTATTATTATTATTATTATTATTATTATTATTATTATTATTATTATTA